>CAOKZL010000726.1:600000-1073793 GCA_948472985.1 Iguana delicatissima | reverse complement strand
CATCCCACCTCCTGCCGGTGCGAGCCGCAGGGAATAATTGTGTTCTAATTATTTAATTAGATATCTAATTATGTGTGTTCTAATTATCATGATTGACAGGGGTATGCAACCACTTCTTTTTGGCTCTTTCTTTTTTTTAACCATCATGTTCTTTTTACCATCATGTTACTTCTCCTCTGCAAACTAGACACCCAAATTACCGGAATGATGTCTTCCCCGGCTTGGCTGGGACCTCATCTTGCCGCTCCTCCTGCTCTTCCTCTGGGATGTCATGAGATTCTCCTGCAATTCCTAGAAGGTGCCTCTGGGCTGGGCTAGGCTGCACTTCTTGCTTGGGCAGGTCCACATCTGTTGTCTTACGTTCACTGATGCTAGAAAGGTCGGAAAATGGAGTCAACTCCATAGAAATTTCTGGTATCCCGTACCAGAGCTTTAATGCTGATCTACGTCACAACATGAAATGCGTACAAACCTAAAGCAGGGACACCTATAATAAAGATTACAGGCCAGGGTACCAAACAACCTACCACAGTTTTTGAACTGGCCTCAACCGGAGAAGTGAAAAGCATGTGAGGGGAGCAAGATGATCCAACTTTCATACAGTTATCAACAAAGACTGGAGGAGATGATTTTTTAAAAAAATTATTTTAAGGCATTTGACATACCAGAACAGGAAGACAGAGCTAATCAGATGGAATGCACAAGACAAAGCAAATATATGATCAAACCATGTGTAAAAAATGATAAAGTTATATGGCATTTTAAAAACTGACAGATGTATTGTAGCATATCCTTTCATGGACAAAGTAGAGTTTACTTTGTCAGATGCCTGAGGGCATTATCTACAGTTGGAAGATACATATGCACAGATGCAGGGGAAACAAATTTTACACACTGGGATCCAAAGAGCAACTTTTAAGAGAAGAGTAGATCTGTAAATTTCAGACATACACAAAAGAACATTGATTGATAATGAGGTGGGACAATTTTGTTCATGAGAGAAAAAAAACAAAAGATGAGTCACCAAAAAAACAAGCAAACAAAAACCAACAACTGGATTTCAAGACTTTAGACGTATAGAAAGGAAGTTGGTAGGCAGGTTAGGATCTTCCCCAAAACAGTTTCAACTCATGGGAGATGAAAAAAGCTTCCTTAACCAGTCTATTGAGTTTATTTGGCATTCAGCAAGCACACACATACCTACAATATGACTTCGTATTCTCACACATAGACACAATATTACCAAATTCCCTAGTGCACCAGCAATTTCAAAAGGCTTCTGTACAGAGAATGATTTGTGAAGATACTTATTTACTAGCACTGAGAATGGCTCATCCACAGTGCCTTGGAGCCTCACCTGACAGGCCCAAAATTGAAGGCTATGAAGAGCAGCACAACCATGACGCAGATGACTTTCCGGTTCCCAGAGCCAAATTTCAGCTCGCTGTTCTGAATGGGAAGTCAAGAGGCAGATTGTCAGCTACAATGGCATACCACCTGTAATAAAATTCTTGTCTTCCTCGTAATAAACTGTAAAGCCATTTACAACTCTACATTGAGCCTAACGTCTACATAACGCACTACATCAGGAGTGGCCAAACTTTTTTTTTTTGTCAAAGGTAAAAGCCAATGATAGATGGTGTTAAAGAAATAAGTGGATGGATCCAGCCTATCTCTTTTCTGCCATCTTCTTCCTTTCCCTGTACACTTAGTAGAATGCTGTGGAAGGAACATTTCACTCTTGCAGAAGCTCAAATTGATCCCTTGCAGAGGGCTTTTGAAAGTGGACCGAGAGCCAAAGGGCCGCTTCTCCCTGCATCACACACAGTACTACTATAAGCCTCAACTGACAAGTCTCCTAGAGTGACAAAGTGGACTACACGTAGGCAAAAGCAGCTACGACTGAAAGGCATAGATGAATGCTGCACTAACTGCCTGCATCTAAATTATACTACTCATTTTTGCCTGGGAGCCACAGAATGCTGTCAGCTGCAGAGGTAAAGAAAAAAAATGGAAGAGAGAAGAATGGCACAACATAACAAAGCCAGAGGTCTCATTTTGACCCACCAGATGCTCACCTCGTTCAGGACGCAGTCCAGCCGACGGCGGAGGACAGCGTTCTCCCGCCGAAGCCGCTCATTCTCTGTCAGGGCCTCGCTCAACCGGGACTCCAATCCTTGCAGGTATTCTTTCTTTTTTCTTCGTGACTGGCAAGCTGACTCACGGTTCTTAATCATCCTCTGCTGCCGTTTCAGCACCTTGATCTTGAGGGAATTAGGAAGAAAACAAGTTATTTATATCCATATACCTTCTCTTTTTAAAATAAGTAAGTGCTAGACACTGAACCCAATACATGTATGGTATAGGATTAACCAAAGGATGTATTTTTCACTGAATTAGCCCCAGAAATTAATTGAGACAGAATGTGGCACAGCTATTAACATATCTGATGCACATATAACTTTAAATAAGTGCACAGCAGATAGGCTACTGGTAGCAATAGTTCCACATTCTGCATGACCTACAAAAAATGGACAACACAGAACATGTTGCCTTTACTGCTTTGAACCTCTCTGCAGCTACATGATGTTGGAACACAAGGCAAGAGTCCACTGAAGCTGCATGCTGAGAGGAGATCCTGGGGCAGGAATCCCACAGGACAAAGGAAATAGAGTGAAAGAAAGTCTACAAAGTAGAATTAAACAATATGACTCACATCGATCTCTTGGTTGCAGGGTCCAATTTGTGTTGGTGCAGGGACAATAGTTTTGGCTTCTGGTTTGGGGGCAGAAGGAGATGGTTTTGCTGGGAGAGCTTCCTTCACAGAGGACTGAACCTTGATCAGCCCTGACACTGGAAGATGCAGCAGTTCAGATGGGGAAATCACAACACTCTGTGATGAAACTGAGGTGGAATTAAAACGAAAGGCCAAGCCACATAAATTCAATGCTCTATGCTTTTTCACACGTACACTGAACATCTTGATTGAAAATAAGTGTTTTGAATGAAAATAAGTCTTTTTCCTAAGGAGTTCACATAGAACAAAAGAAAAATCTGCAGGTGTGGCGACTATCTAGTAGCCACACATACTCAGCTGTACTCTCAACTAGGGTTCCAGTAGGCTGCTATGAAACTTAGAACATTTATTATACTTTTCCAACAGAGACCTTCTTTTCATGGTTACCTGAAATTCCTGGGCTGATAGTCTGTGACTGGGTGACAGGAACAGGATGTAGTAAGATGGTCTTACTGGCAGTGGTTGTTGGCTGTACTGGGACACTGGTTACCACAACTGGCTTTGGCTGGATGGGAGGTTTTCAACTGAGAATGCTCTCTGCTTTGTTGGAAGCTGCCAGTTTCCCTGCTAACAGAATAAACATGTCAACTAAATAGCAGATGTTCCTTTCCTTTACCAGAAAACAGTCATACAACTTTTTTAAAGTCAGTCTGAAAGGAATAAGAGTGCCCAGCCTCAGTTTTTAAAAACTACAGTGAAACAGCTCTTCCCACAGCCCTAGTTATGTGAAGGTGAAAGAAATGGCATGGCACTCCCTCTTCTTTATTCCAGAAAGAAAATGTAATGCGATCGCTTCCATGCAGTGAATGGGATCTTATCTATTTTGGCCCTGACAAACTTTCCATGCAAGAAGTGCATGAGCAATCAAATGTACTTCTTCCTCAGGAACAGGATTGTAGCACGCTGCTATCAGAGTGGACAGATCCTTCACTCTTTATTAATAATCTCCCATTATTACCACAACAATTAGAACTCTCACACAGTGTCCTGAATGTTGACATCAAGTAACTCTTGCAACATCATTCAGCCCTTGACATATTTGCTTAATATTTCATCCATTTTTACATCATTTTTCTCAATATACTGAGAGCAAATAAAAATAGGCCTCAATGTCATTTTAAAACACCCTTATTTTGAAGTTTTTTTAAGCTAGCATGGCGTAGTGGTTTTAGCCTTTGACTATAACCCTGTGGATCAGGGTTTGATTCCCTGCTCACCCATGGAAACCCACTGGGTGACCTTGGGCACATCACATACTTTTGGCCGCAGAAAATCCCACAACAGGTTCAACTTAGGTTTGCCATAAATCAGAAATGACTTCAAAGTACACAACAACAAAAGCAATAAGAAGCTACTGACATCTTAAGAATGTTTTTTAAAAAACAATACATATTCTAAATGTTAAGAATGAAGGGGTCAACTATTTGGATTTCAACAAAAAGTGATTCCATTAGATAGGAAAAAGGCCAATTGATCTCAGAGGGAATGAAACAAAACTCAAACAGCAGCACAACATTTCCAGGTAGGTCAATGTACAAAGTGAGTCTGTGAGCTAGTAAATGAATGAGACAAGACATACATTGAGTCCAACTGATCAGCCATTTTTTTTGGCCAGAAATATCATATGTTTAAATTTGTTCTATTCAATATTAGAAGAAAAGAATCCCTACAGTTCTGTTTACTTTTCTTTCTTTGAGCTGGTTTCGATTGTGAGGGCCAGGCAAAGTTTCAGAGCTACTCTGCAGAAAACTTCCTCATGAAGCCAAGGAGTTCCAGTTGCACCCATTTCTCCCCAATTCTTTTCTCTATTATGTACCTGTCTCAGGAGCAGGAACTACACTGATGTGGACAGTGCCAAATGGGGGTGAAAGAACATCTCCAAACATGCATGGAGGAGTTGGTGGATGCTCTGCCTTTACTCCGATCACATCAGCCGGGCTAGGGGCCTGTGAGAAAAAGCACACGTCTTAGCACAAGAACTCAAAGACGAGAGAATGGCCCTCTGTATAAAGGGATCAATGACAAGACAGACCTGCCCAGGGAGATCTGTAGAGGAGGAGGAAGAAGATACAGCAGACGAATCAGAGGAGGAGGCAGATGAATCAGAGCAATGAGATGAGGCAGGAGAGACTGGCTCAGACTTCACCTGCAGCTCTAAAGGGAAACAGGAGAACAAATTACTAATGGTCAGGACATCTAAAAGAGAAAGTAATCCATTCATGAAAATCTCTTCCTCATACACATAACACTTCTTTCCTGTCCCTGTGGCTAGCTTTCCCAACACTGAACCTGGAGAAAGCCATCACCATCCTGTAACTTATGTCAAGAGTGGGGAATTTTTGTTCCCTCTGTGTATCTGAACTAAAGCTCTGACAATCCCTTACTAACACTGAATGAGGCTGATAAGAACTGTAGGCCAAACATTTGCTGGGACAATGGCTCCTAGTCAGCTTCAACAGCCAGCCAGCTAGCCATCCCAGACATCTGTCCATACCAAAGAGATATCTTATCACCACTCACCCAGTAAGACTATAACTTCCCCACAGCACGATCTGGCAGCTACACCTAATGTCTGACAGTCTATTCAACAAGAAGGGAAAACCTCCAGCAGCACAGCTTGAGAATCTATGAAGCTTCTCTACATTTTAGATATCTGCTTACAGCTACAAACTATCAAATCAAGAATCTCCCTCTTTCCTAGAAACACAACTGATTTCTTTTCCCCTAAGTTCACCTTAAGGCTTGCTATGTAGTGTAAGAACCTTGTTATCTGGTGTAAGAATTAAAACATGAGGAAACTTTAAATGTCTTATTTTGAAAAGAAAATACTTGTATCTTTTTTGCTGGGAGATATCCTGCCAATGTAAGTTTTTTGAGTTGCTGACAGCATCTGTAATGGTATCCTAGGATAGAGATTCTCTGTCCTACAAAGTTAGTGGACTCACTTTGGGAAAAGCTCCAGTCATGTGCCTTTGTCCACCCATACATTCTCCCTTGTTTTCAAACCCAGAATTTAAGAAGGTCCATTTAAAAAAGGAAAAGCAAATGTACATACTAACTACTATATTTCAACTAGAGCAGAAACATTCTGTTTGAAATCTGTATCAATCGAGGTGGACAAGGCATTATGATTTTTGTAGCCCCAAAGACAGTGGTCCACTCCCAAATTTTGCTAGCACAGCTGCTGGGAGCAGAAGCCTTCTCCAAAACACTTTGTTCCAAGGTGCTTTGTTTCAGCATTAAAGTGTACTCGGCTGCAATAGAAGAAGGTAATTTTGATGACACACAAAAACAGCAGGGACGGGTGCAGCCTATGATGGAATCCAAGAGTATGTAGTACTCCCCCCACCCCAGTATTAAATGATAAAAATGGCATCCTAACTATGAGGGTAATATTTAAAGGTAAGATGTGAAGCTGAAGTGGCATCAGTCAGAAAGGCTCCTGCTCAGTGACAAATGACCTGCAACCCTTAAGCTAAATCTGCCCCACATATTAACAGCTAGTAGTTAGCCCGTAAGTGCCATCCAGGAGCAAAAAAAAAAAAAAAATCATTTGATGTCACCCAAAAAAACTTCAGGAAGAAAGGACAAACTATGAGATGAAAAGTGAACACCACTTTGTGGTTTTCACTTTCAATTATGAAGAAATCAGTGAAGGGCTGTGGGTGGAGGAAAGAGAAGCAAGCGATTTAGCTTTTCAACCCTTCTGCTCTCCCCATCAGCCAGTAATAGCTGAAAGTCACTGACATGAATGATGAGCCGCTGAAGCTAAGCTCAAGCAGCTAGGACTAGATGGTTCATTACTTTCACTTCTCCAAAACAGAAGAACAACCTTGTCCAGTGTTACTCCAAATGCATAAATACTGCTTCTAAATAAACAATTTCACAATATTAGAAATAAATTGGACCAAAGATCCATCTAGCCAGACTTTCTGTGAGCCAGATATCTCTGAGAAATCTGCAGGCTGCGGGCATGAAGGTTACAGCCCACTCCTTCCAACTGAAGGAAAGGAACCTCCACATCAAAGTTTAGAAATGGTTCTTTACAACTCCTAGAATAACCCAGCCAGCATGGCCACCAGCCAAACGGACTAGGCAGTCTGGAACCCTACAGTCCAAAAAAAGGAACATTTCAAATTCTGTTCTGCAGTGACTGCAGAGGTGTTTTTTATATCCGTTAGTTAAAACCAATACAGTATTATTTACTGTAACAGGCAATGGCTCTCCAAAGTCTAAATGAAACTCCTTTCAGTTCAGGAAGTGAGAGTGAAAATTTGGGGCATTCTGTGCAAAACTTGCACCTTTTCCTTTTGTTAATTTTAAACCAATAACTTGATGTGTAAATATTCTGTGTTAATGTTTCTTTATGAGCCCAGTATAACAATCAGATAGTCCAGAGAGGCCCTTCTCTCTGTCCCACCACCCTCTCTGGTGCATCATTTTGTAGGAAAAAGGGAGACAGGGCCTCCTCAGTGACTGCTCTCCAAATTTGCAACTCTCTCTCTAGAGGGACCAGGATGGCCTCATCCTCATTCTCCTTCTGAAGGTAAGTGAAAAAATTATTGTACCATCACGCTTTTAAACTGATGAGGTTTGAGGTTTTCAATGCTGTTTTAAGGTTGGTATAGTTGGTATAATTTTTTTAAAAAAATGTCTTTTAATGTGTCTAATATTTTTAACATGTACTGGTATAGTTTTTTTAAAAATGTATTTTAATGTATTTAACATTTTTAACTAGTACTGTTTTAACTTTATAAATTGCTTGGTTTTTTAAATGTTATATTTATATCATTATAAATGTTCTAATTAGCATTGTTTTTAATGTCATTAGCCACCTTGATTTCCATTACTGGGAGAAAGGTGAGATATAAATGTATAACAACAACAAGCATGAGTAGAAAATCAAGTCTAACATACACCTCTTCTCCCTATGAAGAGCATACTACCGTATACACAGCTCGCCACTTGTGAGATCCCAATTATTCCCTCCCTCCCTCCACAGCTTCAAAAGGGTACAACTGACCTGGGAAGAGAGAGTCTTGCAAAGGATCCCAAGGTGGATCTGGAGGAGACGTTTCCATGTCCAGGTCAAACCCATCACTGAACTGCTCCCCAGAGAGGAAAGAAGATAGAGAAAACAAAACTGGTCATGTGTGTGTGCATATATCAGTATACAGTGGAGCAATGAGATATCTCTCTTTGTTTTGAGGCATAAACACTGAAGGCTTTGAACCAAATGAGTGCTACCATAAGCATGATTTACAAACAAGTGTGGTAAGCACAGTTTTTAGGGCAAGAGGGAACAGGACTTTTAGAAGGACTTTTCAAACATTATATGGCTTGGTGGCCCATTTGACAGTACAGATTTTGTACAGCTGTTTAGGGATTAGGACTTTAGACTCATAAAATCATAGAGCTGGAAGAGACGACAGGCGCCATCCAGTCCAACTCCCTGCTGTGCAGGAACACATATCAAAGCACTCCCAACAGATGACCATCCAGTTCTGTTTAAAAACCTCCAAAGGAGATTCTACCACACTATGAGGCAGCATATTCCACGGCTGGACAGCTCTGACCATCAGGAAGTTCTTCCTAAGGTTCAGGTAGAATCTCTTTTCCTGTAGTTTGAATCCACTGCTCCTCGTCCTATGAAAACAAGCCTGTTCCTTTTTTTGATATGACATCCTTTCAAATATTTGAATATGGCTGTGATGTCCCCTCTTAACTTTCTCTTTTGCAGACTCAACATCCCCAGCTCCCTAAGGTGCTCTTCATAGGGCATGGCTTCCAGACTCTCTACCATTTTGGCCACCCTCCTCTGGACACGTTCCAGCTTGTCAATATCCTTCTTGAAATAAGGTGCCCAGAACTAGACACAGTATTTGAAATGAGGTCTGACCAAAGCAGAATAGAGTGGTACTATTACTCTCCTTGATCTAGACACCATACTCCTATTGATGCAATCAAGAATTGTGTTGGCTTTCCTGACTGTTGCTTTCTTGACTTGCCTTTGCATACATAGTGTATATCTAAATGAATTTGTTAATGCAATGTAGAGATGTAAGTACTGCATATCTGCCCTTACCATGACAAGAGCAAGTCTCAGTATCCCAACATGCAGAAGTACATCTCTATATATGAATATGCAACCTTAGAACAGGAAGTGAAGTAGAATCTGTGAGGATGAGCAGTGTGTCAAGCTTCAGTGTCTGAGGAATGTTGCAAGGGAACAGTGAGAAAAACAGATGGCTGGAAAGTTATTCTCACCATAGAATTACCACAGTCACCAGCTGTAATACTCCTTTCAAGGCAGGGGAAGAGCTCAGCTGCCATATCTCCATCATTATCCAAGCAGCTGTAGAGACCTGCATCTGTGGGGAGAACAGCAATGTTCCATCAGTGGGCAACTAAAAAGACGCTTTTGTCCTTTTTCCACTTTCAGCCCATACCACAACCTCTGATGCGTGTTAATGAAAGAAGTCCACTTTGCATCACTCCACACAAGCAAAGTCCAGCAATAAGGTCACTACAAATCACTCTCTATAAATACATTTCCACTGTGGTGATTTAATCCATCGATCTTTTTTTTTAGGTTGTCTGGTTGCTGTTTCTAATCTTCTCTTTACTCATATTGTTTAAGCAATGTATTTTGTTCAAAACGTAATAAAGACCACACACTAAACTATCTGCCTCCACTGTAGGTTCCCACAGCTTCAGCTACAGTCATCCCTCCACATTCGCTACAGTTAGGGGCATAGGACCCCCATGAAAGTGACAAAAAATGTGAATAACTCTAGGCCCTCCCAAACAATATTTAAGACACAAAAAGTATGATCAGCATATTCAACCCACTGTGGATTCCTTTGAGGATCAGGGTTCCTCCACAAGGCAGAAGTGGGTGGCTGGTGGGGCTTATGGCCACCTCCACTGCTGCCCCACACCGTTTTTAATTGGGACTTACAAGTCTCATTCACAGTTTCTCAGTCTCACGAGGCTTACAGTCCATATTAAAATGGCACAGGGAGGCAGCAGAGGTGACAGCAAATAATCCGTGAATAATCAAATCTGCAAAAGTGGACGGCTGATTGTATTACATACCAGGTTCAAAGCAAGAGTTTTGTGGTGCCTTAAAGCCTAAGTACTACATAATGGGTTACAAATACGCCTACATCTAATTCCTTTTGGCATAAATAGCCTTGGATTGGCTTCTACATCACCAGACATACGACAGGTAGACATCCAATAGGTGAAGCTCCTTCCCACTGCGGAAAGGCACAGATGGAGAGGGCCGCAGTCCTGTTGGATGTCTGCCTGTGAGGCACCCGTTAAAGGCCCAAGAGAGCTCCCAGAGGAAAACGGGAGCCCCCTCCAACCTTCCCTTTCACCGTTTAGAGCCCCCTCTTCCATTCCCATGCCCCGTCGAGACCAACAAATCCTCTCTCGGGCTACTAACTGACTTTCTTCCCCTTCCTCTACCTCCTTCTCCCCATCCGCCCCCGCCATTCACCCCAATCCTCGCTGCTCAGCAAGTTATCTTCACGGAAGCGGCTCGTATCGCTCAGCAGCAACAACTCCGAAGCCAGCGCCGCCATCTTCCTTCCGCTTTTCCTCCCACTCCTCCAGCGCCGACTCCCACCCGGCCCTCTTGCTACCATAGCAACTCAGGGGTCCAATCGGCAACGGCTTGCTTCACATCTGTGACCAACCAGAACCCAAAGAAGACGGGATATGACAGGAATATCCACCAACGGTAAAGAAGGGCGTCATGGAAGCGTAGCGAGACGAAAAGCATGCGCCGGCAGAGATAAATACACGTGAGGAGAGGCGACTTAAAATTAGTGCGCATGCGCTAAACGGGTTATGGGTTACGGAGAGAGGGGAATTGAAGTGCGCGTGCGCAGTGTGAGCATAATGGGGGGGACCTTCTTCTTGAGACATTGACTTCTAGTAAAAGGGACAGAGCTTGTTCTATGTAAGCCAAAATATTGTTTGACCTGGCTGCAGGTAAGTAAAACGCATTTGTGCCTGAACTGTTGAATAGAATGGAACAGAATTTATGGACTGTGTTGTACGCATGTGCAGAAAGTAAACCGCTCTTGCGCGTGCGTTTGAGTTCGCGCAGGGACTGCTGGGACTTGTAGTTTATTTGTGTTCATTCCTGAGTTCTTCCAGTGATGGATTCTTATTCTGCCCTTTAAACAAAGGCATTGTTCGTAATTTTTAGCCTCTTAAAAGCGAAAGAAGCGTTGATCTGAAGAGCTCAAAGCCTGTTTCTCCCATGGTGCTGGCCGTTAGCCTTAGGTAAGTGACTCTTGGTCCTGAACACTTGGAATTTGTATGTATATGATATTTTTTTCTTGCAAGGAGATTTTCTTAATGTTGAATATTCAAGGACAGTTTGTTCTGATTTTTTTTTGTTCAGAAAAGAAAAGTACAAATATATAAGTTGAAGACATGCAGTGTGTATTACGTAGGGGAAGCTGTGTTACTCTGTTGTAGCAGAAATTGTAGAAAACACCATGGCACCTTAAAGACTAATGAATTTTCGTTAGTCTGAGCTTTTGTGGGCTCCAGCCTGCTTCACCAGATGTGTGAAATGTAGCCTCAGTTGCTAGAATGAGGATGGAGAATGGAAATGAAAGACATACCAGCAAATTATTTTCTTAGCAGCAGGCATTTAATAGCCATTGAGAAATTAGAAAATATCCTATACTGATAAATTAAATTAATCTGAGGTTGTCATACTTGGGATAGATCATGAGATGATTGGCTCATTGGAAAACATAGCTGTGCTTAGCAAAGTGGAAGACTGTGGCCATTTCCGCGCTACACTGTTGTAGTGCTATTATTCCACTTTCAACATCCTGTGGAATTCTGGGTTTGTAGTTTACTGAGGATGTGGAGGGCTGACTGTGCTATAACTGTAGAGTGTAAAGGACTCTCTATTTCTAGTGTTTGGAAATCTGCCATTGCTTATACGCACAATCCCTTTCCAACTGTCCCAGTTTGGCAGGGACAGTCCTGATAAATCCTCTGACATCATAGTGCTATTATTCCACTTTCAGCATCCTATGGAATCCTGGGATTTGCAATTTAGGAAGGGGCATTTAGAATTCTCAGCCAGAGAGCTCTTTGGCCTCTGGAAACTACAAACCCCAGAATTCCACAGGATGTTGAAAGTGGAATAATAGCACCGTAGTGCAGAAAGGCCCTATGTCTGGTCCTGAATGGTAGAATCCATGGAAGAGCAGAAATCACCAGCGAAGAAAATAGTTTCAGCAGCAGGTACAATAGAACAAACAAAGGTTTCATGGGAATAAGGCAAGCCTGTGTAGATGAGCTGGTTGACATATGTAGTGAGGTCATAGAATCGTAAGAGTTGGAAGAGGCCACAAGGGCCATCGAGTCCAACTCCATTCCACCTTGCAGGAATGCACCATCAAAGCATTCCCAACAGATGGGCATCCAACCTCTGTTTAAAAACCGTCAAAGAAGGAGGTTCCACAATGTTCTGAGGCAGCGTATTCCACTGTCGAACTGCTCTTACTGTCGGGAATTTCTCCCTCATATTTAGGCTTAGGTCTCTTTTCCTAAAGTTTAAGTCCATTGCTCTGTGTCCTAGTCTCTGGTGCAGCAGAAAACAAGCTTGTTCCATCCTCCATATGACATCCCTTCAAATATTTAGATGAAATTATAAAAATGAAAAGCCTTTATGGTGTAATGGAGAGAGCATTTTTCTTCATTCAAAGCCATGAAAACTTACTTTTTTGGACCATAGCTCCAAGGATCTCTAACCAGCATCTCCATATCCCCTCCATTCAGTGGGATCATCAAGAGATCATTCTTTGAGTCCTCCCATCAAGGTGAGATAAGATGGTCAGGCATAAGAGAAGGAGTCTTTTCAGCAACAGCTTCTCATGTATGGAATTAGGTCTCCTCCCTGCCTGAGAGGTTCATCTTGCATCTGTATTTGTGACATCAGACTTGAAATTCTCACAGGCTTTTTAAGTAGGAGATGTTTGGCCCACTTTTCTGCCCTCCTTTTAATGGTAGTTCTTTCATATTTTTTTTAAATTTGGGTATATTAAAACAACATCAACTTATATCACAAAATACAGTAACTACAAAAAACAATACTAGAAAAATTCTGAGAATAGAAAATATACACTAAAAGTAAATCAACATAAAATTTTGACATAGTTAGAACTATAATAACAACTAACAATAAAGAGAAGAAAAAAAGGGAGAGAAAGAAAAAAATAGATAGACATCTAATTAAAAGATGACTCCCACCCAATTATCAGCTCCTTAGTATTATACACACACACACACACACACACACACACACACATATATACACACTTCTAAAAGAAATATACAAACATATTTATGTCAATACTCAACTAACATTGTTTATCTAAAATGAAAGAGAACTTACAACATCACACTTCATTTATTATATATGCTTAGGGAAAATAATATATAGCATTAATGGTCCTTTCATTTTGGGAGGAAAACATTCTCAGTATCTGTTATACACTGCTTAATACTATTTTAACCCAGCTTGTGGTGATTTTAATTCTGCTTTTGTAAATCTGGATATGTGTTGATTCTGTGATTCATTTGTTTTATTACATTTCAGAGGATGCCCGGAGAATAGCTGAATACATGATGTAAATACCTCCTTACCCCTTTCCCATTCTGATTTTACTGTTCAAGTCCAAAACCATTGGCTTGAAGCCTGTTTAACTCCAGTCAGAGCAGACTCCTTGAATTAGTTGTTGAATGGTTCATCAACATGTCTGTGAATCCCATTGATTAAATGGGTCCACTCTGGTTACAACTGTCAGTAAGATTAAGGCATTATTATTATTGTAGTGCTATTAATACAGGTGGCACAGTACAAAAATACAACAATAAAAACTTCTGATAACACACTGATGGCTGTGAGCTCAGAGAAATTCTTTATTTAAATAGTTTTTTTATGTTGAAATAGTGGGGAGGCTAAAGGCTTCTCAGGTCCATTTGATTCCTGCATGCGCAAGAGTGCTCCAATGAGCCGTCATTTCCCTCTTCGCCTATCCCCTATTCTGTTCCATCAAGAATGAGACTTCTGGGTTGCAACATCTGATGTGACAACAGGAGGAGAACACCCCTGGTCCACAGAGTAACCGGTAGATGGCTGCATTGTTGCCTTTTTGGAGTTGCCTGTTAAGAAAAGACAAGAATAAGATAGTGGGGGTGTTGTCCAGGCCCAAGAATGTTGACACTGAGAACTATAACGACAAAGGACAATGGGTTTAATTGGGAAGGTGGGTTTGGAGCATTGAGACAAAGCTCTTAAGCACTCTAGAATTGAGCTGTAGGGTTAAAGGACGCCAAATTTAGAATTGTGTTGCCTGATTTTGAGAGAAGCAATGTCCTAAAGTATATAAAGTACAGTTGGCCCTCCATATTTGTGCGTTTAACTTTCACACATTTGATTATTGGCAAGTTTCTTCACCTCCTCCTCCCCACAAGCGCTTTTCTGGGGGAATCTTCCCTCACAGTGGCTCTTTTAAAAACCCACCTCTGGTCCTCCTCCTCCTCCCCCACCAGCTGTTGCCAGGCCTGCTGAGGATGGGTTGCAGCCCAGCTTCTCAGCCCCATAAACCCTCTCCTGATGCCCACACCCTCCCAAGGAAGGAGATGGGTTGGGGAGATTCAATATTTCAGATGAATGCAACCTAGAGCAGAGGTAGAGCCTGACGCTTAACAAGCCTGATACTGAGGAGCCATCTGTGAGAAAATGCAGCAAGGTTCTTTTATAGCCTCCTTCCGTTAGGAACAGAGTAACAGACTAGGACAAGAAACAATGGATTCAAGCTGCAGGAAATAAGATTCCACTTGAACTTCCTGACGGTCAGAGCTGTCCAGCAGTGGAATATGCTGCCTCGGAGTGTGGTGGAGTCTCCTTCCTTGGAGGTTTTTAAGCAGAGGCTGGATGGCCATCTATTGGGAATACTTTGATGGGTATTCCTGCATAGCAGGGGGTTGGACTGGATGGCCCCTGTGGTGTCTTCCAGTTCTATGATTCTATGATTCTAACACAGAATCAGACCACTGGTCAGACTCAGACCAGTATTTTCCACTCTGATCAGTGTCTGCTCTCCAGAATTTTAGATCAGAGTCTTTTCTTGCCCTGCCTGATGATGCACGGGGATTGAATTTTGTGCCTCCAAGACATGGGCCCCATCATCCTGCTGTGCCTCTTGTCTCTCTCTATAGCTGGAGATGCAAGGGCTCCTTCTATAGCCAAAGGCAAGAGTATATGTCATTTAGCGTGGAAGTAGACGAGGGTCAGATTGACACCTGGCCTCATTGTGGGATGAGAGGGACATGCCTAGCTTGTTCTGTGCTGTAGACAGCAGCTTAAGCTGGGGGGGGGGCGGGGCGGAGGCATGAAGACCTGCATTATCCCCTGCAGCTGTCTGCAGTTAAAAGCTGCTGCTAGTGAAAATGGCACCGTAAGAGCCAGCAAAAATGTGGGTAACCCTGCTCCCTGAGGCTGGAAGCAGGTCTAAAGGGGGGGCAAGATCTCTGGGGACCCAAGCCTCTCAGGGTCTAAACCCAGGCAGGGATGGTCAGCTGTGTAGGGGATGAGGGTCGTTTCCCACCATGCCCGCTTGACGGGTTGTACTGGCATATTTTGGCATGCCTGAGGTGTTTGCAGCTTCACTTTTGGCTGCCATTTTGGCTGATTTTTGGCCAGTGGAGGGGAGGGGAAGAAAACTACCACATTTACAAGGAGTTTTGGCAGCTTTTAAGGGCAATGAATGGCCTGAAAAGTGACCCACCTAAAATTTTGGGGTGTCTGGGGGCTTTAGGAGCTTCTGAGGGACTTCAGGGGACACAGTTTAGGGTCTCAGGGGCCTCATGTGGCCCATGGCTGCCTTTTGCCCGCTCGGTGTGGAACCATCAATCTATCAGTGTTTTGTAGAATTTCATCACCACTGCCACCCCTGGAGAACATGCTTCTCAGCCCCAAGTAGCTGACCATAAACATTTTGATATGGTGGTTAGCAATGTGGGGAAAACCAGAGATGAAAGGGCAAGGAGAGACAGTAGCAGATACAGATAAATATGTTTTGGGCAAACATAGAGATACCTTTTCAGACTATGGAGATTTCTGCACTAGACTGTTACAGTGCTGTTATTCCACTTTCAACATCCCATGGAGTCCTGGGGTTTGCAGGTTAGGAAGGGGGCCTTAATTCTCAGCCAGAGAGCTCTTTGACCTCAGGAAAGCCCAGAATTCCACAGGATGTTGAAAGTAGAACAATAGCACTATAATAGTATAGGGGGGAAATGGCCTGTGACTCCAGAATCCCCCAGCCCAAAATGTGATTCCTCCCGCCCCCAGCTCTCTGGGTTTGAGTACTGAATCTGAAGTTCTGTGATAAAGGTTACGGGGATCAGAATCAAAGATTACACAACAAGGGTTTTTTTTCTCCTTTGTAGGGAGGGGGCTGAAGAAAGGAGCTTGAGGAAAAACCACACCTCCCGCTAAGAGAATCTCCCAGCAGGTTTATGTTGAGCAGGAATGAGATGAAGGGAAGGAATCTCTTACCAGTTTGGCACACCCGGTTCTTGCACAACAGTGCTGGTTCGCCCAGATCCTCGTTCCGCAGTGATGCTGCTATTTTCCTGGCCACATAGCGGCAGGCTGAAAGAAAGAGCAAACATTTAACAGACCTTTTTTAAAAAAAGTTTCTGTGCTTGAAAACCAGTGTGGTGTAGTGTTCTGAGTGTTGAACTAGGACTCCAGGAGACCAGGGTTTGAATCCCCATTCAGCCACAGAAACACACCGGGTGACCTTTGGCAAGTCACATTCTCACAGCCTCAGAGAAAGTTCATGGTAACCCCCCACTGAACAAATCAAGATTAGCCTGTGAAAGGTTTGTCTCAAGGTTGACATAAGTTGGAAGCCACTTGAAGGCACACAACAACAACGATGCTGGGAAGGAGGGGAAAGCATCCATCTTTGTAAGAACAGATCCAAATTTAGAAATGTGTTTGCTCAGAGGAGGATCTGGGTGCTTCTGTGTGGCTCTTCTAGTCTTTGGCTCCAAGGTTTTGCTTTTTGTGTTAACCTCATGCTTACATGGCTAATCTGTTTTGTTTTATGCTCCGTCTCGCCCTTACGAGACTTGCCTTCCAAGCTTTCTACTTTCAATGCCCAGACTCCTTTCCCACTCTCACCCATATAGTTCTACCCTGATTTTAAGAGAATCAAAACCTTATGTTTCATGTTGCCTTCACTGGCATTTTGCAGCCCCTCTACCTACCACCAATTATGAGTCACACCATGCTTTTCAAGAGAGGGAGAGAGAGTTCTGCCCAGGAGCACTGCTGTGTCTTCTTTGCATAAACTGGATTGCATAAAGGAAAGAGGGAGGGAGGGAGGGAGGATTTGAAGCTTCAGGAAAAGCATTGTGGGATGAGTAGTTTTATTAAGACAGTGCCTGTGTGAAGTGTAGCAATTAAAAAAAAGAAACAGCAAAGAAGGACCAATTATCATCATAAAAAAACTGCCATAATAAGAGAGACATTTTCAAAGGCACAGCTGTCACAATCTGTTCTAGAAAATAAGAAGAAATTTGCAATACTTTTAAGGAGTAAAGGCAATCACAGGGGAGGTGGCAGCTAGTGACTCCAACTGGTAGGACAGAGAAAAACTATAAAGGAGTTGGACCTCTTCTAGGAATAGGGTCTAACAATCCTTTAAAATTCAGGCTGAAGTTCCAAGTGTATTTTGCCATCCCACTGAAATGTATCAGCTAATTAATTGATTAAAATATTCATATCCCTACCTATATGGTGTGATCTCAGGGTGGCGTACGGTACAACCAATGAGAAATAATTTAGACAGACTGCAAGCACATTAAACAATTTGACAAGTTAGAGCAAGGCAACTAGCATCAGTAAAAACTTTTAGAAACATTTTAAAGCCATAATGCTTGTGAAGATGTGGACGAAATCAGTTAGGCTCTAAAGGGTTAAATAAAATGCTCTCTTTTTGTCTGATGTTGGAGCCCAAGGACATCAAAAGGCACATGTGGGGGTGCCACAGCATTGCCCCAATCCTGTGCATTGCTGAGACACAGAGGAAAGACTCTCTGATTTTTTTTTGTTTTTACTTGTAGGACACATATTTTGATTTTTGTCTATCCCTGTGTCTTCTCCTACTTCTGTCTTCTTTCTTCTTGTAGGAGAACACAAAGCTAGAAGGGACACTGTGGTACATCTAGTCCAACCTCTTACTAGTATAGGAATGCAAAGCTAAGGGCGCCCTGAGCAATGGCCATCCGCTTCACTTAAGCTTAGGAAGAAGAGCTTCCTTTGGTGCAAATGGAAGGTTTTCTTTGAGGCTGAATTGTCCTAGAGAGGCCATTTCTGCACTAGTCTGTTATAGCCAAGTGGCCCCTCCCAAAACTGTCAACCCCAGGATTCCATAGGATGTTGCAAGTGGAGTAATAGCGCTATAACAGACTAGTGCGGAAATGGCCAGAGACTCTGGCATGGGTGCGGGTGGTGAGGAGGGTTAACCCTTTCATCTCTATCTGTAGGCCTCTAAGTAACTCAGCATAGAAAAGTAACTTCTGATTTCACAAGTGGAGGTTTCTACCAGAACTTCTGGGGGGCATTGCAAAATGTGGGTAGAAGAGAATTAATTCTTTCCTTCTGGCATACTCCTTGAAAAATCTTCTGGTTGAAAAATTAGAGAAATCTCAAATTTGAGAAATCCTGCATTATCACCAACAGGCATAGTTTTGGAGAATGGAGCAGGGCCAGGCTCCCACTGGTTCAGGCCCAGCAGTGCTGATTATTAGCTATGCTTATAGGATTTATGATACAACAGTTCTTTAGATGGTTTACAATTAGTCGCATGCTTTTAAGACAGGGATGAAAATTGTACAGCCTTCCAGATGTGCGTGGACTGCTACTCCCAGCAGCCCTAGTAAGCATAGTCGGGGGAGTGATGAGAGTTGCAGTTAACAGCACCCAGAGGGCTACATGATTCCAGTTGTGCTAAAATAAAATAAAATCCCTTATATTTACCAGGCTGATTGGCCAAAATTCATCCAAGCCAAAAATACTAAGATGACCTTGATGTTCTGGTCAATATTGCCAGTTTTTGGTGGGTAAATTAATACTAGAAACCTTATTTCCCTAAATGCACCAGATCCTGTCTGACTTTAGAAGCTAAGGATGGTGAGCCCTGGTTACTACTTGGATGGATGACTGCCAAGAGATACCAGGAGCTGTAGGCTATATTTTGTAGCAAGGAAATGGCAAAACCATCTCTGAGCATTCCTTGCCTAAGAAACCTCTGTGAAATTTGTGGGGTCACTATGAGTTGACAGGCAACTCAAAGGCACATGATTTATGCTAGTTTTCCCAATCTGGCACAGGGCAGGGTGGAATTGAGCAGTCCTCCAGGTGTTGTTGTGCAGCAACTCCCATCAGCCACATCCAGCATAGTTAGTGGGGGAGGATGCTGCAGTTCCAGCAATTTCTGGAGGGCCATACAATTCCCACCCATGGAATGATGGCCATTCTCTCTCATGATGAAAAAGAAGGAGACACAAGTTGCATAAACCAGGATGGGGGAAATGTGTGGCCTTGCATAAGTTGCTGGATTGCAGCTCCTATCGTTCTTCATCATTGGCTGGGCTAGAGGGAGTTGGAGTCCAGCATTATCTGGAGTTCCACATGCTTTCCACCCCATTTGTAGACCATGCTATTTCCCCATTTTCCCCAAAGCACCGCACAAACAAATATATCTAGTTTTCTAATCTTCTGCTAGCTGTCTAAATTAGATTTCATCAGTGTGTTTACCATGTAAGTCAGGCGTGCTGCCTCTCAGGTTGCAGCCCAGCAGAAAAAAAAAGTGACAGGCAAGCCCCTTGACTGCTTGAATAAATTTTTTGAAGCTGTTTTCTGTTGTGAATGTACCTTATAAAGTTTTAAGATGAAGAGGAAAGGAATATAAATGGAAAAGAAATCTCTGGCCTCATAATTTGGGAGCAAGGAGAATTTCCCTGCTTTTACAGGGTTGGTTTTCTCTTGCGTTTCTGCTTCCTTGCATCTCCTAAGGGTGGGTAGTTGCTAAGACAGCCAGGTAAATGCAGAGGAAATGACACTGAAAGGAAAGAAGAAGGGAGGGGAGTGAATGTGGAAAGGGACAGCGTAAATTAGTGTGTCTAACCGCAGAAGCGATGACACCTTCTGTACACACCCACATATGCACCGTGCAATTCGTCCATCCAACCCTCTGCACTTGTACCCGGCCAGAACAGGAAAATATGGGTGGTATCACTGAAAGGAAGGAAGGAAGGAAGGAAGGAAGGAAGGAAGGAAGGAAGGAAGGAAGGAAGGAAGGGTGGGTGTGAGATTCAGTATGAAGAGGAAATACCAGGGGACTTTCACACTGTAGAAGGAGAGAAAAGCACTTTGCTAGTTCAGTGCCTCCCTGTCGGTAAGGTAATTGCAATATGTGTGTGTACTCGAGTGCAAAAAGTGGAAAAAAGATGGCAGGATGTTTGAGATCACTGCCTGTTTCCTTCTAAATCCTGTTTCCAATGAATAAAACCAGTGGATTCAGTTAAACTTAGTGGATGGATTTGGATGTGGAGGGCAGCACAGTGCACATAACCATATAAAGATAGAGACTTAGCTGGAAATCAGCAGTTAAATGCAAATCCTCCCTAGCCATTGGTTGACTTGCTGTGATGTCATTAAATGTTTGAAGCTGTTCTGATTGCCTGCAAGAGGCAGTAGCTGCGTGATTGAGAAAAATCCCTGGGCCTTCTGAATGCTTTTTATAAAAGGAAGTACACAGGCAAGGGAATCTTGGAAGTTCTGTAAGCCATGGCTCTTGTGTGGACTTGGAGTAATGCCACATATTTGACTGAAAAGCTTTAATTATTAGTGGTCTCCCTCCCCATGAGCTTTTTTTTTAACATGCAGAACGCTTATCTTTTATGCCCTCCTGAAGCTTTTTTTTTTTTAGCCATGCAGCCAAAATTTGATGACAAACTACTAGCCAGGACCAGGCTGGCAACTGTTAACCAAAGGACTTTGTTCATCAGCTGCCTCCAAATTGTGGAAGGACCTGCCGGAAGAGACACGACAGCTGGATACTCTGTCTGTGTTTAAAATGTCATTAAAGACCAATCTCTTCCAGCAGGCCTATCCAGATGATTTTTAAATTATGTACTGATTGTTTGTAATAGGTATGCTTTTTGAATCAATGTTATGTTCTTTCAACTGATTATGTATTTTTATTTGGAGGGTCATCCTTTTAGCTGTGTTATGTGGCTCTTTGTTGCTGTATTTTAATCCTTTCTTCCCTGTCTCAATCCATAGGGAAAGGCAGGTCAAAAATCATAATAACTACTACTACTACTACTAAAAAAAATCGTCTTTGGGCCCATTGACTGCAACTGTTTCTTTTTTCCTTGGAAACTCACTGTGGACCGGCAGCCTGTAGCTTCCAGATTGGCACCAGTCCATAGACCACCATTTTGAGTAGCACTGCTTTAAATTACGCAGAAGATGCTTGCTTTGATGAGGTTTTTACAGTTTGCCATTGAATTTTGGTAGCGAAGAAGAGGGGGGAAGAAGCAAGAAATTATTTCCTGCCTGTTCTGTTACATACATTACTGTCACTCCTGTTTTATGGGCAATGAAGCTGAAAGATACCATATTTGCCGGCGTATAAGATGCACCAGCATATAAGATCCACCCTATTTATATACTGGAAAATACTATTTACTGGCATATAAGATGCACTGGCATATAAGACGCATCCCATTTTCAAACAGTATCTTTCAGGGAAAAAAGTGAGTCTTATACACCAGCAAATAGGGTATTTAGTCTTCCAAGACCACATAGGGAAGTCCCAGACTGACCTGTGATGTGAAATATGAGTTCTTTCACATTTGGTTATACTTCTGCTGCATCTGATTGAACTACCCTTGGTCTAGGAGGGAGTGTAAGGCAATTTGGGGTGGTGGGACACAGTCACTTCTTGCAACACCAGTCTGCATTAGTATTATTATTATTTCTTCTTCTCCTCCTTCTTCTTCACAGTTTTTGGGCTGGATTTCCTCATTGCAAACAGCTGCATTATCACCCCTCTGCTGTTATACAAGCATAGCCTGGCCCCCTGCACCAGGAACTTTTTCACTGGGCTGAGAAGTAAAGAAATGGCAAGTACGGAATCGGCTGGTGGGAAGACTCCGGCTCCCGGAGGATGGGAAGAGAGCAAGGAGTCAAAGCAGGCAACAGCCAGAGATAACCAAGATGGATTTTCTGGCGGCAGAGAAAAGGAAAGCAGCACTCTGATGAAAGGAGAGGACCTGAAAGAGAACCTGCCCCCACCCAGCCAGCTGCGATCAGCCAGTGGGAGTGCTCCTTGGGCCTGCCCAGATGGCACGTTTATCAAACTGGTTGTGGAGACCGGCAAAGGTTTAGATAAACCCAAGGAAGGCTCTGTCTGCCAGGTCTTCATTGAGACCGAAGACGGAGGACCCTTGAGCTACCCATCCCACCAGTGGGCTGAGGTGGAGCTGGGTGGGGGTGATGCTGAGTGGGATGGGATTGTAGACCGTTGCCTGGAGACCATGCTGGCCGGGGAGCGGGCTGAAGTAAGGTTGAGGGAAGGAAGCACCCTCACCATCCAACTGGCCAGCTTCACTGCAGCCAAGGACACCTGGGAGATGAGTGCCAGCGAGAAGTGGAACCTGGTGCTCAGCAACAAAGAGCGTGGCAGTGAGCTGTACCGAGCGGGAGAGATTGGCGCGGCTGCCAGGCGCTATGCCAAGGCCTTGCGTCTGCTTGTGGTGGCTGCCCCTCCCCCGGACTATGACCAAATTAAGGCTGAGCTCCATGCCAACCTGGCTGCCTGTCAGCTGAGGTTGCGCCAGCCAGCCAACGCAGCCTGTAACTGTACCAAGACGCTGGCGCTGCAGCCAGCCAACACCAAGGCACTCTTTCGACGGGGCTTGGCTTACGATGCCATGAACGACCTGGAGGGGGCGGCTGAAGATCTGAAGGGAGTTCTGCAGGTGGAGCCTGGCAACCGGGCTGCCCGGCGAGAGTTGGACAGGGTGACAGAGCGAATCAAGGCACGTGATGCCAAACTGGCCCGGGCCATGCAGAAAATGTTTGCTTGAGCAAATTAACGAGCAGCATTGTCACCGTTATATTTGCGTCTTTTCCCCTAACAAGGCAAGAATACGTGGATTTCTTTTGCCATTTTTTTTCTAACTTTGCAAGGCAACCTGGCTGAAAGGAACAAGGTTGCCCTGGGACTTTGTGGCTAAATGGGGATTTGAACGTGAGTCTCCCTCATCACAATCCGGCACTTCTGAGTGCACCACAATATCTGTCTTGTGTGTGGAAGATTACAATGAAGAGTGTATTACATTCAGGGCAGTTAAGGCAAGTTTTCTGGATAGACATGGAATTCGGCATCCCGAGGTGACTCTGTTTGCTTAGCATTGTTTAAAAATAAGCATGTTCGTAACCCTTATGGATAAATCAGAAAGCTTTAGAAGTGTGTAGGCTGCACTTGGTGGAATCTCAGCAATTGAAGGAAGCCTGTGTTGGACTTCCAGTGCTTAAGGAACAGAGATAAGTGCCCTACACAGTTTTATCTCCATGGCATGCGTAGAGGACTTCCTGTATTCTGTGCTTCTGAAATTAGATCATGGAAGTGACTAATTGTATCTGAAATGATCTGTAGAAGTCAACACTCTCAAACTTAACAGCCTTCATCATGTTTTAATACAGAGCTTTCATCTCTCATGTGTGTGTTTTTTTGAAAGACATTTCTCACCCTTTTGGTTGCAAAGCTGAGCTAGAAACCGTATGGCCTTACAGAAATTTCAGAAACTGCAGAAATTTGGGACAAGAAGGCAGAGTCTCTATGTGAAAGAGAGCTTTAATGTTTGTCATCACTTTTTCATCCTTCTCCAGTTTAAAAAAAACCTACAGAATTACCCAATTTGAGGCAAGGGAAACATATTCACAGCTCTCTTTAAAGACTCTAATTCCCTCTGGTGCTATAGAGTTGTCTATTTCCAATTTCTGTGCCGTTCTCGGTTGGTAGGAGGGGATATAAAAACATTCTGAATCTTGAAAACAAAATTGTACAAAAGCAGCAGACATGTATATGTCGTGATTTTATCGAGTGGGTAGAAATTGCATAAAATATTGGATGGGCGGCTGGGTTGGGGAGGGGGGAATCAAGAATATACATAACCCTAGTTTTGTTTTATGATCTGAAGAGTTTGGAACAACATCGCGTTGGTGCATTGCCAGCAGGAGCCAGGCGATGTATTCCACCCGAGGTTCTGCAACAGCAAAGCCCAACTGAAAATCTGCAGTTCTCCCTTGCTGCGATTATTGTGGGTTTTTCCAGTTTCCCTCCAAGCTCTCCTCCCTCCACCTCCCACGGCCCCACTCTCCTTCCCTCGGGCTGTCACATGCCCAGCCATCACTTTGAATCCATACATACCCCTTCTCTTGTTTCTAAGCAACCATCTCCTGAGAGACTGCAGAGCTAGGAAAGCTCAGAGTGGGGGTGGTAAACCACGGGGAAGAAATGTGGGGTGGGAGGTTGAGTAAAGACTGTTTGGGGAGACAGGAGGTGAGACAAAGGTGTGGAAGGGTCGGGGACAATAGAGCAAAAGCTATTTTTGCAGTGAAATGGTTTGCACATTGGACTATGACCCTGGAGACCAGGGTTTGATCCCCGCTTGACCATGGAAACATGCTGGATGACCATGAGCATGTTACAGACTCTCAGCCCCAGAAAACCTCATAATAGGTTCGCATCAGGGTTGCTATGAGTCTGAAACAACTTGACAACACACAACAACAGTAGTCCTGCATGAGGGATCCCACACAAAACCAGCCAGGTAGCAGTCTTGAGAATCAAGTGTCTTTATTAAGTAATAGAGATTCTGTAACCATGTCACTTGCAAACAGATATTATAGTATAATCACAGAGTCCAACATCTGAGGAAAAAAATGTGGGGAGGGAATGAAGAGTTGATGTGAGAGAACTGTGGGGTTTGGCACAGTTTTGTGGTGGGGGAAGCACTGGAAATAACAAGAATATCTCCAATTTTTTTTTCTGCATTAACCCGCCCCCACTTCAAATATCTCTTATTCTCCATTATGCTTCCCAGTGTGTGATCAGTGTGTGATCAACAGTGCTTCCCAAGCTATCCAGTGTGGGAGACCAGCACGGTTCTTTTCCCAAAGTGCCAGAGATGAGCTCTGTATTTGTGCCCACTGACTGCAACTGTTTCTTTCTTTCCTGGAAACTCACTGCAGACTGGCAGCCAATAGCTTGTGAATGAGAAGTGATCCACGACCACCACTTTGTTTGGCACTGATCTAAATACTTACTGTCTTGTGTGCCCATGTCTCGCTGTGGATGTCTTTTCATTCTAGTTGATGCTACCTGGAGCCAATTTATACTCTATGCTGAATAAGATGGTAAAATTTTGGATTATGTTGATACCAGTGGGATGAGGTCAGGTTTTTGAATTCTCCCTGCAAAGCAAAGCAGAGTAGATAAATTCCCTGAATGTAGTAAGTAAGCACACCAGGAAGAAAGGCCATGCTAGTTCACTACATGCAGGTGGCCCTCTGTTTAGGGAATATGAAACAATGTTCTTCACCCTGGAATCAGAAGTGGTACAGAACAGTATTCTACCACATTGTATATAAATATATTGTGATAAAATAGAGTATTTTCTCTTTGCTTGCTGTAGTTGCTTTCTATTTATTACAGTTATGTCTCAGCTTTTCTCCAAAGAGCCCTTCTGCTTAATCCTCACAACAATTCTGTGAGGTATTCAAGACTGAAAGATGATCACGTCCCAAATTTTGTACTCAAGTGGGTATTTGAACCCCTTAGAAGTGCAGTCCATTCTGCCATCTTGTTCTCTGTCATGTCTAGACCAGTTCTCATTAGGTTGCACAAATCACTGTAAAACAGTTCTTCCTTTTAACACTGCCTAAACTTGTGCCCTTGGTCAGAGAGTACCTGCTGACTGGAAATACCACTATCACACCTTGAATTAGTGGGCAATTACATCTTTCATTGCAATGGCCAACCTGTCATGGTTGGCTATTTTCTGTCTCCAAACGCTTTTTGTTGTTTCTATTTTGTACCTTTTTTAAAAGCACCTGGCAATTTAAAAAAAAAAATTTAGCTGCTTTCAGAGGACTTGTGATTGGTTTCTCTTAATATCAGTATCCCCTTCCCACCTGTTTTCTCCTTTAAAAAATGTTTGGAGTGTATCTTTAATGTGACTTTGTGTCTGAGAAGTCCCCAGGCATCAACTGGCAGCAGAGGAAAGGACTATATAAACATTGATATCTAAATCAATGTTTAAAACTATTGTTCATTACAATCCTTATAAACTCATCTGCTTAGATTGTTGTCAGCATGACATATGGGTATAGCGTAATCTACCTGGCACATTTAGAACAAGGTAGGATAGAACCAATGTAAAATAGAAAAACGCACAAGGTTTTGAATAACTTTAACTCTCCCCACAAGGAAAGAGGAGAAATATTCAAAGGAAGAACGTACGAAATGACGAATATGAGAAGGGAAATGGAGTGTTTTCAAAGAAGCAGAAAAGCAGATAGGAGTTAAGAGCATCTCAGAACAGGCAGAGGAAGTATATGCCTTAGTCTCATATGGTTATTTTAACTGTTACTTTGAATATGTGAGAAGGGGTGAAGAATCAATGGATTTTGGAAGCAATTGTGCCTTTCACACCTAGAACATGGGAGCCAGAAGGATAGAACAAGGTAACTGTATATAATTCAGAGGCAGGGAGAATTTAGGTAGAAAAAAACAAGAGGAGATGGAGACCCAACTCCTTCCCTTGAATATTGGGTCGCTCCACCCAATGCAGAAGTGGAGTTCCCAGCTGAAGAAGAGCAATGACCTTTGCCGAGTGCCAAGAAGATGTTTCTCAGAGGCTGCACAAGCTCGTGAATGGCAGGCCTTCTGAAAACTTGCAGCAAAGCAATTGTGGAAGGGAAAGGGCAGGACCGTAAACCAAGACACAGGCAGTGCGCCATGGGCAGCACTACGCATGCAAATACAGCAGGAAAGAGATGGCTGTTGCTGTGAACCCAGGAGGTGGAGCCTACTCCTCAAGAAGGAAGCAATGCAAAAAAACCAAAGGATTTTGATAAATAATTGGCGGGACGGAAGAAGATGTTGCTAGCAGCCCAAACGCACGGAGGCTAAAGGTGTGTCAGCATTCCATCTGAACCTCATTGTCCGGAAGTCGTTCGCTGAAGAAGTGCCTCTGACGGGGCCAACGGTGGCCAAGGAGAGTGAAGGGAAATTGTTGCCAAGCATATTGAGTGCCACCGGCAGGGAGAGAAGACAGTTGCCAAGGGCCATCCTTGGGAGCAATGCTGGCCAGGGTTTTTCAGGGCTGTTGACACCAGTTGTCGTCAGGGGACAGGAGTAGGCAGAAGGCAGACGTCGGCTGCTAGGGGTCCCAGTCGTTGTCGTGGTGCTGTGCGGCAATGATGATCACCACCGTGAGGATGGTACACAGCACCATGGCGGCAATGCCCACAGCAAGGCTAATGAAGGAGAAGTTGCGGGCCTCCCGTGAGGCGATTTCTGCCGATACGATGTCACCACGGGCGACGGCAGTCCGGACCTGATGTCAAGAGAGGAGAACATAATAAAAGAAATGTCTGCTACTGTGTGGTGTGCCCAGCATAAGGTACCCAACAGAATCACAGAGTTGGAAGAGACCACAAAGAGCATCCAGTCCAACATCCTGTCATTCAGGAATACACAGTCAAAGCACTCCTGACAGATGGCCATCCAGCCTGCCTCCAAGGAGGGAAACTCCACCACACTCCCAGGCAGTGTATTCCACTGTCAAACTGTTCTTACTACCAGCAAAGTCTACCTGATGTTTAGGTGGAATCTCTTTTGTAATTTGAATCCATTGCTTTCTGTCCCAGTCTCTGGAGCAGCAGAAAACAAGCTTGCCCTATCTTCCATATGATAAAATTCATATGGCAGGGATGGAATCATAGAATCATAGAAATGTAGAGTTGGAAGAGACCACACGGGCCATCCAGTCCAACCCCCTGCCATGCAGGAACACCCTCAAAGCACTCGTGACAGATGGCCATCTAGCCTCTGCTTAAAAACCTCCAAAAAAAGAAACTCCACCACACTCCGAGGCAGCATATTCCACTGCCAGACAGCCCTGTCAGGAAGTTTTTCCTGAGGTTCAGGTGGAATCTCCTTTCCTGCAGCTCGAATCCATTGCTCCTTGTCCTGGTCTCTGGAGCAGCAGATGTGGAGCAGGGATGTGGAAAACTTTAGCCTTCCAGATGTTTTGGACTACAACTCCCATAATCCCTTACCCTTGGCCATGCTGAGGGGGGGTTCTGGGAACTGAAGTGCAAAACATTCAAAGGCTTAACATTTCCTGTCCCTTCTCAAGCAGCCATAGCACACTTATAGAGAGACATTAAAAACTGTGAGACAAGGTATCTGATCGCTTGGTTTCATCATTTAGCAAACGCCTGCCACACCTTCCTGCCTACAGAAATCTAGCATGTCAGATGCAACAATTTTGACCTGGAGAACTTCCCTCTACCATGCTAGTGCTCTGTTTTGCAGGGAGATGGTTTCAGGGGAAAACATTCCAGCTTGTGATTGTTGTTGCGTGTCTTTGTTTCCAACTTATGGGGACCCTTTGGTGAAACTTTCTCAGGGTTTTCTGGGGCTGAGGGAGTGTGATGAACCCAAAGTCACCAAGTGGGTTTGCATGGCCAAGTGGTGAATCAAACCCTGGTCTCCAGAGTCATAATCCAATTCTCAAATGACTCTACCATGCTGTCTCTTGCTTGCGCTACCCTTCTTTAAAGTGCAGTAATCCAGCCAGAATTGCCTGCGAGTCTGCTACTTGTGAGCTCTGCTATAGATGCTTTAATTTGGAAAAAAATAAAAGAAGCATCTATGTTGATATGATAAAATTAAATTAATAAAAGAAGCATCTATGTTGATATGATAGCTATCTTCAAATATTTAAAAGGACATTAAACAAAAAGGGCTGGAGGATACATATTGAGACATGACAGAATAAAGAACAAGAAGGACCATAACTCCCAGGCTTTCCTAGCAAAAGGAAATGGTTATTAACAGTACAATTCCAGACATTTATATTAAGAAATAAGTCTCATTGTGTGCAGTGGTTTATTCCCTAGCATGTGTGTTCAGAATTTTCCTAAGCTACATTATAGTGCAGATGTGACATTAGAAATCACTTCCATTTGCCAACTCTTAAGATCATTTTACAGCTAAGATTATGTTATTTATATCCTCCCTTTCTCTGGGATTCATGGTGGCTCACAGCATGATTACAAATAAAAGAACAATAAATGTTAATATTCAAATTCAATTTAGATCAATCATCTTATTGAAATGTATATGTCACACCAAAGAATGTAAAATATGCAATACCCACGTTATATATTGTACATTTTTTGTTTTGCGCATGTGCGCGCGTGTGTGTATATATATGTATGTAGAGACAGGTGGGGAAGTGAGCAACTGTGGAGTTGTCCAAAGCCTAAGGAAGGTTGGTCTAAAGGTTGAGGGGATCAGCCTGACCTTCCTTGACAAGATCTTGCACAGTCTGGGAGCAGCCACTAAGAACAACTTCATGTCAGCTTCTCAGAATGCTTCTCTGTCTAAATAGGCATGTTGTTGTTGTTGTTGTTGTTGTTGTGTACCTTCAAATCGTTTCTGAGTTATGGCAAGCCTAATGTGAACTTATCATGGTGTTTTCTGGGGGCTGAGAGTGTGTGATGCACTCAGAGTCTTCCTGTGGGTTTCCATGGCCGAGCGGGTAATCGAACCCTGGTCTCTAGGATTGTAGTCCAACACTCAAACTGCTACACCATTTAGCTGTCAGGTTGCCTAGGTATGCACCTCAGAGCATGTGCAGAATGCAAAAAAATAACAAGTAGTGCTAAATCACCACCAGCTGCTCCAGACTGGAAAAAATAGCCACGGAAACTCATTCCATAAAGGCTAAGTGCAGTTTATTAAAGCAAAGCACAAGATAAGCATAGTGCTTCAGACAGCATGTCTAGAAGCAAAAACAACAAGTATAAAATACAAGAGACATGGTACATGGGCAAAGGTAAGACGAAGGGTAAGGGTCCCCTACAGAGCATGACCTAAGCCTTTTTAAGAGCTTAACCACACCCAGATATACATCACGTGATCCAATACATCCATGGCACACATTCTCCCCATGCTTGATGCTTTCTCAGGAGACAGGACCGTGCAAGGCAAGACAGCCACAAAAGGCCTTGCAGCTATGCTGCAAAGGTCAAGATGACTTCATCTCTCTGTCCACCGGAAAAACCACCTTGGACACATCACATTAACATTCTGAATGTGCTCGCATTAGCAGCTCCCAAACAGCAGTTCTACATGTATTGTGAGAGTCAGCACGGTGTACTGGTTTGAGCATTAAGCAACAACTCTGGAGACCAGGATTTGAATCCCTGCTCAGCCCTGGAAACCCAATGAGTGCCCTTGGGCAAGTCACATTTTCTCAGCCTCAGAGCATGGCAAAGACAAACCCCCTCTGAACAAAACTTGCAAAGAAAGCCCTGTGATAGGTTCACCTTCGAGTCACCATACGTTAGAACTGACTTGAAGGCACACACAAACAACACATGTATTGTATCCTTGAACAGATAGGCAAAAATGAATTCAGTGCCTTTGCTGGAGGCAGAGTCCTCATTTCAATCCCAGCTTGACAAAATGGCTGCCAGCCTCCTCAAAGCACTGGATTATTTTCAGAACACAGAATGAAGCAATTGACTCAGGAGTACAAAATGTGTACATGTGTGGGAGGCCTAGGGCACCAGCCAGACATGAACAGGGAGTGTATTCGGCATATGTTTCTGAGAAGTTCAGATTGTTTCTTTTTCTTCTGTATATGCTTTACATCTTTAACAATTCTAAGTCTGAGGAGAAAAAAAACCTGCTTGTTATTCAGATTATGACAAGGATTTTTAAGATCAATCTGGCAAATTGACACTTGGCAACAAAGCTGCCAGATGGCTACTATATCAGGGCTGGTGCCCAGCTATGGGGCAGGAGACAGTTGCCTCCAGCAGCACATTTTGGAAATGGTAGCAAGGTGTTAGTTGTTTAATTAACTGGTAGTTGCGTTTTTATTCAAAAGGATGGGGAGAAGCTCTTGAGTGATTTTCTGCCTCATGCCAAAATAATCTGCCTGGATTTGGGATTATGCCACCTTCACTTGGGCAGCACTATTTGCTACTCTGCTTCCAAGCAGCAAAATGTCTTGGATCAGCCAGCATCGCATTCAGACTTGGTCAGTGGGATAAGGAGCCACTTCTATTCCTACTTAACAACAACACAAGTGTGGGCAAGACTGGAGTCAAAGTGTCCAGACCGTACCTATAACCCAGACGTTTGTTGAAGAAAATACTGAAAGTTTTGGCAATTGGTAGGCCTAGTATCAGGAAACCAGCGCGATGTAGTGGTTTGAGTGCTGGGTTATAACTCTGAAAACTGGAGTTCGAATCCAATTCAGCCATGGAAACCCACTGGGTGACTCTGGGCAAGTCACACTCTCAGAGCCTTAGAGCAGTGGTTCTCAACCTGTGGGTCCCCAGATGTTTGTGGACTTCAACTCCCAGAAGCCCCAGCCACTATGGTCAATGCTCAGGGCTTCTGGGAGCTGAAGTTCAAAAACATCTGGGGACCCACAGGTTGAGAACCACTGCCTTAGAGGAAGGCAAAGGCAAACCCATTCTGGAGAGATTTTGCCAAGAAAACCCCATGATAGGGTTGCTTTAGGGTTGGCATAAGTCAGAAACAACTTGAAGTCTGTCATGGCCCAATCCCAGGACTCAGATGTAAACACAGCCGGGCTTCTGCCAACAGCCACAGCACATAGACTAGTGTAGATGAGAAAGGGAGAGCTCAAGACACTCACAGCAGTTATACAGAGAAGACTCATTAATTTGGCAAACAACTGGGGGAAGCTGCTGGCCAATAAATACTAGCGATGGGGTGGGGAGAAGTCCATTCCAGGCAGCTGCCATTTCTGGTGGAAGCAACACGCTATCCTTTTGATCTTTGGCTTATGTTCCTCAAAAACATTGACCCTTGCTTTGTGTGCTGACTACTCTGATGGATATTCTCTTTTGAATCTAAGCTGAGTTGCAGTAAGTACTGTCCTGTTCATGTCTTTGTGTTGTGGCTGTTGGGGAGGATACTATCTTTGTTTGCACATGGGTCTTGATGCTGGGCTATGTCAAAGGAACACAACAACAAGAAAAAGATGGTCCTGTACCACCACCTATTGAGTGCTAGTGTGTGACATCTAGGAACAGATGTACTTGATGATGGCAGCAGTAAACAACTTTTTTCATTTTCCACATTGTCACCAATGCCATGTTACTCTGGGCAGGGTAGGTACAAGACAAGCAGAGTAATATGTGGGCATACCTCATTTAACAAAGAGGCCCCTTTTTACAAAGTCTTTTTATGCCTACCCAGCCCCTGTTTTCATCCTCATTCTCTGTCTAGAAGAATGTTGAAACAGGGCTGAAATAACACAGACTTTCAGTAGCAGGAGAAGAATGGGATTCTACTCTAGCCAATCCTTCTGAAGCTATGTGTGCCTAGCAAGGCAAACAGTTACTAACTCAGAATCCTTTAGTGTGCATGAACAAACAGCAAATCAGAGAGAAAAAGTGAAAACAAATAAACCTGCCACACTGGCCATTGTCAGCATGTTTAAAAAGCATCAATCTATAAGTTTGGCCATAAAGATGGAAATCATAAGAAAAACAGAGGCTGGTGACAGAAAAAATCATTCCTGAGCGGATTTTTGAAAAAGCCTTCAAGTGATCTCTGGAAGGTTCAAGTATTTTTGTTTACTTATGGAAGCATTACCTGATCTGTTTTTTGTTTTTTATTTCTTATGTGCATATTGTTAGTTCTGAATTAAATGTTTGCTGAAGCATGTTGAAGTGCTCTTTGTGCATGTGTGGGTGTAAACATATAAGTAAACTGCTTCTTATTTTTTTCATATTACTTCTGCCTCTGCTCTCAAATTTTCTGTTAAAGCACACTAGCCAGCTGTTCCCATTTTACCAGGACAGTCCTAATTAGTCCTTCAATTCTGGGGGAATGGATTTTGGTTGTTTTGTATTTGGAACAGAATCTGACATCTACAATGAATAAAAGAGTAAGTTGTGATACCCTAATTCCAACTTGTATTATGTTAGGATGTCATGTGCAATTTGTGTAGAATAAGACATATAGCATCATAATATACAGAAAGGGAAACAACCCCTGGCAGTCGTGCATCATAAATTTCCCCTTTCTACCCCTTTCCCCCTCTTCCCCACTACTCACCTGCACAGCTTTGATTATCGCAATGATGCCCGTCGGCCAAAAGCAGCAGATGGTAGTGAGGACAGCAATGGGAAGGTAATCATGTGGTGGGCGCCGCGGTTCCAGGATAGCAATGCCAGGGGTCACCTGTGTTGGCGACAAAGCCGGTGGCGGAGGAGGGTTGCCCTGAGGATATGGCTGGAAGGAAGAGAGGGGAAAAAATCTGTTATCACAGAAAGAGAGCTCCTCATTTTACATTCCTCCATAAATAGAGCAAGGAAAGAGTGGCTATCTCCCCAGGGCTGTTTTCGAGGCCCTCCAAGAAAATGGAAATATTAACATTATTAAACAATAAAATATTAATAAAAAATGCCTGCCACACCCTTCAGCAGATAATTTTACATGTTCTTTCACCTTGCTCCAACCTGCTGGAGTCTTTTCGACTTAGATTTGCCAGAGTGAAAACTCAAAAGACAAAAATGGTTTGTGCAGAAGAGGGAATTTCAGCAAACTTTGTTAATTAGGTTATAAACAATACCTACCAAAATTCCTCCTTCCCCACAACCAGTAAAGGTACAGGAGCCCTCTCCAGTTTTCATGCTGGCAATCCGATAGGAAGGGCCGTCTTTTAATCAGGAAACAAACAGGACACTGACTTCTTGTTTGGTGAGGAGGAAAGTTCTCCTGGGCCTTGTCACTTTTATCCTGTGCCCTCAAGTTGTTTCTGACTTATGGCGACCCTAAGGCACACCTATCATGGGGGTTTCCTGGCAAGATTTGTTCAGAGGGGATTTTCCTTTGTGTTCTTCTGAGGCTGAGAGAGTGCAACTTGCCTAAGGTCACCCAGTGGGTTTCCATGGCTGAACGGGGATTCAAACCCTGTTCTTCAGAGTTTAGTATAACGCTCAAACCACTACACCACACCAGCTCTCCTCCCAGGCCTAAGAGTCCGAGAAAGTCCTCCAAATGGTAAAATTGCTCTCTATGGCCCTTGAGAGTGCAAGAGGCCCTTTTTAATGAAAATGGTTTTTAATTTTTTTAAAAAAATTGGGAGGTGGCCCTCTAAAATCTCCTGAGAGCCCATTGTCTCACCACCAGCTATGGCTGCCAGAGAGAAAACTGGAAAAGGTTCCTGTATCTTTACTCGCTGTGTAAAAGAGGGAATTTAAGCATGTGTTGTTTGTTACCTGGTTGTCTGACAAGCAACACCTGCTGAAATGCTCTCTTCTATACAACCATTCAACGTATAGGAGCTCTTCTCCAGTTTGGTATAGTGGTTTGAGTATTGGACTATGACCATGGAGACCAGAGTTGGATTCCCCGCTCGGCCATGGCAACTGGATGACTGTGGGCATGTCATACACTCTGAGCTCCAGAAAACCCCATGATAGGTTCTCCTTCAGGTTGCCATAAATCAGAAATGACCTGAAGGCACACAACAATAACAATGCCCTATAAACCCTCATTCGTGTTCCAGAAGTTTCAAAAGGCAAGCTAAATGTTCCACACACTAAGGGGAAAGCTACTTCCAGGGCTCTTGTACTATTAGTCCATGGGCTCTAGGTGGGGGACTGAAATCTTGAATGTTCCCTCACTTCAAGGAGAGAATTGTAGCTCGGGGCAGAGCATTGGCTTGGCATGCAAAAGGTCACAAATTCAATCCCTGACATCTGCAGAGGAAGGGAAAGCCTGGGAAAGAACATGACCCGAAGCCCCAAGTGCCACTGACAGACAGCACGGGCAGTATAAGAGCTTGTCGGAATAATTGTCTCAGCAAAACAAATCAAAACCAAACCATCCTGCTGTGCTACCATGTGGAAAAAGAAGCACATAGGAGAGAGGAGCAAAGATTCTAACCCAGTCTTCTCAGTCATACGTTGCCATGCATGGCATGAAAATGAAACTCACTGAAACGTGACCAGTGACGGCACTGGATGAGAATTTGGGGAATTGTAGTCCAAAAAAGAGCAAATTTTCCAACCTTTGGATGAAGGGTTGCCAGCTTGAAAGCTGGACATGTTCCTGTATTTTTAATGGCTGCCTAGGGAAGAGAATTTCAGCAAGTGTTGCTTGTCACACATCTAGGTAACAAGCAAAACTTGCTGAAATTTCCCCTTCTACACAGCCTTTAAAGTTACAGGAGCTTCCTTTCCAGTTTTCACTCTGGTAACCCTAACTGGATGGTGCTTTCCATCAGTAATCTCAACCAGTACAAATAGCACGGTGGAGCTCTGAATGAAAACCGCCATCTGGCAAATGGGAAAAACACAGTAAGATATGTGACATTAGCTGATCCTTATTCTGAAAACTGCATTAAACACTAGTAACATTAAAAATAATAGGCTACTATGCTGGCTGGTTGGCCAACCCTCTTTGAATAAATCTCACCAAGAAAACCATAGGGAGAGGGTGACCATGTCAGTGCTGACTTGATAGCACATAATAACAACTGTTTTTAGGGTGCCCTCACCACAAAATTTCTGCCAATGAGCCTGATTGCCAGGGAGGATTGTAGGGGAGAACAACCCATGGAGGGGGGAATTAGAGAAGTTTGTGTGGCACTGATATTCTCATGGAGGAATCTTTGCTACCTGGGACACTGATCACTGTATACACAAAGTGACGGGAAGTTCAGAGTAGCAATTAGAAAAAGAAAAGTGCTCCTCTGCATCACAAAATACACAAAGGTTTAGACATAACAAATTGCACTTTCCAACTATGTAGGTGCTCTCCCTCTTTTCCTTTGTCTCTCCAAGACGAAGAGATTGAAAAGATCCAGTTCTGCTTCTAAATAAACCCAGGTTTCATATGCTGTCCAAACTTTGGGAGCTGTGATTTCTGCAAGTTATGATTAGTATGAGCAAACCAAGACCAAAACATCATCTAAGATCGTGGCTTGTTTTTAGACAGTGATGGCTGTTGACACCAATGTTAGTGGTGTGGTGAATTTGTTTTGGGTTTTAGACTGAACTTTTGTCCAAGGCCCAGTATCAAAAGAGGTCCAGCACTTTGGATAGCTCCTTTAAAGTTGAGATTAATACTTGAAGTGGAACTACTGCCCCGCTGACATGGAAGTCATCAGCTGCCACTGCTCTGAAGCATTGTTTAAGCAAGCCACAGTTCTGAGTGCTGATATCACTGGGAACTGTGGTTTTCTTAATACAGTAGTCCCCCTCTTATCTGCTGTTTCCCTTTCTAGAGCTTAAGTTATCTATGGTCAATCTCTTCCCTCAGGATTTACCTCCCTCCCTCCCTCTCACCCATCTGTTCCCCAGCATCCAGGCAACAGCACCCATATGGACTGCTCTGGGTCATGCCACTCACACCTGACTTGCTTGCTTGCTCTGTTTCATGCCCTGCTTCCAGAACATGGACTCTGGCTCAGAGTCTGACATGGGACAGGCCAGAGGATGAAACAGGGGGCATGGCAGGACCAGCTGTACAGGAAGAGGTTACAGTGCCACAAACAGAACAGGGAGTGGTGCCAGCTCCAGCAGAGAGTCCTGCCCCTTCAGACACAGAAGAGCACTTACCTGTACCCACCTTTGCAGAGTGCAGACAGTAAAGAGAAAGCTGGCATCACTCTCTCAGAATTTATAACTGGGAACAATTAATCAAGGAACAGCTGCGCTAGACTTCAGACCTATATAACTGCCGCCTTTCCCCTCCAGGAGTTGTCAGAGCTTATCTGACCTACTACCCTGTGGGATACCTTGATGAATACTCTGACCGACCTTGGACTCTCTCTTGCCTTGGAACTGTGCTGAACTTTATTTATGACCCTGTGCTTACTGCCTGGAAGTAAGTAATGAGCTGGGAGCTATTCAGTTTGTTTTGTTTATCAGCTGTGTCCCGGGGACTGAGATAGGACATTCTGCACTTTAATCCCCCCTCCACTAACACTACCACAGGAAATGGCTCTGGCATCACAGAAGCAGCCCTTAGCTTCACAGGAACCACAGAGAGGCTTCATACTATCTAGCAATATGAAACCTTTCTAAGGTCCCTGTGAAGATAGAGGGCTACTTTCAGTGACAGTACAGAATTTGGTACTATTTGTGGTTTCACATATCCACAGGGGATCTTGGAACATATCCCCCCCACAGATAAGAGGAGACTATCGTAGTGGAAGCAGATTCTTGTGGTGGCAAAAAAGGCTCACAGGGACATTAGAGACAGTACAGCTCAGTCACATAGCATGAAATCACACCTTCTCATTAGATATGAGCTGGGCCACACTTTCAGTGTTGTTCAGAGAGACTCAACTTCCCCACCCACAGACAGTGAGACTTCCCATGAGCATCTGAAGAAGTTTTCCCACTGTAAACACTTACCGCCCCAACAGGGTAGACCGGTACGTATGCTGTGCAGGGCTGTAGCTGGACAGGGTATCCCGGGTGCATGTAGCCTCCAATTGGTAGGGTCCCCACCGGAGGATGAGTCTGTACTACATAGCCCTGTGGAGCTCCATTGAACTGTGTTTCCTGCATGTAGGGATCAGGGGGAAGGCGAGGCAGGGTGGCTGAGTGGTGGCGGGGTGGGCGTGGGAGCGTGGCTGATGTAGGAGGAGGGCGAGGCAGGGTAGCAGCCCCACCGAGTCGGGGCAATGTGGCCGTGCCTGAGTGCACAGTTGTGGGAGGGGGGTCACTGTATCCGGGGATGGGGGCATCCTGTGGGGGTGGAGGAGGTGGCTGGAGTGGGGTGTTGTAGGGTGGAGGAGAGGTGTGGGGAGCAGAATCAGGGAGTCCTAAAGGAGAAGGGAAAGGAAAAAGAGTAGATGAGATTTTAAGAAGCATTGATTTTGTTTGGAAGATTAAACTTTATGCACAAAGATGGAAGAATTCAGCACTAGCCACTCTGGAGGAATGGTTGCTGAAGCTGATAGATTTGGCAGAAATTGAAAAATTGTCTAATTTGATTAGAGAAAGGTTATTAGTGACATTTCTTAAAGACTGGAAACCCCTTTTGTGGGGAAAAAGAAAAAGGAAAATGACCTGGCAACCATTGATTTTGATGATTAGAAAGAACAGTCTATTGAAAGAAGGAGAGGTATGAATAAGTATAACAGCCAAAAGGAAGATGGGAAGTCACTTTTTTGTTTTTTTTCTTTTCTTTCTTTTTCTCTATTTTTCTCTTGTTCTTTTTAATTTTTATTTTATTGTATCTTAGTTTTCTTTTTTTTAAAAAATATCTGTAATTATTTCCTAATATGTTTTTTAAAAGCAAAATTTTAGTGGGCAAAAGTTCCAAAAAACTCAGAAATAGCACCTCATTCCCAGGATGCCTCATATCATTTATTCCTTTTCCATAAAATGTCAGTCTCATTGAACAGCCCTCATTCAAATCACAGATGAAAATAACATACAAGGTAAGCCCTGGTGTTGGATCAATGTTGCTTTCTTTCCTGTTTGAGCTCACAGGCACCAAAAGAAGCTCAAATGTTTAAGGAATGCACTTTCGATGGCTGCCCAGTGACACTTCAAAAGCTTGATCGGAGATGCAACGTGACACAACTTCCCCCGCACTTCTTGGTTGTCCGATGTGTTAAGAAGGATGACAAATCACATTGTCATATGAAAAAACACAAATATGGATGCTCATTGTCTAGTTCTCATGCTCTCCAACATTTCACCAGTGAAAACCGGGGCACGTGTGGCCAAGCAACATCTGAGAGTGATCAAGTTGACAAACATTATTAATGAGGAGGAACACGCAAGCTAAGAACGTCTGCAGCAGTTTGCTTTTGCCTGAGACTTCGGGAAAGCACAAGATTCCCTATCACCTCTTCTCTCCTGTTTCCTGGCCTGATTGAGTTAATTGAAACTGAATTAACTTAGTTTACCACAACTGAAGTTAGCTAAGGACGCAGGAGGAAAATGGGAGGGAGATAGAGAAACTGGGACATTTTTTAAAATTCTTAGAAACATGGGTTGATGCAGGATGAATGAGGAAATTCCCTTTGAAGCTGCTGCAATTGGAAGGTACGAGTTCTTTCTCTCTCTCTCTCTGTCTTGCTCTCTCTTTTAGCCAGGAAGGCAGGAAATCTCTGTCTCCACACTCTGTCCAAATGGAAAAATGAGTGTTTAGAACCATGCTGGGAATTTTCTAAAATCGTCAAGTGCATCAGCTCCAAGATGTTCACATCAAAGCTTTGGGCGTTTCCGCTCTACTCTGTTATAGTGCTATTATTCACTTTCAATATCCTGTGGAATCCTGGGGTTTGCAGTTTAGGGAGAGGCCTTTAGAATTCTCAGCCAGAGAGCTCTTTGGCCCCAGTAAACTACAAATCCCAGAATTCCACAGAATGTTGAAAGTGGAATAATAGCACTATAGTGCGGAAAGGCCCTATGTCTGGTCCTGAATGGCATTTTCTCCAGCCCAGGAACACTAACTCTTAAAACAGAAGACTGTCCTCAATGAAGCAGTCCAAACGTCTACTCTACTGTCCCATGGGGCTATCTATCCAGAGCTTATTGACACTAGGAGGCCCACAAAAACAGATGGCCCTTAATCGCACAGGGAATGTATGTAATTATGCCTCAAGATTACTGTTCTTCAGACAGTCAGTATGAGTCTAGGCTGGTATAAATGCTAGGACCGATGCTTTCTCTTGTGGTCAAGTCAATAGAGTAGAAATGTACTCTGCTTTTCCAATGGTCTTAGCTTGAAGCATCCAGTTCTAGTCACTGAGTTTCAGGAATCAAGGGCTGAAAAACATACCCTTCTTCAGAGTAAGATTTCAGGCAGAACCACCCACACCCTTGGTCTAGCCCCCAAAACATACATTTTCTAGGACAGCCAAATGGTGCCAGTGCTGTGCATTATCCATCCCACACACCATCCTTTATAATGAGTCTCAAAAAGACAATTGTCCAAAGCCTCACAAAGATGCTTTGTTTGTCTGACCTTACCCATGGCCAAGTCCTCCAACCCCACCCGTCACGGCCCCAGTAAAGAAGCTCATACCCTCGTATGTTTCACAGATGAAAACCAGGAACACATGTGGCCAAACAACATCAGAGTGCAGTCAAGATGGCAAGTGTTATTAATGAGAAAAAAACACCCAAACCAAGCAGTTTTCCTTTGCCTGAGCCTACTGGGAAGGGCAAGATTCACTTTTCTCCAACCCTTTCCCCACCGCTGAGTTAACTGAGTGCAAACTACTTTTGCACATTGAACTCATGGCCATTTCGGCACGGGACTGTTATAGCGCTTTGATTCCACTTTCAACATCCTATGGAATCCTGGGGTTTGCAGTTTTGGGAGGGGCCAGCCGGCCCCTCCCAAAACTGCAAACCCCAGGATTCCATAAGCTGTTGAAAGTGGAATCAAAGCGCTATCACAGTCTCGTGTGGAAATGGCCTGCAGCAACTGAAATGAGTGGAAGACAAAGGGGGAAAGGAAGAGGAGGAGGAGAGACAAGTGGATCTTTTAAAAGCAGCTGAAAAAAGTGGGATGGCAGAGGACTGTCCCAGCCAAACTGGGCTGCTGGAGGGTATGCAAGCTAATGGACAAGAAGAGGGGCACGATGCCAAACAGTATGGCTCCTCGCAACAGCCACCCTTCCTTGTAGTGGAGCCAAAATAAAACACTCCATCCCTAGCAGCAAAGAGATTCAGCAATAGGGACACCAGTTTAGATTTCAGTGTAGGTGGAGGAAGATACCACAAAGACTGGCAAGCCAGCTCTTTCTTGGATGTAGCCACACCTTAACTGGCACTAACAAATTGGGAGTACGGTTGGTCCTTCACATTTGCTAGGGTTAGGGGTCACAGGACCTTCACAAAGGTGGAAAAATAGTAAATATCAAAATGTGTGTGTGTGTGTGTGTGTCTGTGGGAAGAGGTTTGGGGCATGGTGAGGAGAACAGGCACTCAGAGTCCAAACCAGGTCAGAGAAAGGAGAGGGAAAAGTGGTGGGTTGGTGTGGTGGCCCTATGTTTCCCCTCTCTCCCACCTCCTTTCTTCGCTGTGGGGAGGGCACTGGGAGAGGATTCGTGGTGCCAAGAAATCGGGCTGTGAGCCCCTCTTAGCTGGCCAGGCAGTGGTTGATGGAGAAGAAGGAGAACCAAAGGCAGGTTTTTAAAGGGCTGCATGGCCTGATCACAGCTGCCAACAGGGGAGGTTCCCCTGGAAAAGAAGCCCCTGAGGTGTGGGTGCGTGGGCAGGGGTTGAAGAAACTCGCAAATAATAAAATCCATGAAAGTCAAACCTGCAAATGTGGAGGGCCACCTGCAAATGTGGAGGGCCAACTGTATTTCATTATTTATCCATCTACTTAATGTTGTGAGTCCAATATGGCATAAATCAGGAATGGTCAAATTGTTTTTGACTGCAAGACCCATAGTCCCTCACTCTTGATTGAAGGTAGCTGAGAGTGAAAGGATTTATTGACCAAAACATCTATCTCTGGAGTGGTGGGGCCCACATTCAGTTACCTGCTTTTGCCATAAAGGTGGACTGATGCCATTGCACTCACCCATTTAGCTCTCTCATCTAATAATAGTAGTAGTAGTAATAATCATAATAATAGTGTGTATTATATTGCCCTTTTCACCAAAGGGCGGAACATCAACATATACAATCAGGGACAAAGACAATAAAACATAACACATAACAATACATGGAATAAAATCCTCAACACCCCACCATCTCAGCACCTTAAACACAACTCAGTGGTTTAAGATGGCAAATCAAAGAGGAAGATGTTCAACCCTTTACGAAAACAGGTGAGATCCTCCTCCCAAAGGAAGACCATTCCACAAATGTGTAGCAAGATCTTGAAAAGCTCATAGCCTTGACGGAGCTGTGCGCTTTGGTGGAACAGACAATAATCCTTTGCCTATAGATTTTAAATTCCTGGATGGAACATACCATACTAGCTGAGCTGCAAGGTACTGAGGGAGGTTAGAACACAAGGCCTTGAATGCCAGAACCAAAAGTTTGAAAGAGGCCCTTTCCCAAACTGAAGGGGCCCAGCTGGCCCCTCCCGAAACTGCAAACCCCAGGATTCCATAGGATGTTGAAAGTGGAATCATAGCACTATAACAGTCTAGTGTGGAAATGGCCTGAATCTATCTTACAGGGCTGATAACAGGTAAAGAACAGATGTGCGGACTTGTAAGAAAAAGAGCAACTGGGCATTCAGAGAAGTTCTCCTCCTGGTTCTGCACCTGCGTCCCAGGGGAGCTTTCTGATCAGAGGAGAGCAAGGTCCGGCACAATGGTGCATCAGGCAGAGAAACAGCGAGCGGCTTCGTCGTCTCTGCCTCCGGAATAGTGTGTTCACATCTTAGGCAGAGATGTCACAGAATCACCCAGCCCACATGTGGCCAGGTTGATAGGGGAGGGAGGGAAGCAGATTTGGAGGAACAAATAACTCACGCACTGAGCAGGCCGTCTTCCCCTATGTTGAGGTATTTTAATTTAACAGGAACTTCCACTTATTTAATTGGAGCACATTAACAGGTCTCTTGCGGCAACCTAGGCTGGCTCTAGCTCCACCGTTCCAGGCATAAATGTTCTTGGGTTAGTGTGAAACTGCTGTGTGTGTTGTGTTAATTCTGGTACAATGAAGTAACTCTGCCCTGTCTCCCTGAACACAACCCAGCCTCTTGCTTTCCACAAGAGGAAACCCTGTGGTAGGCCGGTGTTCAGAACCCCATCAGGAGCTATACAGACCTCTGGTCATATGTCATTTAAGTGGGTGTAGCCACAATCCAATTGCCAAATGTTTAGTATTTAATTCCTTCTGCCCTAGTTTTGAAAGGCACACCACCACCTGCATTCATCCCAACAAATGGTCTAGCAATTCTGAATCATTCCAAGAGACTCCCAGGCCCTTTCCGCACCTTACCTTTTTCCGGTGCTAGGGTGCGGACATCGTGCAAGCAGCCTCTGGCGAGAGGCTCTTGCATCCCTGCTGCTTCAGCTCCACACGAGCTGCCTGCTCGCACGAGAGCCCTGCCTCTTCCTTCCGCAGCGCAGCCTGGGAGTTTCTCAGGCTGCGCTGGGGCAGGAAGCATGACCGGTGCAGCTCTGGAGGCTCTGCACGGCAGGTAAGTGCGCACGGGGCCCGGGAGCAATGCATGATTGCGCACCATTTTCGGCTTCTAGCCAAAAATGAAAAGGTGTGCGATCAGCCCCTGCTGGTCCCTGGAGCATCGCACGATTGTGAGTGTGTCATGCAGATCACTCCTCACAATTGTGCAACGCTCCAGGCGCCTTTCACATGGCAAATGCTGCGCGGAAAGGGCCCCAGCTTTCATGTCTATAGCCATCTCTCCACATTTGCAGGTTTGATTTTCACGGATTTGATTATTGGTGAGTTTCTCCAACCCCTTTCCGCCCTTCTCACGTGCACCTTATGCAAAGGAACCTGCATTCTTGGTGGGTCCAATCAAGCCACACAGCCCTTTAAAAACCTGCCTCCAGTCTTCCTTCTCCTCCTCCTCCATCAGCCTCTGCCTCGCCAGCTAAGGATGGCTCACAGCCCAATTTCTCAGCACCACAAGCTCACTGTCAATGCCCCCCTACAACCAAGGAAGGAGATGTGTGAGAGAGAGGAAGTACAGGGCCGCCATGCCAACCCACACTCCCTTCCTTCTCCTTTCCTCACGTGGGCCATTTCCGCACTAGCCTGTTATAGCGCTATGATTCCACTTTCAACATCCTATGGAATCCTGGGGTTTGCAGAAACTGCAAACCCCAGGATTCCATAGGATGTTGAAAGTGGAATCATAGCACTATAACAAGCTAGTGCAGAAATGGCCCTGGTTTGGACCCTGGGTCTCCCCACCATGGCTCAGCCCCCTTCCCAAAGACACACACACACACACATTTTGGGATATTTGCAATTTTTCCACTTTCACAGGGATCCTGCACCCCTAACCCAAGCAAATGTGAAGGGCTACTTGTACAGTCAGTCACATGTAACACCCCAAAAGAGATTAATTACCAAATAAGAGTGGGCACCACCTGTCCTTAAGCATTTAGGAAATGTGAACAGCTTGGTGGTGCACGGAGATGTGAGTGGAAGGACCTGAAACGAATCCTCTGTTGCTTTGTTGGCAAGAGGAAACAGGTTGGTGGCTTTTATCAGTTGCTGCTTGCATTGACTTTGCCTCTTCTGTATGATCTGATCATCCTATATTGTTAAGTTTGAAGATGAATGCTGTGTTTTGCTGCCTTGATTAATTTCATTTGTTCTATCTGAGTGTTTCCCCCGCCTTTCTTTTTTTGGGCCACCCAGCTCAGCATACAGTATTATACTATGATGTGTCAAGCTCAACTTATTTTGCATCTAGCAATGCTACTTACTCAGCTGGGTCGCTGTACCTCCAAGTTCCATGGCACAGTTTTATTTAATGAGAGATGGTTAATCTGATTCAGCTTAGTATAGCTGATCAGGCCTTCAGGAGACCTTGGAGACCTTGATCAGGCCTTCAGCGTGCACTTATGTCCGCATTGATCACAATGGCAGTTTGTACTCCAGCACTGCAATTTACCTTCCAGTGTTTTTGGAGAATGAAATGGCTCATTGCTTGCTATTTTATGGGAGCCCTGGTACAACTCAGTTGAAATGCTGGATTCTCATATATATATTTTAAGCAGTATTTGGCACTGACAATTGCTAGCCCAGAAGGGAGGGTGTACAGTACTTTCAAACAAATACTATTACAATAAAATGTAAGGACTGGTCTTTTTTAAAAAGGAAGGGGGATTATTTAAAATTAAGTTCTCATGCCCATCATTTTGCCTGTCTGAGTCATGAAAAAGTTTGATAGTTATGACAGACAATATTCTTAGCTTGTTTCAGGTGTTCGGTGTGATACTTGTGTTGCAGCCTTTTGGCCTCAAACCATATTGACAGCATTAAATTCTAAACGTATAAAATAGCTATTGAATTCCATATCCTCCAAGGTTTTACAGATGAAAACTGGGACACATATGGCCAAAGAAAATCAGCATGTGGTCAAGATGGCAAAAATTCCTAGTGAGGAAGAAGAAAGAAGCTAGAAGGAGCTGCTGCGGTTTGCTTTTGCCTGATCCCAGTATCTCGGTGCAACAGGGCCTAGGGCAAGTGTGGAATTTACACCCCTAGGTGCTGCTGCTTCTCTTGCTGCCACCACCCTGGGTGGAGAAGACCCCAGTGAGGGCAGCGAGGGCAGCAGTGGGCCAGGCCCAGGTGGAAGGACTGCTGCCACAGCTGTCACCCCCGCCCCCCCGGGCAGAGGGAGACCCCAGTAGGGGTGTTGGCAGGTCAGGCCCGGTTGGAAGGGCTGCTGTTGCCACCACTACCATTGCACCAGGCTGAGAACAACCCCGGCGGGGGCAGCGGCTTTTCAGGCCTGGGTGGAGGGGCTACTGCTGCTGCTGCTGCTGTTGCTGCCCTCAACAAAGAACGGCCTCAGTGGGGTCGGCAGGGCAGTAGCAGGCCAGGCCCAGGTGGAAAGATGGGGGGATCAGCTTTTTTGTGCCCCTCCTTGCACTGGCGCCCAGGAGATGTGCCCTGCTTGCCCCACTCTAGATATGCCTTGGCCTGAGCCTCCTGGGAAAGGCAAGACTCCAGCCTTTCTCCTCTTGCTGGGTTCGTTGAGTGCAAATGACTTTTGCATTTTGATCTCATTTTGCAGCAACTGAAACAAGTTAGGATGAGAGGGAAAGTGGGAAGAGGAGACAGAAACTGGGACATTTGAAAAGCAACTGGAAAAATAGGTTGACAAGAGGATTAACAGGGACTGTCCCTGCCCCACTGGGACAGCTGGAGGGTGTGGAATTCAGAAAGAGTTGGATTAATTTGTCCAGGAACTAGCAGCAATGCACCAAACAATAATGCCCTTTTGTACAGATGGGTAAGCACTCTTGCTGGATAGACCGCAGCTTTGGCTTACAATGGGTGGAGACCAGCCTTCCCTAGAGGCAGAGATGGTGACTTTCAGCCGCGAGGAAGAGGGCAGTTCCTCCTTGTCTTTGTCCCAGCTGTGGTGACCAAGATTTCAGACACAGCAGCCGTGACCTCATTGTGCCATCTGTTTTTTCACTCACTCTGCAGTTGGGAAAGCCTCTGAACACAACCAATCCTTGGGCAGGGGTGGGGAAAGATCTAAACCTCCTCTGTCTCCATGGTTAATTCTCTTTTTAATGGCATCATGTTACAAAAAGTCTCTGTGTAGGGGCATGTGCACCTGTGGTCCCAGCAATAGCATGAGGCTCTTAGCACCCTTTCATGCTCCACAATTGTAATACCCTATGATTCCATTTTAGCAGCTGTGTTTGTTCCAAAGGAACCATAGGATTTGTTCTTCTGCAAACCTCGGGGTTTCCCAACAACTCTGATTCTTCCTTCTTATGTGTGTGGGTAGCGCCTTTTAGCTACATATGTATACCTTCCAACATGTCACGGATGAAGATGGGGAAAGAGGTAGCCAAGCAATGGGAGAGTGTGGTTAAGATGGCAAAAGTTATTAATGAGGAAGAAAAGGCAAATTAGGAGAGGCTGCAGCAGTCTGCAGTCTAAGCCTACCGGGAAGGGCAAGAAAGTGCCCCCGGCCCCCCCATGAGTTAATTGAGCACAAACCCCTTAGAGGGCAGTTTGCAGCAGATGAAGTAAACTGAGGCAAGGAGGTAAAGTGGGAGGAAGACAGAGAACTGGGATATAAAAGCAGCTAGGGCCATTTCCACACTACAGTGTTATAGTGCTATTATTCCACTTTTGACATCCTGTGGAATTCTGGAGTTTGTAGTTTCCTGAGGCCAAAGAGCTCTCTGGCTGAGAATTCTAAAGGCCTCTCCCTAAACTGCAAACTCCAGGATTCCATAGGATTTAGAATTCTCAGCCAAAGAGGTCTTTGGCCTCAGTAAACAACAAACTCCAGAATTCCACAGGGTGTTGAAAGTAAAATAATAGCACTATGGCCTTTTTCGCACGGCATTTCCGATGTGAAAGGGCCCCTTGAGCGTCACACAAATGTGAGAAATGGTCCACACGACGTGCTCACATTTGCGCGATGCTCAAGGGCCTGTCGCGGACCACGCACATATTTTTCATTTTCAGCTTGAAGCCGAAAATGCTGTGGAGTCGCACATCGCTCCGGGGCCCCACATGCACTTACCTTGCGTGTGGAGCCTCAGGAGCTGGACCGGTCATGTTTCCTGTCCAGTGCAGGCTGGGAAGGTCCCAGGCTGCACTGTGAAAGGAAGAGGCAGGGCTCTCGCATGAGCAGGAAGCTCGTGTAGAGCCAAAGGAGGAAGAAAGCGAGAGCCTCTCTCTGGAGGCTGCTTGCGCGAGCACTGCACTCCAGCGCCAAAAATGGGTGAGTTGCAGAAAAAGTCTGTAACAGTGTAGTGCAGAAATGGTCTGAAATGAGAGGAGAAGGCAGAGCATAAATTTGCCCTTTCCAGTAGGATCTGGCAAAAGCAAACTGCTGCAGCTTCTTGTAGCTTGTGTGTTTTTCGCCATTCATAACATTTACAGTTTTGACCAAACTCTGATGCTGCTTCTGTACATGTGTCCTAGTTTTCCTCTTGGAAATGGTGGAGGGTATGGAATAAATGAATAATCAATAGTGCAACTGGAACAAATGCTTCAGGGATCTTAGCAGCTAAAGGCCCTTTCACACTTAATAGAATTAATACACTATAATTCCATTTTAGTTGCCATGTCTGTGTCCTGTGGAATCCTGGGGTTCAGAGTATGATCAGGCACTACAGACCTTTAGATCAGAATTCTAAATTCCCTTCCATAAACTACAAATCCCAGGATCCCTTAGGATGGAGCCATGTTAGTAAAGGGAGAATCACAGTGTTTATAATTGTGTAGTATAAAAGAGACTTATATTTCCAGTGTTTGGAAATGAGTGCCGTTGGCTATTCACACACAAGAAAGAGGCATCAGTAGTTATGGGGAAACCCTAAGATTTGTAGCAGAAGAAATAAATAATGGGTGGGGGAAGGATTAAAGGCATGAGAGGGTGCAAAATCAGCATAATAATCATGAGCCATTTCTGCACTAGACTGTTATAGTGCTATTATTCCACTTTCAACATCCTGTGGAATCCTGGGGTTTGCAGGTTGCAAACCCCAGGATTTCATAGGATGTTGAAAGTGGAATAATAGCACTATAATAGTCTAGTGTGGAAATGGCCATGCTCACAGCATGCTCAGTGGCCACAGAATTCTGATAGTGAAGGATTGGGACAGAAGAAAATATCTGACTGGAATACTTGTTCATTGCTCAATAGGCTCAATATGTTGTTGTCATTGTGTGTCTTCAAGTCACTTCCCACTTATGGCAACCCTAAGGCAACCCATCAGTTTTCTGGAGCTGAGTGTGCGTGAGTCGCCCAAGGTCTCCCAGTGGGTTTCCATGGCTGAGCAGGAAATCGAACCCTGGTCTCCAAGCTTGTAGTTCAGTGCTCCAACCACTATACCATGCTAGCTCTCTAGGCCCTGTCTGCACTGCATCATTTGCTAGAAACAGCTGTTTGAAGAAAGACAGACAAGCCTTTTGTCTGTTGCAACAACACTCCTCTTATGTTGCCACAGTATGGTTATGGCAACTTTCCCCTCCAACAGCCTTGAGTCTTTGTGATACAGAGCACTGAGAAAGATCTGCAGTATTGATCTGTCTACAGTATTTCTTTGTCTCCAGCATGGATTTTATCCTCACAAGAATCCTGAGCAGAACCAATGTGCTCAGTACCACCACAACAAGAAGCTACATAGCTGAACAGCACTTTGACCTCGGCAGGGCTGGCCAGGACATTTTGCTGCCTGAGGCAATGATGGTATTCTAACTCCAAAGTCCTTGTTCAGAGCCAACCAACCAGAGCATGAATGTTTATTTTTAAAATGTAGTTGCTTATATAGTTATTATTTCAGTGCCATTCCCGGGTAATTATATTTCAACATTTAACTACCGTATGTAATGTTCTTTTCCAATTTCCCAAAAGTAACTCAAATATTTCTTACTTAAACAAATACAACAAACGCTACAAACTGCTACAAATGCTGCAAAATGCCATTGGCCCAGCAGTTGAGGAAAGGTCCTTCTTCTGTCCCAACTTCCATGCAATGGCCTCTACAGGAGACAAGAACAGGCAGACGCAGCTCCATTGTGCTTGTTTTCATCAGCTGATGAAAGGCCCGCCCTTCCATCCTGACTGCCATTCTGTAGCCTCCAAGGGAGACAAGAAGAGGCAGGCACAGCTCCATCACGGCTAGGCCCATCAGCAGAAGAGAGGCCCTCCCCTCCACCGCCACTGCTATGGCTTCTAATGGGAGAGAAGAACAGCTCCAGCATGGCTAGGCCCATCAACTGAAGAGAGGCCCTCCCCTCCACTGCCACTGTTATGGCCTCTGAGAGAGAATGAAGAGCAGCTCCATCATGGCTAGGCCCATCAGCAGGCCCTCCCCTCCACTGCCACTGCTACAGCCTCTGAGAGGGAGACAAAACAGCTCCATTATGGCTAGGCCCATCAGCTGAAGAGAGGCCCTCCCCTCCACTGCCACTGCTATGGCTTCTAGAGGGAGAGAAGAGCAGCTCCATCATTGCTAGGCTCATCAGCTGAAGAGAGGCCCTCCCCTCCACTGCCACTGCTATGGCTTCTAGAGGGAGAGAAGAGCAGCTCCATCATTGCTAGGCTCATCAGCTGAAGAGAGGCCCTCCCCTCCACTGCCACTGCTATGGCTTCTAGAGGGAGAGAAGAGCAGCTCCATCATTGCTAGGCTCATCAGCTGAAGAGAGGCCCTCCCCTCCACTGCCACTGCTATGGCTTCTAGAGGGAGAGAAGAGCAGCTCCATCATTGCTAGGCTCATCAGCTGAAGAGAGGCCCTCCCCTCCACTGTCACTGCTATGGCTTCTAGAGGGAGAGAAGAGCAGTCCATCATTGCTAGGCTCATCAGCTGAAGAGAGGCCCTCCCCTCCACTGCCACTGCTATGGCTTCTGAGGGGGGGGAGAGCAACCAGCATTGTCTGGACTTAACTTCCTTCCCCAATGCCTGAAGGCATGGAACTGTCAAAACTGCAAACTGCTAAATACTCTAAAGGCACCAGGTCCCATCTGGTGCTAGAAGCTAAGCAAGATCAGCTCTGGTTAGTACTTGGATGGGAAAGCATCAATGAATACCGGGTGCTGTAAGGCTATATTTCAGAGGGAAGAACTGACAAAACCACTGAGTCTTTCTTGGCTAAGAAAACTCTATGAAATTCGTAGGGTCATCATAAGTCAACAGGCAACCTGAAGGCACGCACACACACACACACACGCAAAGTATCATATGTGCTGATGTTGCTATATAACCAAACAAATAAACAAACAAACAAAAATAATAACCATCCTCCTCTCTGGTCACCTAAGCATCACTTCCACACCCGAAACAGAGCATGAGGCAGTAGCACTAGCCAAACTCTTTTTCTATCTCTTCTTTTTGTGTTACCAAAAATAATAATAATAATAATAATATAAAGAAAAGAAAAGAAAAACAATGAAGAATAAACACACACACACATGCACAGACACTAACAATACAGGTACAATGGTGGGGAGAAAAACTATCCATAAATGTCAATTGAAAGCTCCCATATATCAAAAAATGATATCCAAATAAAGTTGTCACCTGTGTACCATGCATTCAAATACTGCAAGGTCTTCAATTCATTCAATTCATTCATCTCATTCATGTCTGTTCTCCATTAAATAATATACCAAGCCAACACTTGATATTCTTTCCCACCATTAGGGAAGTTGCACCTCCATAACTGTAAAAGTAACTAAAGCAGCTGCAGTCAGTGTCACGTGTCAGTTTGTGGGCCCCATGTCTGTGAGGTGTGTGAATCTGTTCCAGGTTTCAGTCTGAACTTTAAAGGAGCCATCTGGCCACTAAAGCCAAATTCTGAAACAGACTGAGCACCTTGGATAGCTTCTTGGAAGTTCAGACTAAAGCTCCCACTGGTTACAGTTACATTTCAAAACCAGTTACTTGCGAATAATTCTTTTTATATATCTGTAAAGAGCCAGCAGGGTGTAGTGGTCTGAGTGTTGAACTAGGACTCTGGATGATCAGGGTTCAAATCTCTGCTCATCTGTTTCTCATGGAGACATTCTGGGTGACTTTGGGCAAGGCACACTCTCTCAGCCTTAGAGGAAAGCAATGGAAACCCCCTCTGAACAAATCATGCCAAGGAAAGCTTATTATAGAGTCACATTAGGGTTGCCATAAGTCAGAAATGACTTGAAGGCACACAACAACAACAAAGTTATTTGTAAGGTTTATTGCACATTGTGGACCAGACTGACAGTTAAAGTCATGGTAATACTGGTGAAGGGGCAGCATCCTCTGTAGCAGGTATAAGATCAGCCGTGCAGTGCCGCATAGTCTCTTCATCCAACACTTTGCTTCTGCTCCCTTATCCAAGCATTTCCTGCTTGAGATAGTTGCCTCACTCTACCCAATGATAGAGGCAGCCCTATATTTCACAATCATAACCAAACATCTAACTATATCCATGCTGATTGGTTTCAGTGCCCTGAGTCACAGACAGAATTAGGTCTTACAAGAGGGTGGGCTATAGTTAGCTGGCTAGCTAGCTAAGTAACTAGCATAAGGTACGTAAGTAGATGGTTGGATGGATAGATGGATGGACCAGCGGACAGACAGAGAGATAATGGATAGATAGTGGGATTACCTTCCCTCCCTTGGAATTGCCTGACTCCCTTAATGGAGGATATCAGTGAGTTAGTGGTTAAAGGTTCTGAGACAACTTGAGTTTGAAAAGTAAGCCTGTTGAGGGGGAAAAGATATCCAACAACATTTTTTTTCCGGTTTGAGGTGAAGCAGGAAAAGATGCTCCTCCAAGTCAAAATCCATAGTTCCCAAAGCTAACTATAGTTATATTGGTGTTTCAAACAGGAAATCACAGAAGAATTATTCATATTCCCTGGCAGTAAAAATGTAATCAATCAATTAACTAATTAAAAAATGAAAAAATGCTATAACTAGCAATTTTGCAACACCCAAAGCCAGTTTCCAAGACTGCTGCCTGACTCTGCTTACTAGCAGAGCTGCCTCCTTTTGACCTGTCTTCTGCACATATTCAAGGCATCTAGACTTGAAAATCCAATCAAAGTTATAGTGGCTGTGAAGAGTCAAGCCTAGGACTTACTGCCACCTGAAAAGAGATCTTCAGATGACACCCTACTTCTTCTCCCTCGATAGTACAAACGTAATTGCACGCTTACAGTTTGCTACTCTTTAACAGTGTCCCAAAATTGGCCATCTGAAGCCTCTGACTCGCTCAGCTTAATGATAGGCCTGGCTTGAAGCATCTCTAACCACTAATTATGCTCAGCACATTTTCGTCCAGTTGTCTTTTTTTTTTTTTTTTTGCAAAAAGTGATTCTCTGCAGCTTGACGCAGGTGGTTTTCTTTTCTTGCAAAGATCCTTTTAATCTGCAGTCTTTAATAATGCCTTGCCCCATTTTGACCAATATTCAGAGTTTCCCTTTTCGCCACTTGGCTTCTTCCAACCAAATTATATTCTTCATCTACTGTCTCGTACATGTGAGGGCACAAAGCACACACGTGGGTGGACACACCTACACAGACAGTACAAACTGTACACTGACAGTTTGTGGTTGTGGTTATTCTTATTTGTTGTCAAACTGGTCATCACCAGTCATCAGATCATCAGATCCTTGGTCATCACAGCCCTGCTCAGGTTTTACAAAATTGGGGCTGTGGCTTGTTTTAGTGTGTCAATTCACCTGTAATGTATCTTTCTTTTTCCTACTGCCTTCCGTTTCAGCCAGCATTATCATCTCTTCCCAGTGGGTCATGTTGTCTTATCATGTGTCCGTGTCCTGTGTGTCAGGCAAGGTTCATAGCTCTCCAATTAGAGTCTTTTATCAGCAGTCACAAGCAAAGTTTATAACAGTTTGTTAGCCAGTTACTGGTCATTGTTTTCACAGTTTGAGTCCATAGTAAATCCAGAACAACAATGCAGTGGTGAAGTCCGTACACAAGGTGAGGGCCAAAGTTTCCAAGAACACGAACAAGGGATCTGAACACGAGGCATGCTGCTTTGACTGATAAGATCAGTTGTCCGCAACGGCTTCTTCCCTTTCATCTCCCTGTTTATATAGGCTGACAGTCTCCCCCAGCTGTTTGCCTAATTGATACATCTTTACTATATAAACACTCTGAGTCTCATGGGTTCTCCCTCTATGTTGTGGCTGCTGGGAAGGGACCTATTTGGGTCCTGGGATGGAGGCATGACAGTCCAAAGGATACTAGACTAGGTTTAGTCCATTATTTTTGGCTTCTAGTGAGAGTTCAGGCTTGATTCGCTATTGTGAGCTTTACATGGTTGAACCAGAGAGAATCCACTGTGAAAGCACACAGCTGTTTTCTGTGTCTCTTGTCCTTACCTTGAAAACTGTCCATACAGCATCTCTATAAAAGAACCATGAAACTGCAAGACTAGCCTGAGCTGATTTTGGCTGTTTCATGAAGCAGTGAACAGGATGGCTTGGCTTAGCTTAGCTGTGCAAGAAGGTTTTTCGAGTTTCGCTTCTAATTCCATTTCTGCACTAGGCGATTATAGTGCTATTATTCCACTTTCAACATCCTATGGAATCCTGGGGTTTGCAGTTTCGGGAGGGGTCGGCCAGCCTCTCCCAAAACTGCAAACCCCAGGATTCCATAGGGATGTTGAAAGTGGAATAATAGCACTGTAACAGTCTAGTGCGGAAATGGCCAAGTTTTAACCTAGTACATACAAGGCTTGTGTGTGTTCAATAAACTGATCTCATCCACTCTCCCTCTGAGTAGCTTAAGGGGAGGTCTGATCCTTTTGAATAAAAGCTCTGGGTTGTGTGTCTTCTTTTTTTCAGACCAGATTCAAAGCTTCCTTTACAGCTTCACACCTACTTGAGGTGCAAGATACTGGTGTTCCAGTAAGGGTAAACAGCTATAAGACCCAGTCATTTGTCTTTTTGATAGTCCATAGTATTGAAAGTGTTCTCCTCTGGCACCCCATTTCAAATTTGTGGATTTTCTTCCTATTGGTTTTCCTCAGTCTTTTTATACACACATAGCACATAGTGTACATTTTAAATAAATAAAAAAATCTATCCCCCCCTTTATACGCACACACATACAACAAGATGTGATCCAGTGTCTGCCTAGTACCGAATGCCCCCAATAAACATGCACCCCTCGGTCTCCAAATTAGGCCACCTTTCCAGAGGGAGAATGAAATTCCGCTACGTTTTTTTTAGGTCACCTTGCTTGTGTCTGCTTGCCTTCTATTTATAGAGAGAGAAAAGGGAGAAGTGCCTGGGGAGGAAGAGAAGAGGGCACAGAAGGGTGCGTGGGTAGGTGAAAGGGTGAGTGGATAAAAAAAGGTATGTGTAATTATAGGGTGGGCTTGTAAGGATGGCTCCAAAAAACAAGAAAGGCCAATGTAATTCAAATCTCAGTTTATGCTTGGATTTGGCCTACGACTACTCAGCACAAGTCTTTCTTCCTCAGCCTCAATGGCCAGCCTGTAAAAAAATCATTCCACAATTGTTATGAAAAAGAATGAGCTAAGGCTCCTGAAATACTGGAAAAAAGGATTATGAGGTAAATGGGGCATAAAAGCAGGATCACTCAGTATGGAGCCAACAAAGACGCAGTCTCTACAGGGTGTCTGAAAATTATCTTTACAATTTCAATTCTATATACCAGTGATTCTTAACCTTTTCTTTACCCGGGACCCCTTGTAAATATAATTTGTTGCCAGGATCCCCCAAGACTTAACTCAAGATATAAATACTTAAATTTAGATTTAAATATTCCATTAATTATTTATGTATGTATGTATGTATGTATGTATGTATGTATGTATGGCTTCTAGAGACCAGAATTCAAATCCCCACTCAGACACTGGGTGACCTTGGGCAAGTCACATTCTCTCAGCCTCAGTGAAAGGCAAACCCCTTCTGAACAAATCTAACCCTTCCCCCAAAAAACCCACTTGGGACAGGTTCACCTTAAGGTTGTCATAAGTCAGAAGTAACTTGAAGACAAGACCCCAGATTAAGAACCACTGCTATATACAACTGAAATTGTAAAAATAATTTTCAGACACCCTGTATTACCTCATATTGGTCTCTCAGGATAAAAACTCATGAATCAACCAGCACCCCCATTCTTTTCCCCTGACATTTCACCCAGCAAGCAGTAAGGAGTAATGGTTATATATGACGCAAAATGAAATAAAACAAAAACAAAAACAAAAGGTCTTGAAAAAATTACCTTTTTTAAAAAATCCATTGATTTCTAATAGAATGTTATGTGTATGCTTAAATATTTCACTTGAAAATCAAATGGGGTATAAGAAGTGCTTAATTTTGCCTAAATTATGCCCTTTATTTGGCCTGAATTATACCATTTGTTCAATCCTTTTCCTAAATGCTTGGAGACGCTTCACTTTTATTTCCCTCCGTAACCTTTGCAATAGCTACTCAACCATTTTAGTTTCATGGATTCCAATTAGTAAAAGCCTTTAGTAGCCACTTAAAAAGTTATTGCATGTCACTTATAGGTAGTATATGGGGAGAGGATCTGTAGCATCTAAGAAGATAAGGTAATGCCCAGTCTTGTTTTCTTTTTCAGAGGCTAAGGAGGTCAACAGGGAGCATAATCACACCATCAGAAATGATAGAAATAAATGTCAGGTTATCATGTGCTACAAGACCACTCTCTCTCTCTCTCTCTATCTACCTACCTACCTACCTACCTACCAATCCATCCATCTATGTACATATACAGTTGGCCATCCACATTTGCAGGTTTGACTTTCATGGATTTAATTATTTGAGAGTTTCTTCAACCCCTCACCTCTTTCCCAGGGTGGGACCTTCCCTCTCAGAGGTTCCAATCAGATCCCACAGCCCTTTAAAAACCTGTCTCCGGTCCTCTTCCACCAGCTGCTGCCCGGCCAGCTAAGGAAGAATCGCAGCCTGATTTCTCAGCACCACAAACCCTTTCTCAATGCCCCACATACACCCAGAGAGAGGAAATATAGTGCCACAATGTTAGCCCACTCCCTTTCCCTCTCCTTTCCCTGACCTGGGCCATTTCCGTGCTAGACTGTTACAGCGCTATCATTCCACTTTCAACATCCTATGGAATCCTGGGGTTTGCAGTTTGGAAGGGCTGGCTGGCCCCTCCCGAAACTGCAAACCCCAGGATTCCATAGGATGTTGAAAGTGGAATAATAGCGCTATAATAGTCTAGTGCAGAAATGGAATTAGAAGCAAAACTCCATAAACCTTCTCCCATGTGTGTTTATCTTAACTACCCTGAATTGCAAACCCCAGGATTCCATAGGATGTTGAAAATGGAATGATAGCGCTATAACAGTCTAGTGAGGAAATGGCCCTGGTTTGGACCCTTGGTGACCACTCTCCCCATGATGCCTCAGCCCTCTTTCCTCAGACACACACACACATTTTGATCTTCGTGATTTTTCCACTTTTGCGAGGGTCCTGTGACCCAACCCTAATAAATGCAGAGGGCCAACTGTATATGGTTCTTGTGGGCATGTGTGGCATCCAAAGCCAGCCCTATTATGAGGTTGAACGAGGTGATTGCTTGAGGCAACAGATGCCAGGACATGAGGCAGTCTCCAGGCTATTCCACCCCGAAGCCACAACTCTTCCCTTCTGTCATATGACCTGTCTTGCACACTCTAAACAAGCGCCATTTCTGCACTAGACTGTTATGGTGCTATTATTCTACTTTCGACATCCTATGGAATCCTGGGGTTTGCAGTTTAGAGAGGGGCCTCAAAGGCCCCTCCCTAAAATTCCATAGGATGTTGAAAGTGGAATAATAGCACTATAACAGTTTAGTACAGAAATGGCCTAGCTTGGGGCCCATTCACACTATGCAATTACAGTGTGATGATTCCACTCTTAACTGCCCCAGCAACATCCTATAGAGTCCTGGGATTAGCAGTTTGGTGAGGGCCTGGCTGAAACTACTAAATGCCCCTGCCTAAACTGCCAGGATGCCATACGATGCAACCATGGTAGTTAAAGTGGAATCAGCGCTACAATTAGGTATTATGAACAGGCCCTTATTCCTCAGCAATACTGGAAACTGTTCTCCTATGTCCAATTCAACCAGTTTATGTACAAAGAATGAAGAAAAGGTGCCCCCTTGTCCTTCACTTTAGGCAGCAAATAATTGAGGAAACAGCCCTCCTGTCAATACTTACGAAGGAGAAAGAAGTTCAAATCAATTGTGTTCTGAGGTACTGCATAGGTATGTGGGTGCATCACAAACATTTGTCTTGCTTTTGACATAACCTCACCGCAAGCCACTTGATTGTGTATCCACATATTATTCAAATCCTCATACTAACTGAACCAGTCCTCATGTCCACAGAGGATCTATATCAGCGTACCTCTGGACCTCTCAGTGTTTTGGACTACGACAACCTTAATTCCTCATAATTAGCCACATTATGTGGGTCTGGTGGGAGCTGTCGGCCAAAACATCCAGACTGCCAAAAGTTCCCCACATTTGTCCACCTCCTCACTCACTTCCTTTTCTCACAACACACTCCTGTGCACCACAGATGTACAATGAAAGAAACCATGGGCCTTTCTGCACTACACTACTTTCTGTTACAGTGCTATTATTCCACTTTCGACATCCTGTGGAATTCTGGGGTTTGTAGTTCACTGAGGCCAAAGAGCTCTCTGGCTGGGAATCCTAAATGCCCCTCCCTAAACTGCAAAGCCCAGGATTCCACAGGATGTTGAAAGTGGAATAATAGAACTATAACAGTGCAGAGCGGAAACGCCCAAAGCTTTGATGTGAACATCTTGGAGCTGATCCACTTGATTAATTTTGAGAATGACAACACAGTGTAGAAAGGCCCCATAACAAAATAATCTAAAACACTGAAGCTGACATTCAAGTGTGTTTAACAATTCCCTAAATACCCAACCCATCCCTTCTATATCAAAGATTTACAACTGCCAGCAGCTGGGGGTGGGGCAAATGGACTCCCCCAGAGGACCTTGGAGTAGGGTTGCCAGCTTGAAAACTGGCAAAGGATCCTGTACCTTTAGCAGTTGTGTAGAAGAGGAAATTCCAGCAGGAGTTGCTTGTCACACAGCCAGGTAACAAGCAACATTTGCTGAAATTCCCTCTTCTACACAGCCATTAAAGTGACAGGAGTTACCAGCTTTAATTCTGGCACCTCTACCATGAAGGTTCACCCCCAGCTACACACTGACTCCAACTTTTCCTTTTTTTAAAAAACAAAAAGTTTAAATTATTAAAATAAAAAAATGAGAAGGGGGGCTGTGGATTACACGCAGTCTATCAGACACGCTATTCCTGCTCTGTCTGTTCTACATCTTCATTTGTTCTTGTGTGCCTTCAAGTCGTATCCGACTTAAGGCGACCCTATGGTGACCCAATTGTGGCGTTCGCTTGGCAAGATTTGTTAAGAGGGGTTTTTGCCTTTGCCTTCCTCTGAAGCTGAGAGAGGGTGACTTGCCAAAGGTCACCCCAGTGGGTTTCCATGGTCGAGTGGGGATTCAAACCCTGGTCTCTGGAGTCCAGCAGTCCAGCAGTCTACACCACACTGGCTTCTATATCCTCATACTATGATAGATTTGCTTGTTGTCCTCGTGTCACAGGATTCTTAGTTGTGGTATGGACTACCATACCATTCTGAACAACCCGGATCTCAGCAGATTTTGAAAACTAAGCAGGATTAGGCCTCATCAGAACTTCAGTGGAAGACTATGTCTGTCAGGTAGCCCTCCATATTTCAGTATGGGACATGTAGTAGAAGTCAATTAACTGCTTGCTTGTAACAAAGGATGGGAACCGGAGACCGTTAGGTAAACAAAGCTAGGAATGCAGCACTGATAAGAACTACCAGCCGAAGCCGGCACTTCAAGGTCTCTTGCTGGTGGAAGGGGAAAACTATTTGCTTCTAATGTTTGGATTTTGCTAATTGCTTTCAGTTCACTCTCTGAAGTCCTGTACAACGCATCGCACTCCTAATAAATAGTGTGTTAGCACCCTTACTTTTGTGTGTGTGATTTCGGTTCCTGATAATGTCAGAGCTGACACAGAATCATAGAGTTGGAAGAGACTACAAGGGCCATCCAGTCCAACCCTCCACCATGTAGGAACATACAATCAAAGTATTCCCAACAGACAGCCATCCAGCCTCTGTTTAAAAACCTCCGAAGAAGGAGACTCCACCACAATTTGAGGCTGCGTATTCTAGGACCTAGATGCTGATCTAGATGGATCAAAGGTGTGAATCGGCTGAAGGCAGCTTTTTTGTGTTGTTTCTGTATCCCAGTACTCAATGATACACAAATTGCAGGATACATGGGCTTAAATCCGATTGTTAGTCTCAATTACAGTAGACCTACTGAATCAACGGCATTTCCCTGAGTGTTGACACCCTCCAACAATTGCTTCAGCAGGCCTACTCTACGCGATACTAACCAACAGGGTACCAGCCATGGACATCTATATACCTCTGACTCAAAATCCCACACAAACAGACCACACCACAAGTTCCCAGCACATCAGCTGTCACCTGCTTTGCAGACTAAAACACACTGGCTATCATCTGGTTTGCAACCTAAAACACATTGCCTATTCTCCCCTGCCACCACCACAAACACAGAAACAGATGGGTAGACAGACAGACTCCCTGGAGCTCTGACGCGCAGTCCTCTACACAATCTTTGATGCAGCATCGTAAATCGAAACAGCTCCATTTGTGAAGTCACACTGTTATCAGCCACATGATTCCCAATCCTGTATACAGTTTCACGCTCTGCAGGACAGATAACGACACATAAGGGATGACATCATCAAGGGAGAAACACACACACACACACACTTCCCCAGACACAGTGCCTTTGCTACACAGTCTGACACGTTTAACACAATGGAATGTTGCATCACACTCACATACATCCTCATGCCAGTGACCTGCGTGGAAACATTCAGTAACGCCACAATCTCTCAGCCTCCAACTCAACCAACATCCTCCTTTCCATGCAGGTTGGATGCAAACCCAGAAATTCATTGGAGTGCATGCATGTGCTCAAAAGCACCCCCCCCACCAGGGCTGGCCCTGCTGTTAGGCAGAGTGAGGCAACTGCCTCAGGCAAATGGTTTCCACTTTCATGAAAGGACAACACATTCTTCATGATTAATATGGCTGTTTTTTGCTTTTGTTAATTTACCAACCAGGACGGAGAGAGGGGGGTTTTCTGTTAACGTACTGGAATAATTTGGCTGGCATCAGACCCTGCGCACCTTGTTTCAGGAAGAGCCATTTGCTACTTTGCCTCAGGCGGCAAAATATCCTGGGTCAGCCTAGGTTTCTGGTGACCACACAAACATTGGCATTTCTCAATATTTTTGATCAAGCAACTGACTAGACAACTCTTTGACTCTTTTACATACATCCCCTCATCTGCATTTCCCCACACCATTTCACAAACACAATGCCAGCAATTTAGCAACATATACATGCCCCACATATGACAGACCCCTCTATGGGCATGCACGCACCGAACAGCACTTCTCATACAGATTCCTAGCCCCCATGGATTCCTTTCCCATCTCCATCCAGAAGCGGCATCTAAGGAAAGCAGCACACATGCAACCTCCCTCCCCCACCCCGTTTTTGTGCATTTAATTTGCACCGTATTAATGCAACCTCCTCCTGACAACATCTCAAAGACACGTTTTTTCCCCCACAGCATATGCATGCATGCACGCACACGCATCTCTGCAGTTTCCTGACAAGGACCACCTCTGGGCAGGATACAAATAGTTTGCATTTAAAGAAAGAAAAAATATATTTAAAGAATATAATTTCAAAAATTGCATGCCATTTTGTAACACAACAGAGACGATCGCCAACCGCACAAGCCTGAGCCAGCAAGGAACAACAGTGTGCCCACCTAAACAGCCACACACAAACACACAAAACCAGGGCAGTCCTTCATTCCCATCATCATTCATCATTCCTTCACCTGTTTTCTCTGAAGACATCTCTGCAGCTTTCAGCGTGCCTTTTCCCACTGACTGTGTAGTGGGGGACTTTGAAAGAGATCCAGCAGGAGTGAGGCGAGAAACCTCTCTGTGTTACCCCCACCCCACAAACCTCCTGCTTTGCCTCTCCTCTTTGCCTCTCCTCTCTCTCTCCCCCTCCCACCCTCCCTGAGCAAGCCACGCGGTTCTTGCTTTGCTGCGAAAAGAGATGCTCTTCCCGATGGAGGGGGGAGATTAAAGAAATCGCAGGCAGGTCTTTAGCTACCGCTTGAATGCAACACAATCTTTCTCAATCTCTCTCTCTCTCTCCATTTCCTCAGATGCTTTTCAATTGCAGTTTCTCTCTTTAGCCTGCATAGAGGAGCAAGGGTGGAAACCATGTGGTCCTCCAGATGTTGTTGGACTGCAACTCCCAGCGTTCTTCACCACTGGTTAATCTGGTTGTCGCTGCTGGGAGTAGAGGTGTAAAGAATATTGGAAAAATGGTTGAAAAAGGTGTTTCTTGAGTGTTGGGGAAACACCATCGAGGAGAATCCTGGACTAATGATAATTCTTGCTGTTCAGGAATTATTCTGTGGAAAATTAACATTGGTTTTGTACAGGAAACAATTTTCTGTGCAGAAGAAAGTGTATGTGTGTGTGTGTGTGTATATATATCAGAAATATTCTTTTCTGTGTCGAAAATGCTGTGTGAGAGCAAGTCTCCAACCACAACCGTTTTTTATTTTCTGCAAAGAAAAACTATATTGTGCTCAGAAAATGCTGTTGTCTGCACCTCCCCCCAAAATTCTGCAAATTTTGCACAGAATAAGTGCAGAATTAAGTATATTCTTCCAAAACTGTTCTGCTCGCAAACACTTCCTGAGAACAAGTAGAACATTGCTAAAATGACTTGTTGCTTCTTTTGAGAATGAAATGAGTGAAGAATTACATCCTTAGCTGAGAGTTTCAGTTCAACTACATCTGGGGGGGGGGACAATTCCCACCCCTGCCATACAGGAATCCACCTATTACTCTTTCTGGTTTACTTGCCAGATTAATATGAAGGCTGAAAGCCCCATCCACAAAGGCTCCCTTTTTTCTCCATGCAAGCAATCCCAAGAGTAACCAGGCGCCTATGTGGACAAAAGCAACAACTCATATCTGAGACGGGGTTGCTGAAACCACACAGTGCCCAGAACATACCACCATCACATGCAAACTAAAAAACTGAATAGAAATAAAATTAATTTCAATTGAGATAAATGCAAAATTCTATATTTAGGCTACAAACACCAAATGCCAAGGTATAGGATTGAGGGGATAGATCGTTCAGCAGTAGTACCTGCAAAAAGGACCTTGACATTATTGTTGATCATAAGTCAAATATGAGCCAGCAATGTGATGCCACAGCAAATAAGGTGAACACTATTTTGGCCTGTATTAATAAAAATATATTTTCCAACTCGAGGGAAGTAATGGTTCCACTATATTCTGTGCTGGTCAAGCCTCATCTGGAGAACTGCATTAAGTTCTGGGGCATTTTATTTTAAGAAGATGGCTTGATTATTGGACTATGACTGTGCAGACCAGGGTTCAGTTCCCACTCAGCCATGGAAATGCACTGGCTGACTTTGGGTGCATCACAAACTCTCAGGCCCCAGAAAACGCCATGATAAGTTCATCTTAGGATTGCTACAAGTTGAAATGACTTGAAGGCACACAACAATAGACAAGCAGGAGCAAGTTCATAGAAGGACCACAAGGATGGTAAAACGTATGGCAAACAGATGAGGAGAGGTTGAAGGAGCTGGTCAGCTTGGTGAAGAGAAGACTGAGGGGTGACATGAGTGCACTTTTAAAATACTTAAAGGGCTGTCACAGAGAGGAGGGGGCCAGCCTGTTCTCAGTTGTTGAGGGAAATGGCAGGCAGGTGCTGTTGCTGTGGTAGCCACACAATGAGCTGTGGCAGCAGTAGGTTCAGAGGAGGTCAGGACAGGCCCCCAGCGTCTGATGTTACCTGCCCTTTCTGTTATTACTCAAACCCGAATCTAAGGCTGAGGCCTCACATTGCCCTTCATGTTTTGTATCTTTACAAATATGTTTCTACATTGCAGAAATGCAACAAACCCCGTCAGTTAATTGTGAAGATGTGCATCAGGATACTTGCAGGAGTGCTCCAGTGCACATTGGGCACTTCCGATGTGCATTGGGGGCTTCTGTTTTATACCAGCACTTCCTAGCTGGTGTCCAAATGTTCTTCGGAATGCACCTCAATGTGTATTGGTGATGTCATGCCCTAGTCCCAGGACTGAGGTGCAAATGCAGACAAGATCATTCCCAACAGCCGCAACACACAGACACGACCAGGACAATACTTACACCAGCCCAGCAGAGATGAGAAAGGGAGAGCCCACAAGACTCAGAGCATTTAGGCAAACAACCGGAGGAGGCTGCTTGCCAATAAATACCAGAGATTGGGTGGGGAATAATCTGTTGCAGACAACTGGTATTTCCCATGGAAGCAACGTGTTCTTCTTTTGGATCCTTGGCTCGTGTTTCTAGAAAACCTTGACCCTCGCTTTGTGTATTGACTACGCTGCTGGATATTCCCTTGGACTGGCACTCTAAATTCATTACTGACTTGGACTGCTGAAACAAAAATGGTAACTGACTGATAAGCTTTTGTAAGCCTTGTCAGTGGATGCTACTGTAGACACTACTGGAGGACTGTGAACTGTGGCTATCTGGACAGGAGAGGTTCATCAGCCCATGCCTCCCCAGCCACCCCACTGACTACCATTGTTCAATAGATTTCCAATCTTGGCAATCATGGCAGGTCCTAGGTGAATACTGACATTGTGAAACTGCTCAATTCAGTTTTGTGCACTTGTCATGTTATTGTGGTGCAATGTTTTGAGTGTTGGAATAAGATTCCAGAGACAAGGGTTCAAATACTGGCTTGCCCATAGAAACCCATTGGCTGACCTTGTGCAAATCACTCTCTCTCAGCTTCACAGGAAGTCAAAGGCAAATCTTATCAAAAAAGTCCCACAAGTATGAGCCAGTGTGGTGTAGCACTGGCTGTTTGATTAGGACAATGGGAGGCCAGGGTTTAAATCCTCGCTTGGCCATGGAAACTCACTGAATGGCTTTAGACAAGTCACACTCTCTCACAGCCTCAGAAGAAGGCAAAGTCAAGCCTCATTTGAACAAATTCTGCCAATAAAACCCTGTGATAGGTTTGCCTTAGAGTTGCCATAAGTCAGAAATGACTTGAAGGCATGCAACAGCAACAGAAGGCTATTTATGAGGACCTAAGTCCCAAGTAGAATGCTATTATTTTTTTTTCATCACAATGGCAAAGCACTGCCATCTTGGATTTTCCTTGATGCCCTTGTTTGCGTTTCTTTCGGCTTCAGCTCCAGTGTTGGAAGTACAAACCTGAATGTGTGTTAACATCTAACTTCATATCATAGTTTTGTTATTATGTGCTATCAAGTTGGCTTATGGCATCCCTATGAACAAGAGAGCTCCAAGTGATCCTCTTACTAAAACCGTCCTCCTCGGATCTAGCAAACTCTGGGTCACATTTTCCTCGACTGAATCAATCTGTCCATAATGCAATCTTCCTCTTTTTCTATTGCCCATAACTTTAAAGAGCTTTATTGTCTTTTCCAATCAGTCATGTCATCTCATGATATATTCAAAGCACGATAGCCTTATTTTAATCATTTTGGCTTCTAGTGAGAGTGCAGACTTGATTTGCTGTAGGACCCCATGCATTTATCTTGCAGCTGGTCCACAGTATGTGTAGGACTCTTTTCCAGTACCACATTTCAAAAGATTTTTTTTTCCTGTCAGCTTTCTTCACTTTCCTGCCTTCATGTTCTCACTCAGAAATAAAAAATACTATGGTACTGATGATCCTGACTTTGTTATTCAATGAGACACCTTTACACTTGGGGATCTTACCTAGTTCCTTCATAGCTTCCTTCCAAGTCTTAGTCTTCTTCAGATTTCTTCACTAGCATCCATTTTGATTTATGAGTGACTTAAGGTGTAAAAAAGCTGAACTATTTTGATGTCTTCCTCTTCGACCTTGAAGTTAAATGAATCTTTTGTGGTTATTATTTTTATTATCTTAATATTTTTGTTCTCACCTCATTCAGCTATAATCTGCTATATAAAAGTCAAAGTTTGTCTGTGAGTTTGTCTGTGTCAGCCAGGCGAAGACCTCATACGATTGGCTGAGTGAGGTGAGAAGACCTCCAATGATTGGTGAAGATTCTGTGGAATCCTGGGGTTGGCAGGTCAGGGAGGGGCCTTTAGAATTCTCAGCTGAGAGCTCTTGGGCCTCAGGCTGGTTGCTATGGGGATGAGGCCTAGCAGTTGTTGGGCCCAGGCCCTCTGGGTAGGCCCTGTGTTACACACTCACACATTTTAGTTCAGCCTGCTCTCACACTAATGAGCATATTTAGAGGAGTTAGCGTATGCTATTGCATTGCTAGGTCAGGCTGCCCCGTATGCTGCAGTCCTGTGAGGATAGCCAAGGAATGTTAACGATGGGTGCTCCGCTCCCTGTGCCGTCCGGTATGGTGAGGGGAGAGTGAACCCTGATTAGAGACTGTCCGCTGTCGTCTCGGGCAGGAATGAGTTTTGGCCACAAGCCTATCGTGCACCTAGCCCATGGGTGCCTCAGTAATTGGCATCTGAGGTGGCACACTGGATTGATGGATTGGCAGCCTGCTTTGCCTCTTGCGCACGAAAAGCCTATATAATCTGTTGGAACAAAGAGAACCCTGCTCTGTTGCCTGTTTTGCGTTTCTGACGGAGTCAGAGTGTATGTACGCTTGTGTGCCTTTTGTTTTTTCTTTTTGCTTAATAAACTGCATCCTCAAAGACCAGAACTGGCTTGGTTCTTGCCTCCCAGCATCTCGTACTTTGAACCTTGCATGGCCACTCACTCCAGGGAGAGTCGTGTGTGTTACAGCAGTAAGAAGGAGGGCAGTGTATTCCCTCAGAAACTGAACCTCTGTTATGTTAACAACTCTGAATACAGATTGCATTGGGGAATGTGGGGAAAAGTTACTAGTACTGGAATAGGTCGGTTGCTATGGAGATGAGGCCTAGCAGCAAGGAGGACAGTGTATTCCCTCAGGAACCCAAACTGTGTATGTAAATAACTCTGAATGCAGATTGCACTCGGAAATATGGTGAAAAGTTACAGGTACTGGAGAGACAGGTTGGTTAGTTCTTAAGAGGAAAGTAAAATCCCGAGCAACACCAAGTAAATATGCTACTGCCCTAATAAAAAGTTTGTGCAACATACAGTAACAACTCTAAAAAGCAGCAACTAAGGAAAATGTCTTCACAACTGGACCTAAATATTTGCTTTGCATCATGAAATGACCTCACATGGATACCTGCTTGAGGCAGGTACTAATATTTTCTTACTTCACTGGTCTCCTGTAAGAACTGTAAGGCACAGAGCCATGTCTCCAACTTAAAGGTAAAGATAACTGATGATGAAAGAAAGGCAGGATTGTTTAAGGTGAGTCTACAGGCAGCTGATCTCAAGGATCACAGCCTGATATTACCCACTTGGTTAGTATGCCTCCCCTGTTGTTATTTGTTCACCAAAAAATGCACAGCCCAAGACTGTTTTCTGCAAGAATCTTTATTTCTTTATTCAACCCGACAATAAATTAGATTTGGCTTCGAATTAAGACTGTGTATAAAACACAAAACAGGACTGCTTTCCTGTAGGTTCCCCTTTGTATGTTACCAAAGGGAATTATGGGTAAGGAGTGTCATCAGGAATGGTTGAAGCAGACCAGCTTTGGCACAAAGGAAAGGGAGTGTGCAGATCTGGGGACTGAGGCCTACAAATTATCGGTAACCAAGTATAGTCATAAGGAAAAGAAAAATACTCCGTAAGCTGCAGTTGGGCCTGAGGTTAGGAAATGGTGAACTGGAGTAATTCTCAAGACTGTTTCTCCTGGTTTCCTCCTCCACCGTTTCCCAGCAAGGTCCCCACATCGTCCAGGGCCGTCTGGAGGTTTCCAGCCAAATGCTCAGCATTGGTCTCCTGGCAGCAGTTGAAGGCGGTGACGGCAAAGTTAATGTGAGCTGGGAGTGGGTTGTAACAGACAGCATAGCCATCGGGCGCTAGCGGCCCATAGCACATTACACAATCAGTGCGGGCAGCTACCTGAGAGGAAAGAGAAATAAAAATCCATAGACTATTAAAATACATCTATATCGGTATCTGTATCTTTATCTATCTACAGTAGGACCCCCGTTTCCACAGATTCATTCCACTGGTTTAGTTATCCGCCGCTGGCGATGGGCATGCAGGGAATGGGCGATCGCCCACTCTGCATGCCCCTGCCAGCTGGAGCGAGCGAGCGAGTGAGCAAGTGGAGGCCTCGGAATGTGCAGGGATGCAGCAAATGCTGGCCCTAAATGCCACTGCAGGAGAACTGTAGTTTAAAATTGTTTTTTGGAGGTGTTGACAGGGCGTTCGCTACTATCCATGGATTTCAGTATCTGCAGGGGGACCCAGAACCAATCCCCCGCGTATATGGGGGTCCTACTGTATGTCAAAACTCAAAAAACCACCACCATCTTAAAATTAAAAATAATGATATATCGCAAAGCCTACAGAAATATATAAACCAGCGACCATTACTAATTGGTAAATGCTAGCAACAATAGCAATGCCCAGTAGATTCAGAACTCTGGTGAAATAAACTATTTTTTTTTCTTTTTAAACTACTAACTCTCAGTCTTAACAGGGTTGTGAGAATAATCAGCAGGGGCCTTGTTTGTTTCAAGTTCCTTGGAGGAAACATGAGAAGTATCACCATGTAAGGCTCCAGGGAACAGCATTCTGCAATCATAGTGCCAACACTGATAAGACCCTGTTCCAGACATTCAGAAATTCTGAGCAGAAGGTGTGGGGGGGGCAATGTTCCTCCCAGTCTCACTTGTAACAAGCTATGCCATCACATTTTCTTTTGAAAAGTGTTGGGGAATCTATTTTTACTTCGTGTTTCTTACATTTTTTTCACTTTTTTTTTTTTGAAGGTGAGGAGCAGAATTTGGGTGCTTGGATATACAAATGACGAAACTGCCACACTTTCATCAGGTGGTCTTGAGCTGTTTTTGGCCACTTTTCCAAGACTGTTTTGGGATTTGCCCAATATTTTTTTTTTTAAATTGAAAGCAGCCAATGATTTGGAGGTGAAGGAAGGTGCATGGGAGGTCAAAGAAAATGGTTGAAGGTCATAGGCAGTCTCAAGGGAGTCTCATTTTCCCACTTGTGTTTTAATTTCTGACCTTTTTAAGCAGTCAGAGAGGAAGATACTTAAGAGACGATGAACCATTTAAGAAAGAACAGCTCCAACATAAAGTTATATTGTGATCAATCTAGAGTTTTGAAAAGTTATTGCTGGATTACAGGTTTCCAACTTCCTCAGCCAGTATAGCTGTGGGATGATTATGGGATTTGTTGTCCAAAACCTAGGGGATTCTGGGGTTTGTAATTAAAAAAAAAGTAAATTGCTTAAGCTCTGGGGCCATCAAGCCCATGTCCTCCTGCAAAAAAACTGAGCTAGCCCTGAAGGGCACATAGAAGACCTGGTTGCCTGTACCTGCCCTGTGGAAAGTTTCCAGTAGGAGGCTACAGCATAAGAAGTATCCATAAAAAGCTCCGGCACGCGGAAGCCATCAGCTATAGCTTCGAGTTTCAGACCCAGCAAATGGCGGTCGATGCCTTGCCCATCCAGAGCCTGGAACAGAGCAGATAAAAGGAGATTAATTATCATTTTACCCCTTCCCTCATTTTAAGGGTTTCGAATGCTTCTTAGCCATGACTGCAAGGGATCTGCAAGTCAATCTACAGTTCAGCTCCGGAGCGGCAATTCTGATCAGAAAAACACACCACAGGACATTTCCTGTAACACCAGGACCAGTCTCTGGCTCTCCTCTTCCTCATCAGATCTCCATTTGCTCTTTTAAAAGATTGAATTGCTTCTTTTAATCTCTGTTTTAATTCTTTTATACTTTACAGTTGTCCCTCCATATTCGCTAGGATTGGAAGTGCAGGAGCTTTGCAAAAGTGGAAAAATCGCAAATTTCAAAATATGCATCTGTGTCTGTGAGAAAGGGGCCGAGGTACGATGGAGAAAGCAGACACCCAGGGTTCAAACCAGGCCAGGGAAAAGAGAGAGAAAGTGGGTGGGTCAGCGTGGTGGCTGTGTACTTCCTCTCTCTTGCCCATGTCCTTCCTTGAGTGTGGGAGGGGGGCACTGGAAGAGGGTTTGTGGTGCTGAGAAATTGGGCTGTGAGCTGGGCTTCACCGGCCAGGTAGTGGCTGGTGGAGGAGGAAGAGGATCAGAGGTGGGTTTTTAAAGGGCTGTGTGGCCTGACTGGAGCTGCTGGAGGGGAGACTCCCCTAGAAAAGAAGCGCCTGGGAGGGGCAGAGGTTGGAGAAACTTGCAAATAATCAAATCCATGAAAATCAAACCCCAAATGCTATAATTCTGTTTTAATATATACTATTGTATTTCTTTTAAATATGTAAGTTGCTTTGAGGCCCAATGTTGGGGTGAAAGGTGAGATACAAATAAAATTATTATTATTATTACTATTGTTATTATTAATGGTAACATTAACAACCCGCTGTTGTCCAGAGTTGGACAAACTGTGACCCTCCATATATTGGTGTTTAACTCCCAGCATCCCTAACTGGCTAGAGCTGATGGGAGTTGCATCTGTAGGCCACAGCATCACAGAGTTGGAAGGGACCACATGGGCCATCCAGTCCACTCCACACACACATACACTGCCATGAAAGAGTACACAGTCAAAGCTGCATCCTACGGAATCTTGGGGTTTCTAGTTTGGTGAGGACTAGAGCTCTTTGGCTTGGAATTCCAAATGCCCTCCCTTAACTGCAAATCCCAGAGTTCCACTGAATGCAGCCATGGCAGTTAAAGTGGAATCAAAGTGCTATGATGGCTTAGTGTGAAAGGGCTCCTAACCACAGACTTCCTTCTGTTTATCTAAGGGAGGCACTTCTGGCTACAGTAGATCATGCCCTAGTCACCGCCCAGTTAGACGACTGTACTGTGCTCTGCATGGGGCTGTCTTTGGAAAGTGTTCAAAAGCTGCATTTGGTGCAAAATGCAGCAGCCAGACTGCTGTTGCATATGCATTTTAGAGACCACATAAGACTGGTCTTACAAGATCTACACTGGTTTACAATTGCTTCCAAGTGCAATTCATGGTGCTGCTTTTGACCTACAAAGCAATAAATGCCCAGCAGCCAGAATATCTGAAGGACAGCATCCCTCCATACAAACCTGCCTAAAATTATCCTTAAAGGAGTCCCTGGGAGAGTAGCAACTCATCTGCATACTTTTTCCCATCGGCCTTTGCTGAAGTTGATGTGAGGAAAAAAAACAACAGCCAGGTGGGGAGAGGCAGCAAGCTTTTGAGCCAGCAGTACACACTTTATCCCATATCGATATTACAAGGAGGAAGAGGAGAGAAATAACTGTAGAGATGGAGGCAGAAGGATCCATAGCTGTCTGCTGCAATGATTGTCTTCTTGCTGGAAAACCTCACCAACAACACCTGCAGCAAATGCAAATTGGTAGCTCTCTTGCAAGAGAAGGTCAGTGCACTACAGATAGGTGCGTGTTGAGTCTCTTCAATGCATCACAGAACAGGAGGACTTCCTAAACAGAATGCAGAGAGAATTGACCCTAGAGAACTAACAGGAAGAAACTGCCAAGGAAAATGAAGAGGCCTGTAATAGTGGATGATGATCATGTAAGGAGCAGGCCATACTGAAGAGACTGAGAATCTCTCCAACTAAGCAACTGCTTCCTAGATCTTTATGAGGAGAGCTGCCATGAAGATGCTCAAACAGGAAACCAGCAACAAGGGGTACTGCATGCCAAGGATGGAGTCAATGTAATCACCAACCACAACAAGAAGAAAATAAAGGTTCTAGTAGTTGGGGACTCATTGCTTCTAGAGGCATTTCTGTGTCTTTCTGACAAGATAAATTGGAAAGTACTGGTAAGCCCTTTACTGTGTCTTTTTTCTCCCCTCGCTTCCCAACACTGGGGCCAGAGGCAAAGGAATGGGAGGGGGAGCTTGGGAGGGGAATCGCAAGTGTGGGAGTTATTTGTGATTTCTGTGTCCCTACCTCTCACGAACGTGAAGGGGCTACTGTATTTCTAAAACAGATTATGTTGAAGCTGATCTTTGTACACTGCGAGTCTAGGCAGAACTAAAGTCCTAAACTCATCTGAATGATAAATGATAAATGGTGAATGTTTATGTTTCCAACACTGGGAGAATAAATCTTTTAGCAACAGTTAAGAGCACACCAGATCCAACCATGTTGACCTTCAGTTAAATTCCACAACACGTGGATACAATTGAAAACAACATGTGCATCTATAAATGTCAAAGATGATTCTAATAGAAATGCTCTGTAATACATCTGACCAGAAAGGTTAATACTTTCCGAAACACATCACATATCACATGGAAGCATCATCCTCAATGACATTTACCTGAAATAGACTTATTTCTTTCCAAAGAGTCATAACTTTATAAAATATACCTGAAATATCCCCCTTTAATTTTAGGTCTAAAGAAATTTTAGATATTGAAGCTAGAGCAGTTTTCTACTGATTGATTTGAAAAGGACAATTAACTCTTTATTCCACTCACTTCTAATGTGCACTTAAAGAATTCCACAGACCTGAGGAGTGGAAAGAGGAGTAACAGAAGAGTGATACAAATAAATATAATAAATAAATAATCTGCCTTCCCTTCAGTCACAAAATCATAGAGCTGGAAAGGAACACAAGGGCCTTCTAATCCAACCCCCTGACATGAAGAAATACATAGCTATAGCACTCCTGAAAAATGCCCATCCAGTGAAAGGGACCCCCAATCTCTGAATTAGTCTGTTCTACTGCTGAACCAGTCTTACAGTTAAAAGTTTTTTTTCCCTATTGTCAAAGCCAGCCATTTCTTTACTTCTCCTACAGACATTCATTCCCAACAAGAACTCTTCAGTGCTTTTAAGGAAATATCCAACTCTGCCATCATTTGGTGCTCTGGCAGAAATTCCTGTTTCACTTTCTCCAGAATGATGCAAGTCCCCCTTTGCTCCACAAGGTCCTTGGCAATCAGTGCTTCCTACTTGCTACATCCATTATTTGGATTACTGAAGTGCCTTCTTATGAGGAGGTAATTACCTGCTCTGTGAGGGTGCTGTGGACTTCAATGGCTTGCTTCAGCAGAGACAGTCTTTCTGGGGCCTAGCATGGAAAGATGGAGGAAATGGATTACAGACATCTGAGAGACTTTATGGATCATGGCGGACTGCAGGAAGCCCCAAATCAACATGCAATAAGGAAATTACAACAGAGAAATGACAGCACATTCCTACTCAGAATCATACAATCACAGAGTTGGAAGAGACCACAGGGGCTATCCAGTCCAACCCCCTGCCATGCAGGAACACACATCAAAGCATTCCCAACAGATGGTCATCCAGCCTCTGTTTAAAAACCTCCACAGAAGGAGACACTACCACACTCCCAGCAGCATATTCAGCTCTGACCGCCAGGAAGTTCTTCCTGAGGTTTAGGTGGAATCTCTTTTCCTGAAGTTTGAATCCATTGCTCCTTGTCCCAGTCTCTGGAACAGTGGAAAAGAAGCCTGTTCCCTCTTCGATATGACACCCTTTCAAATATTTAAACATGGTTATCATGTCCCCTCTTAACCTGCAGACTAAGCATACCCAGCTCCCTAAGCCGCTCTTTGTAGGGCATGGCTTTCTGACCCTTCACCATTTTGCCCTCCTCTGGACACATTACAGCTTGTTAATATCCTTCTTGAAATGAGGTGCCCAGAACTGGGCACAGTATTCCAGATGAGATCTGACCAAAGTATAATAGAGTGGTACTATCACTTTCCTTGATCTAGACACCATACTCCAACTGAGGCAACCAAGAATTGCATTGGCTTTCTTAGCTACCACATCACACTGCTGACTCATGTTCAGCTTGTGGTCAACTAAGATTCCTAGATCTCTCTCATGTGTATGTTGTCCAGCCAGGTGTCTCCCATCCTATATTTGTGCATTTCACTTTTTCTGCCTAAATGCAGGACCTTACATTTCTCTCTATTGAAATTCACTTTAGAAATGAATTTCTTACATTCTTACCCAGAGAAGTCTTAAGGGGGAACATGGATAATCCACGTCGAGGCAGCCTTTGGCTCTCTCTCTTTTGAACTAGAATTTCCACAATTCCTCAATACTGACTATTGCAGCTATGAGTGATGGGACTTGAAGGCCTAAAAATCTGGAGATTTGCAGATTTACCCACCTCTGCATTAGAAGAAAAAGTCTGAGGTTAGGGTAGACATTCTTGCCTGTATCAAGGCCAGCCTAAAACACTTTGCCACTTGAGTTGGAAGGTAAGATGGCACCCCTACGCACTGAACTTACCAAACTGAAGGTGACAAGACTGGTAGCTGGATTCTACTTCAATATTTGTGCCACAGTATCAAAGGATGGTGGGCTATCTTAGACGAGTGCAGGAAGGCCATGAGAAATCATAAAATTGTAGAGTTGGAAGAGACCACAGGGGCCATCCAGTCTAACCCCCTGCCATGCAGGAACACCCTCAAAGCACTCCCAACGGATGGCCATCCAGCCTCTGCTTAAAAACCTCCAAAGAAGGAAACTCCACTACACTCTGAGGCAGCATATTCCACTGCCGGACAGCCCTGACCATCAGGAAGTTCTTCCTGAGGTTCAGGTGGAATCTCCTTTCCTGCAGCATGAATCCACTGCTCCTTGTCCTGGTCTCTGGAGCAGTGGTAAACACAAGAATTCTGTTCTCTTGTCGCTTTGGCATCATTCCCTGCTCTTTAGCATTTACTGCCTGTGGTGGCTGCCTCACTCTGCCTAACAGTAGGACCGGTGCTATCAAGGTAAGGTGTTTTGTGGACAACAGTCAATTATGGCTCATGGCAACAATTGCTGTTATAGCTCACCTACGAGGCTGTACTTTCAGTTTTTACTAAGAGCAAGCAGGGAACTGTGGGAAATTTAAATACCTGACAGTTGTCATCAGTCATACCCCGGACGAAGGCCAATGCAGCTGAGGTAGTGGAGCGGATGGTTTCTGTCCGGCCCCGGTGGAAGCGACGGAGAGAGGCCGACTCAGCAGTGGCACACAGTTCCCCATGTGCCCTAAAGAAGGTACAGGAAATAGAAGTAAGTACACATGCTGCTTTCTTCACACAAAACTAAGCATACACGTAACGTACATCCTCTAGACGAGTCAGGCTACCTATACAATAGCATGAATTTCTGTTTTGTTTAATCTCCCCTGAAGTAGCTAGCACTAGTTTTTCATAACTAGAAAAGATATGTCTGTGGACCACAACTCCCAGAACCGCCTCGCTATGGAGTCTAAAAAAATCTAACTTTCCCAAGCACTGCTCTCCCTAGAAGAAACCAGGCAACAACCTCCACGCTGATTCCCTTAAATAACTCTCATGCCACCTACCAAGCCATCATCTCACCTGTAATAGGCTAGCTGCAGCGCCACCTGCAGGACAGAGTCTGGACTCAGCCTGTGGCGTTTGAGAAGTTCCTTGCCAAATCCACGGTAAGTGAAACAGTTGATATCCAGGTCAGTAATGAGGCTGATGAAAGACAAAAGACAGAAAGATAACTCAGCCAAGACAGTTTAGATAGCACTCTTACGACACCAAAGTTCAGCTACCATTTCTTATCCCTCTGCTCCAAAGACGGACAACTGTCAGTGGCTGGGGACCACATTAACTGCCGGCTGGACTTTGGAGGGCTGTACTCCTGCCACCGTGTCCCCTCAGCCTCCAGTTTTAACAATGTTTTAAACAATGTTTTAAACATCTGCTCCCTTCCAAGGCTAGCTTAAATGCCTGGGACATGGAAACATCAGCCAATCACCAGAATGCTTATGGGTCTTGGCAGTTTGATCAAAATACATCAATTCTGCATCATTCTGGCCAGTCAGTACTGGCCAGTCATTCATTTCTGGTCTCATTTTAAAGCATTGATTCTGATGTCCTGAAGACAGCAGAATGCAAGGGAAGAAAATTTCTCTCTTTTTCTCTCATTCTCTGGTATTCCTTTACATCATTTTATTCCAATCATCCCAAAGTAGTTTCCAGCACAATATTAAAATTCACAAAAATATAATAATAGAATCATAGAATGGTAGAGCTGGAAGTGACCACAAGGTCCATCAAGTCCAACCCCCTGCCATGGAGAAATACACTATCAAAGTACTCCCAACAGATGGCCATCCAGCCTCTGTTTAAAAACCTCCAAAGAAGAAGACTCCACCACACTCCAAGGCAGCATATTCCACTGTCACACTGCTTTTACCATCATGAAGTTCTTCCTAATGTTTAGTGTCCTAACCTCTTTTCCTGACATTTGGAGCCATTGCTCCGTGCAGTGTAGTCATTCAACCACACCATATAACAGCAATAAAGAATTATATTAGAATCAGTAGATTAGTGATCAGGAAAATGCCAGAGCAAAGAGAGTGTTCTGCTGGTGGCAGAAAAAACTGACACTGGGAGCTTGCCTGACCCTGATGGGGAGATTGTTCTACATGATGGGTGTCTTCTACACAGTGAGTGCATCATCTATATTGCAACTAACAAACTTCCTCATACTGCTGGTAAGAAACTGAGACAAGTTTATATGCAAGAGAAGACCGAGGGCTGATGTGACTGCCATCTTTAAATATTTGAAGGAATGTCATGTAGAAGATGGCACAAACTTATTTTCTGTTACTTCAGAGTTGTTGTTGTATGCCTTCAAGTCATTTTTGGCTTATGGTGACCCTATCACAGAGTTTTCATGGCAAGATTTGTTCAGAAAGGGTCTGCCTTTGCCTTCCCCTGAGGCTAACAGTGTGTTACTGGCCCAACCTCCTTGGAGGTTTTTATGCAGAGGCTAGATGGCCATCTGTCGGGAATGCTTTGAGGGTGTTCCTGCATAGCAGGAGGTTGGACTGGATGGCCCGTGTGGTCTCTTCCAACTCTACATTTCTATGATTCTATGAACGTCACCCAGGCAGCTTTCAAGGCCAAGTGGGGGATTTGAACCCTGCTCTCCAGAGTCATAGACAGTGATGTAGACTCGAGTTAACTGACTTGGATTTAAGTCACTTCAGTGACTCGACTCGGCAATAAATGACACACTGACTCAACACGACTCAAGACTTGTATATTTTTTAGTGACTGACTTGCTGCCCTTGGTTCAGGAACATAACACATTCATTCAGAAACCTTGCGACTTTGAACAACGCTTCCATCTCTTTTTCCCTACTGGTCACATGACAATCTGTCTCAAGCTCAAAGTGTGGGCGTACTTCTCAGAAGGGAACAGCAAACGAGCTAGGCAATGGGCTTGAGGTCTGCTCAGCAGCCTGTCCCTGCTGCATATTGGAGGAGCCTTCTAAAACTTTTCCTAAGAGCAAAAGACAAGACTCACCCCCAAAATGCAGGGTGCATTTCTCAGAGGGGAACAGCAAATGTGTCAGGCAACAGGCTTGAGGAGGAAGGATCCTTTCTTCTAAAGGTTTCGAAGCTTCAGTAATGGGGAGTAAGAAGGATCCTATTTCCTACTTCTGAAGCTGGCAATGGCAAAATCACAAATGCGGTGGGCCAACTCTACTTAAATTGTTAAAACCGACTTTATTCGACTCTGTCCAGAAATTTTGGAATATAGGTTGAGGTTGACTCCCAGACTTGAGACTTGACTTGAAAGTATCTTCAAGGACTTGAGACTTGACTTGAGACTTGAAGGTAGAAATCTGAGAATTGACTTGAGACTTGGAGTAAAAAAGACTTATATACATTACTGGTCATAGCCCAATGCTCAACTACTATACCACACAAGGAGACAAAGGACTGCTCAAGGGCTTCAAATTCCGAGAAAAAAGATTCCACTCCAACACTGGGAAACAATTCTTGATGGTAAGAGCTCTTCAACAGTGGAACAGACTGTCCAGGTGGATAGCTGAGCTTCCTTCTTTGGAGATTTTTATGAGTTTGGACAACTATCTTTCAGGAGTGCCTTAGTCATGTGTTCCTCCACAACAGGAGGTTAATAACTCTGTAATTCTATGGCTATACAAGGAAACTGATGTTTTAAAGATCTCCCACTACACTACTGAAATTCATGGTCATCTGCACCAGCAAAATCTGATGGCAAAAAAAGAAACCCCTTTAAATCAAGAAAGAAATACTCATTTTGGAAGGGTTCACATCTGCTAATTTTTGGCTGGGAATGGAGGTATAGCCTGAGAGAGGTTCTATACTGGAAGACTGAAATTGCTCGCACCAGCCTAAACTCTTATTTTATCTGCCCACACTCTAAGGTCAGAGGTGCTGCATTCTGCCTACGACTATAGCCCATCACAGAATATTCTAATCTTTTCTCTCTGTGGCAGCCAGGCTTCATGCACTCTGAATCTCCCTCAGTCTTGGAAGGGTGACTGTGAGGGAGCCTGGGGGTGTGGCTACCTTGAGTGGCAGGTCAGCCCCAACAACTGGTTGCTATGTAACCAAAGTGGCTCTGTGTGAGAGAAACCCAGCCCACTGGTGAGAGGAAGGCACTGAGGTTGGAGAGGAGAAGGTCTACATATAAGGCACAATGACATGGATTTTCAAATTCCTTCAGTGATATTTCCAGAGAGAAAGAGAGCTCTACGATACAGGCCTTTAGTCAGCCAGTCTGTATAAGAGTAGTTATCTTCTCAGAGGTCTAGAGAGAGAGACAGAGGAGAAACCAAACTATTTTGAGTTGGGTCAGAAGGTGTGACCTTGATTTGGGAATTAAGCCTTTGAGCAAAAGGAAAGTCAAAGGCCTTTGTGTGTATGAAAGTTTTGTATCTGTATCGTGGATTAAGCTATAAGAAACTGGATAAAAACCTTTTTTGAAGTTCTGTACTGCTTGGATATACTTATGATACCCAATACTTTTCCCCGTTTGTTATTTTAATAAAGATTACACTGTATTTTTCTAAATTCTGACTCAGTAGAGTCTTTCCATTACTCACACACTACCACAGATCAGTAAATCATTCTGAATAACAATGAAAGCCTTTACCCTTTACACACTAAAGAGGTGGTTTTAAAGGGGAAAGTAGGCTGTATAAGGGGGCAAGGCGCTTTAGCAGGCTGGGAGGAAAGCAGGCCTGTCCCCTAAAATGACTAATTCTTCTCTGCCTCCTGATAAAGAGAAAAACAGCACTGGGTTTCTTTGGTTGCCACAGGGAGGCTTGAAAGAAACCCAAGTGAAAGGAGCAAGATGTACCCACTTTAAAAGTTGAGAAATGCTAGATAATGAAACCACAGCAGGGTCTTTCCATCTGGCTGGGGCCCACTTGATTTTCCAATGTGCTTTATAAAAATCTACACCACATGCAACCCCACAAACTCACATGTCCAAGTTCTGTTTTGCATGTTCGATGTCGCGCTTGATTTCTGGTGTGAAGTAGAAGTAGAGCTTCTTAGGTAACTGCAGAGGGATCAGTGGGGCACGGACAGTAACAGGATCTTTGCTGGAATGTGAAGGATGAGGGGGGGAGATGGGAGGAGAAAAAAGCACAATTAAAATATATTTAAAGGATACAACAGGTTAAATAATAGCCCAGACCTATCAATCTTCCTCTATCCTAAACCCTCTCTCACAAAAGAAGAGAAATCCTTCTTTCTTTCCCTTCTAGCATGTAAACACAGGAAGTTCTGCCCCATACAGAAGGTAGGTTTGGACATTACAGGAAGTGATGTTAGATAACACAAGAATTCTTGAACTTTGGATGAGAACTACAAAGCTTGGGGAAGGTACTTTTTTGGACTACAATTCATAGTGAACATGCCAGGAAGAGGGATTCTGGGAGCTGTAGTCTAGCACAGTAACAGTTCCAAGATGAGGAATCGAAGGACTCTATACAAGACCTTTTAGCAAAAAATCCTCTTGGGCCTAGATTGACTCAGCATGGACCCAAAACATGGTGGAAGGATCCCCCACACCTCTTAGATGGCATTACAAGGCAAACAATTTTTTTAAAAAAAATTGCAACAAATTTGTAAAAGTTTTATTTGACCCTGAGGAAGGAGGAAACTGCCAAATGTTGTCAAATGCCCTCCACTTTTTGAACAATTTTAGAGCAAAATGTTTTTTTTGAAAAAGAAAAGATCCCCTGGAGGGAAAATGGCCTTGGGGTCACAAGTAGTCTGAATTAACTTATATGTTTAAGTGAGAATCACCACCCTCAAAACAGCATCCCTATATTTCTCATTTTGTCGTTTAGTTTCTGCATAAAGCTGAATAAGAAATCCTGCCCACACATTCATGAATCACATCTGAGTAGTCTTCTTCTAATCATTCCCTATCCCAGGGGGACATTACCAGTAATCAAGGACGTGGTCAATGATTGTGGCAATCGGGGGGCCCTCGGCAACGGCTTGTTCATAAAGCACCCCACAGGAGCCGTCTTCTCCTATAATGAACTGTGAGTCAGGAAAAAGGGCGGGTATGTGGAAGAAAAAGAGAACAGAAGTTGATGAGGAAAAATGGCTTAAAACATAAAATAAAGTACGTAGTTCTACCTAAATTTTCCAGGCCTGAGGTAAATGTCAGAGTGACAAGGAGCCTAGTTGCCGTTTTCTTTGTGCCAGCCAGAACTGTTCCCACCATGGAGGGGGACATTTATTGGGTAGTAATTTCTGGCTATGCAAGCTGTGAAGCTCTTGGACTACTGAAATCACATTATACTATTAATGTGTGTCTTTGTATGCACTGGAATAACAGAACTCTAATGCTGGAAGGGATCCCACCTATGAGCTCATCGCTCAACCCCATGTTGATCCAGAAAATCCACAGCCAACAGATGACCACCCAATCTCTGTTTAAAAATCTCCCACAAAAGAGAGTCCACTTCCTCTGAGGCAGTCTGTTTCACTGTTGAAGAGCTTTTATTAGAAGGAATTTTCTCCTAGGGTTTAGTCCACATGTGTCAAACACAAGGGCCATGGGCCAAATCTGGCCCACAGGGCCATTTCATGTGGCCCTCATACCTCTCCTGCAGCTGTGGCATTCCTTCTGCCTGGCAAGCCCAATCCCCACTTTACAGGTCGCTGACTGCCAATATTCTGAAGAGGGGCCCAGCAGCCAGCACTCGTTATCTGCTTTACTTCTGACTGCTCCTCTGTCCGCCATCACAGCATTGCCACGGATTGCCATGGCAACGCTCCGTGTGGCTCAGAAGCGTTGGACAGAGGAGCAGTCAGAAGCAGAAGTAGATTGTGAGTGCTGGCTGCTGGGCCCCTCTTCGGAATACTGGCAGCTAGGGGCCTGCAATGTGGGGATCGGGCTCACTAGGTACAGAGAGGGGCTGAGGGGCAGAAAGAGGCATAGATAGGGTCTCAACTGGGACCAAAAAGTTAAACAAAGTTAATGTAGCAAATGGTGCTTGATAATATTTGTCTGATGATTAAAAAAAACCTTTCTGTTTTCAAAACTCAGTTTTCAATAAATTGTACAATAGTTGTACACTTGAATATCTGCTTGCCATTATTTTTCCTAGACTTCTAGTTTCAGAGCTAGTTACTAAAACCAGTAATAATCAAATGCAGAGGCAATTATTTAATATGGTAAGAGAGTAGATACATTTATATAGTCTTACAGAAACAACTGGCCCTTTGAGGGCACCCATAATGCTGATGTGGCCCAAGAAGAGATTGAGTTTGACACCTCTGGTTTAGTCAAAATCCTCTGTCTTTGTGATTTTAATTCACTGGTTCAAGTCCTACCCTATGGAGCAGTAGAAAACATATTTGCTCCAATTGCTATGTGACAAAACCTTCAAATCTCAGTCATTCCTCCTAAATGCTAAATATATTCAGTTTCTCCAACTGTTCCACACAGGGTTTGATTTTCAGACCTTCTACCATAGTTGTCACCTACCTCTGGACACATTCCAGTTTAGTGATACCCTTCTCACACTGTGATTCCCAGAACTCACAATTGTATACACAGTGGACCCTCTGCTTTTGCAGGTTCAGCACTCACGGGTTTGTTTGTTTGTTTATAAAATCATACTCTATTTGCCCCTGCTATGGAAAAATATGTTCTCTCTAAGAATCTCTAGGTCTTTCAGTGCAATTCTATAGAAGTGGACCACAGAGTTACACTGGAGGACCTAGCGAGAACACTTCTCTAGGGATTGCTACGTCCTCCTGTGTGACTCTATAGTCAACTTCTGCTTCTACACTCTAAACATCTAACTGCTCCCAAGCCTGAACACAGAGGTTAGGCCTTGTCCTCCATGGCTTCTAAAAGGAATCTGCCTGGCTCTCATCCTGATGTTATTCTCACCTGCAGGGTCTTGTCAAACCAGCGATTGCCGCTATTAGAATAGCTCCCTCCCCCATGCAACATCTGTGCCGCCAGTCGGCTTGATGCGCGGGCATCCGACACCTTTAGGACCGGGGCATCCAGGCAAACGGTGAAGAGGCTACGCTGGATGGCACGTGCAGATTCCCGGTTCAGCTTATCTAGAAGAAGACAGGGAAGGTTACATCATGAAAGCCAGCATGGTGCAGTCAATAAAGCATTAATTGCATGTTTCAAGCAGCACAGACATTTAAAGGATTCCAGAATGTGCTGCAAAAAGTCAGCTGTCTCTGCTGGATGGCTTAAGGCCATAATGCTTAACACTTAGCACTCTGGGTGTTTTCTTGGAAAACTAGTTAACCAACACATGATATTCATAGAGTCACCATAAGTCAAAGTTGATTTGATAGCAAATAATAACAATAACCAGCAACAACAACAACATGATTAACTGTTACATCTGCATATGGAAGCTCTCAAGAAATTTGAATTAAGTGCATACCACTGCAGCATGCCTAACAGCACACTGTTTCATCTCCATCCCTCTCCCTGACACCTACCTCTCATGAGAGTGGTGTAGGCCTGTCCCCACGTGTGTCGATGGTCGCTGGTCAGAACCCCCAAGGGTTCTTTATCTGTCTTCCACGACTGGGCACGAATTCGCTGGAGCTGCCAGTGCAGCTGGTCAACAGTGAGAGGGGTGCCATCACTATTGTACACTTCGAGCTGGAAGAACTGAGGGACAAATGAGAGGAGAACAAAAATCAGGTGGATCCGCTCACGATAAGAAGCCGTTCTCTTCTGGACATATCCCAGGGTGCTGGTTGTAATCTATAAAGCCTCCAAATACTTCAGAGATTATATCTTCCATGAGCAGACCGGCAAAAATTAAGCTTTTGGGGACTGCAGCTCCCAGGAACGTCAGCCAATACGGCCCCTGGCCAGGCACGCTTAGGACTTCTGGGAGTTGTAGTCCAAAATACCTAATTTTCCTTGGCGCTGTTCAAGAGTGATAAGAACACAAACACAGGACCAAAGGTCTGTCTTATCCAATGTCCCATTTCCTACAGTGCCAACTAAATGATGTTGTTGCTGTTGATGGTAGTGGTACCACGATCACCATCATCATCATTCTTCAGTCTTCCTCCAGTCTGGGACTCATAGCAGTTTACAAGCGTTAAAGTAGACCAGAGGTTTACTGGTACAAAAGTTAAAAATATAATTAAACTATCGACATAATTAAAAGCAGTTAAAAAAAAGCAGTGAAAAACAATTAAAAAACAACAACAACAACAACAAAACATTTAAAAAGGACAACAAATAAAAGCAGAAGAGCACATGAAAGGCCCTTTCCTCTTAAGTTCTTAAAGGCCTGCCGAAACAGAAAGGTCTGTGACTGGATAGAAAGGAGATGGCCTGTCTAACCTTTCTGGGAAGGGAGTTCCAGAGCCTGGAGCAGCCACTGAGAAGGCCCTCTCCCGTGTTCCCACCAGAGGTACCTGTGTGGGTGGTAGGATAGACAGCAGGGCCTTCCCAGAAGATCACAGGCTCATTTAGAGATCTACAGTCCTTCCATTACATGCCTGTGGGAAACCCAAGGCTGGGCATGAAGGCCAAAGCCTTCTCACCCAGAGCTTAAAAAGTAACTTTATCCAACTTTATTAAAAAAACAAACTTCCAAAACAGAAAAATTTTAGCCTATTCTTCCCACTGATCAGTATTCAGAGGCATGCCAGGGGCTAAAGCTGGTACACAGTGATCGCGATAGTCTTTGTATTTGTGTCTTCAAGTTGCCTGTTGACTTCACAGTACCTCTATGAATCTCCTAGGGCCTTCTCAGGCAAAGAATACTCAGTGGTGATTTTGCCAGTTCCTTCCTCTGAAATACAGCCGACAGCACCTGGTATTCACTGGTAGTCTCCCATCCAAGTACTAACCAGGGCCATTCTGCTTCGCTTCCAAGAATAGCGGGGATCAGGTGCTTTTAGGGTATCTAGACTACAGCCACCATGATTACCGTATTTGCTGGCATATAAGGAATACCGGCGTATAAGACTCACTCAATTTTCAAGCACTATTTTTCAGGGGAAAAAGAGTGAGTCTCCTATGCAGCAGATATGGTAGTTGCATGTTAAATCTTCTAAGAGCCAACAGACATATGAAACTGCCTTGTACCAGCTTTTTTCCGTCTAGCTACATATTCCCTATTCTGCTTGATCTTTCAAGCAGTATCTCTCTGAGTCTCAGGCAGAATAGGGGACCTCTAACCCTGCTATTCCAGATTCAATAACAGGCATTCCAGGGCCTAAACATGGCCAACTACCCTATAGATTACCCACCAAGAGCCTTCAAAAAAAGGGGGACTAAAACTACCATTTAAAAAAAGAGAGAAGGGCACCCAAAATTGAACCAGGGACCTCTTGATCTGCCAGGATATTAGATGCACCAGCATATAAGATGCACCCCATTTTCAAACAGTATTTTTCAGGAAAAAAAGTGAGACTTATACACCAGCAAATAGGGTACCTCCAAAACATAAACAAGCAACTCTTAACATCTAGTTACCCACACTGGTTTTGCTGCATGGTTCTTTTCCATATATTTTTGAGTAATGGCTTTCCAACTTTATGATTACGGGGAAATCTTTCCATAATAATTACTTAAGAATACTTGATATATATCCCAGGTACATGGAGTTAACAGGTTTATTCTGACATCATTTTTCATGAAGTCCTCCTGTAGGCTGCTCACCATGACACTTTGAGAAAAACGGGACTGAACAACCAACCACATTCCTCTAAAAAAGAGCGGGCACCTGGACTTGAAACAGGGACCTCTTGATCTGCAGTCAAATGCTCTACTGCTGAGCTACACCCCCAGCGTATAAATGAACACCTCTTAACATCTAGTTACCCATACTGGTTATGCCACATGGTTCTTTTCCATATATCTATAAGTAATGGCTTTCCAAAATAACACTGCATGGAAACCTTTGTATAATAATGGCTTAAAAATACTTGGTATATAACCCATGTATGTAGAGATAACAGGCCTATTCTGACATTGTATTTCATGAAGTCCTCCTGTAGGTTACCCACCATGAACCTTCATGAAAAACAGGACTGAACAGCCCACTCCATTCCTCTAAAAAGAAGAGGCACCCAGAGTTGAACCAGGAACCTCTTGATCTGCAGTCAAATGCTCTACTACTGAGCCATACCCCCAGCACATAAACTAGTATCACCTAAAGTCTAATTATAGATATTGGTTTTGCCACATAGCATTACTACAAGTAATGATTTTCAAACATAATATAACTCTTTCTAAAACAATTAGTGAAGAATACTATATACGTTCATGCTCTATTCCTGATTAACAGATTTATTTTACTTTCTAATGAGTTCCTTCTTCAGGTTATCCACCATGACTCTTTGAGAAAGGTGTGGCTACAAATCCAACTCCATTCCTCTAAAAATGAGGGGGCACCCGGAGTTGAACCAGGGACCTCTTGATCTGCAGTCAAATGCTCTACCGCTGAGCTATACCCCCAACGCACAGGCTTGTTTGACCGAGAAGCTTACTTCAGGATACTGGTTTTGCCACATAGTTCTCTAACATATTTTTAATGAGTAATGGTTTCAAATTACCCACAGGCTACTTGTCCCACGTAAATGTTGCTGCTAAGGGACAGCCTACTCCCTGCTGTATATTTATGTGCTGCTAAAAACAAACAAACTCACAAAACTGTTTCTTCCTTTCCTGGAAACTTGCCGCAGACCAGCAGCCAATAGCTTGCAGACTGCACCAGTCCATGGATGACCACTTTTAATAGCACTGTTCTAGAGTACACAAAACACTAGCTACAGCTATGGGATTGATCCTTCTACACCTTTGCAACTGGAATATACTCAGCACCTCTGTGGGTGTCTGCTCCTCTTAGTTTCAGGGGCACAAAAATGCTTTCAGCATTTCTGGACAATCCACTAGCCCTGTTCAGTGGCAGAGAAATACAGGCATATTATAAACCTCAGCTAATTAAATAGATGTGTTCCTGGGCATTACTTCTTTAAGAGAAATTTTGGTACCAAAGAAAGAAGTAACATGGAAAGAATTGGGATAGTTCCTGTACCACAACAGAGTACAGTTGGCTCTCCACATTCACAGGTTTCACTTTCATGGATTTGATTATTTGTGAGCTTCTTCAACCCCAGCCCTTCCACCCTTGACCTCAGGCACTTCTTTTCCAGGGAAACCTTCCCTCTTGGCAGCTCTGATCAGGCCAAGCAGCCCTTTAAAAACCTACCTCTGGTTGTCTTCCTCCTCTTCCACCAGCCACTGCCTAGCCAGATAAAGACAGCTCACAGCCCAACTTCTCGGCACCACAAACCCTCTCCCAATGCCCCCATACACACCCAAGGAAGGACACTGCTGAGAGAGGAAGTATAAGGTCACCATACTGACCTACCCCCTTTTTCTGACATGGTTTGAACCCTGGGTGCACGTTCTCCCCTCTATGCCTTGCCACAGACATACCCACACATATTTCCCACAGACCCACAGACCCTTCCCACAGACACACCCACACACATCTGGTATTTGCAATTTTTCCACATTTGTGGGGGTCCTGCACTCCTAACCCCAGTTAACATGGAGGGCCAACTGTAGTTCAATATGTTTTAGCTATCATTTTTTTCGAAGCTAACCATATGCATATATGAAAAGACATGTAAGTCTTGCCTGAGTAGACAAAAACACCCAGAACTTTCTACAGGCCACTTGAAAGCTTCTTCCAAACTGCATCCAAGAATGATCTCTTTTTTTTCTTTCACCAGTCTCGTTTCTTTATGATTTCTCTTTTGGAGACCAAACTTATAGACCTGTGATTTTTGAGCATGCTGGGCTTAACTGATGAGGCAGGCTTATCTGGTTTCTCCTTTTCTCTCTATCTTGCTGTATAGCCGTGCCCAGTAAGGAATTCCAGAAGTCTTTGCTGTTCACCTAGCCTGTTGCAGGGAGGCACACACAGCCACAGTCATATTGGCTAGAAGAGAATCCCATTCTTTCCCAGCTCAAGCTTTTTTGCATGGTTTGCTGTAGACATGCTGCTGCAGCCTAACACTGTCTATGTTTCTCCAGCTCTCTTTGAACATCCTCCAACTGCCGATGCTGCTAAAAAACTTCCAGCTAATCAGAGGGTGAAAAGGACAGCAGGGATGGCAGATGTAAGAATACTTTGTAAAAAGGAACTTCTTTGTCAGAAATTTTGTGTACAGAGGTATACCTGTACACACAAGCTCTGCCCTGAATGGCCCACACCTCTGCCAGCCTTAGAGACCTTCAAATACTGGCTGGCATCCTGTTAGGGACAAAACACGCATCAGGTTCTCTCTCTTATGCCTGCAAATGTCCTTTTGCTGGTGCTGCAGAGGTTGGTATTCCCTTTCTATTTCTGCAGTGTCACTGCCCTCAACTTACTATATAGCCTCTGAATCCTGCTCGCACAGCCATTCTGTGCCTTGTGGCAAGCAGACAAGCTACGTCCCCACAGCCAGATGCAAAATGGTTACTTCAGCACTGAGATCTGCAGAGGACCCAGGCAGATCTTAGTGCTGCTGTAATCATTTTATGTCTGGCTACATGAACATAGCCAGACGCTTAATCTCACCAGCTCCCCATGAGGCATGGGGTAGCCATACGAGAGTGGAAAGCTTCCAAGTATGGTAAGTTCGGGGTGGTGGTGGTAATATAGGTTATTACCTATATTAATACAGCCTAATATAGGTTTGCCTGCACAACTACCAGACTGTGCTCAGTTACACAGAATTGCAGCCCTTGAGTCTTAAGGGCAGCAAAGAGATCTGTAATTCTGTTTGGTTGAATGTGGTTACTGAACTGCCACGATCAGGAACCGTCCTGCAGACTTTCACGTTCCATATATGAAGGCCTCTAAAGCTCTAAGGGGAGGAAGCTCAAGGAACTGGAGACAGCCTTTATGTGTGCTAGTCAACAAAATACAACGGTTAACATAACAAACTGTCTAATCCAGAGCTTTCCAAACTTTTCATGTTGGTGATGCATTTTTAGACATGCACCATTTCATGACACAGTAATTCAGTAAGTAATTCAGTAAGTGGAGGCAGCCCCTCCACCCGGGCCTGGCCCACCGTTGCTGCCGCCCTTGCTGGGGTCTTCTTTGGACCAGGGCAGCTACAGCGGTGGTGGGAAAGGCAGACCTTCAACCTGGCCCTGGCCCACCGGGGTGTCGGAAGAGACAGCCCCTCCACCCATTACATTCACACGACACACCTACACATTGCAGGTGACACACTAAGATGTTGCGACACACAGTTTGGAAAGCTCTTCTCTGATTGATATTTTACATATCACTCAGATACATTCAACCATGTTACAAAAACCCATTAACAATCAATCTAATACATCACAATTACGTTTAGATAGAACTCTCACATATGCATTATACAAAGATGGTCTAATGGGATTATGAAATAGCTCCCAGTCTATAAAAGGAATCCACAGGAATCAATCTAATGAATCAAGTTTCAAGAACAGTCGTTTAGAGTTACATACCTGTAACAGGATGGTTAGTTAGAGCCTGATTTTGATTTTTTTATGGTCTCACTAATTGTCCTGTACCAGGATAGAGTTAATTACCTGGAAGTTGCGGACTACGGTGATGTAGGTTGGTGGTCTCCGGCCTGGGGGAGGCAGCAAGACAGAATCATGTTTCGGCCCTGGAAGTCGGCATGAGGCAAATATGCGTGAATACTGGTCCATGCAGAGAGGGTGGCCACGGGAGTATTCGACCAGCAGAGTCTGGCTGGCAGGAGGGGAAACCAAGTATTATTTTTTCAAATTTGTATCCCATCTCTCCCAAAATGGAACCTGAGGTAGCTCACAATGGCTGGTGTCCTGTGGATTAATCCTAAATAGGAGTACACCACTTCAATCATTGAATGGTGAGTCCACACATAGGTAAATCCACTGACTGACTGGATCTGCTTTATTCAAGGTTAACAACAAGATTTTTGCCATTATGAATTAAAACAAAGTACAATTAAAACAATAACAAGTAAAAAAAATATAATAAAACAAAATGCAATAAAAAGTTGAAAAATTTAAACCATCAGTCATTTAATCTTAATTTAAATAAATAAATACTTAAATAAAAATATTAGTTTAAATACAGTCCTCCCTCCACATTCACAAGTTTGATCTTCACAAATCTGTATATTTGTAAGGTGTGCAACTGCCTCTCTCACTTCTTCTCATCTCATTCCCTTGTGTTTTGCTGGGTGCAGAGAAGGAATGTAAGTACCAGGGCAAAAGGCAAGGTAAAGGTGGGGGAGGCACTTGCAAGCCTTCCTTCTCCACTCTGGAGCTCCCACTCCCTTGCCTCTGGCCCTAGAAGAGAATGGGAGGGGGATCACAGGGGGGAGTTATTTCACTTCCTCTGTTATATAACTATAGCTGCTATGAGTTATTTTTATCATTAGAGGAATTAAGTGGCCTCATTACTCAGGAGTGTTTTGTACCACAAGCTACTTAACATTCTGATATTGAAAAGTAATTGAAAGTAACTAAAATACTGTGTCCTGTTCTGGACACCACAATTCAAGAACGATACTGACAAGCTGGACTGTGTCCAGAGGAGTGCAACCAAAATGGTGAAGACTCTGGAAACCATGCCCTATGAGGAGCAGCTTAGAGAGCAAGGTACGTTTAGCCTGACACAAAGAAGGTGAAGAGGTGACATGATGGCCATGTTTAAATATTGGAAGGGATGCCATGTTGAAGATAGAGCAAGCTTGTTTTCTGCTGCACCAGAGAACAGGACACAGAGCAATGGATTAACACTACAGGGAAAGAGATTTCAACTAAACTTCAGGAAGAACTTCCTGATGGTAACAGCCATTTTTGACAGTGGAATATGCTGCCTTGGAGTGTGGTGGAATCTCTTCCTTTGGAAGTTTTTAAACAAGGCTGGATGGCCATTTGCTGGGGGTGCTTTGAGTGTGTGTTCCTGCATGGCAGGGGGTTATACTCAGTGGTGCCTGTGGTCTCTTCCAACACTATGGTTCTACTGTTCTATGATTCTAAATATCAAAAAGCAAACTGAGAGTATCAAAGTATTACTTTTGTAAAAAAAACAAAAAAAGCAATGAATTATTTTTTAAACATAGCAAAAATAACAGTAACTAACAGCAGGTCTGTGTGTGCATGTGTACCTTTAGATATTGAAGCAGTTGATTTAACAAATTACTTTTTCATATAATCTTCCAAGCTTTGGGTAAGCTACCAATACATCCTTTCCAAAACCAGTATAATCAAAATAGGTTATAAAGCATTTTTCAGCTTTCAATAGTGTGTGTATGTGCTTCCAAGTTACCTGTTGACTTATGGCGACCCATGAATTTCAATTTTCTTAGGAAAAGAAGACTCAGAGGTGGTTTTGCCAGTTTGTTACTCTGAAATGTTGCCTACAGCACCTAGTATTTGTTGGCAGTCTCCCATCCAAGTACTAACCAGGGCTGATCTGCTTAATTTTGAAGATCAGACAGGACATCTTTGACTTACCTCTCCCAAAACTCAATCACTGTCACCCCATAATAACAGGATGAGGAACGTGTGATCCTCCAGATGCTGTTGGACTGCAACTTCAATCGTCCAACATCACCAGACACATTAAGGACCATGTGTTCCTTTACTCTTTCCATAATAAGTAAACACTCCTTCCATAACAAGTGAACAAGAGATTATTATTCACCTCATGGTAACTCACCACATAATGCATGTAACCCCCCCACTGGTAAACAACAGCGTTCTTTGGCTAAGTGACAACAAGAATCTTACCATTCATCTGTTCCACTAAGATGCTCTGATCCAATGCAGAAGTGTGGTGAGATCCTCCTTGACTTTTGGGAGCATAAGTCAAGCAATGGGCTCAGCGAGTATTTAGATATAGGCTGTGGTAAACTGTCTGTGTTGTTAGCCGCCTGTCGACTTGTGGCAACCACATGAATTTCATAGGATTTTCTTAGGCAAGGAATACTCACAGGTGGTTTTGCCAGTTCCCTCCTCTGAAATATAGCCTATATAACCTTTTCTTTACTACAGACACCCTTTAAACATCTTTTGTCGCCCCAGACCATCAAGACTTAACTCAAGATTTAAAACTCTAAAGTGCATTAAATATTTATTTAGAGTTGCTAATCAATGGTCTTCAAATTTAGAGAGAATGGAGAAATGAGTAAATGCACACACTCATATTATAACATTTTTACTGGAAGGATTCCCTAAAAATTTGCCTGCCTGCCTTCCTTCCTTCCTTCCTTCCTCTCTTTCTATTTTAACTGCAGAAGCTCATAACATTTCTTCAAACCTTCGTGAACTCCTGTGAGGACACTGTGCCCCCCTGTGGCTCCACAAACTCCAGGTTAAGAACTGCTTGGCCTACAGCACTTGGTATTCATTAGAAATCTCCCATCCAAGTACTAACTAGGCCTGACCCTGCTTAGTTTCCAAGATCAGACAGCATCTGGTACCTTCAGAGTATTTTGGGCCCTTCTGAAATGCTTACAATGTATTAGCCTGTTACAGCAAAAACAACACAGAGTCTCATGGCACCTTTAACATATTTATTGTGGCACACATATCCTTCGACCATTTCTCTATATGGACTAAGCGTGATGAAAGTATGGCCCTTAGGATGCTGTGGAACTGCTACACCCATCAGTCCTAGCAAGCAGAGAGAAAGAACATTCAACAGCTTTTGTTTTTTTCCCCTTCCTTTTTCAGACTTCATTAATGAAAGGACTTTTAAGATGGCAAAATTTTGTGTTTCAGCAGGCTCTCCAAGGAATTATCAGATTAAACTTCCCTGGCAATCACTTCATTACTAGCGGACACCAATAGGTACTTCCACTGACAACAGTGCGCTATGCTGTTATAGACCTACTATTCCACTTTCAACCTCCTATGGAATCCTGGGGTTTGCAGTTTAGGGAACAGCCTTTAACATTCTTAGTCAGAGAACTCTTGAGCCTCAGTAAACTACAAATCCCAGAATTCCAGAGGATGTTGAAAGTGGAATAATACAGTGGCCTAAGTTTTCACTATTCCATTTATATTGTTGTTGTGTGCCTTCAAGCTGTTTCTGCCTTACGGTGACTCTAAGGTGAAATTATCACACGGTTTTTGGGGGGCTGAGAGTGTGTAACAGGTTCAAAGTCATTCAGTGTGTTTCCATGGCTGAGCAAGGAATCGAACGCTGGTCTCCAACACACCAACCACTACACCAGGACTTTTCAAATAGTGTGCCGCGACACATCAGTGTGTTGCCTGAAATGTGTAGGTGTGTCATCTACAATCTTGGAAATGCATGTTGTTATTTATAAATCAGATATTTTAAAAATATATGAAAGGTTTTCACGAAATATGTTGTGTCCCCATACATTTTGTTATTACAATTTATGTATGTGTCTGTATCTCTTATATGGACTTAGTTTAACTTCTAGTTTGCTAGTAAAACTGAATTACTGTGTCGTGAAATGAAGCATGTCTAAAAAGTGTGTCACCAACATGAAAAGTTTGGATAACTCTGCATTACACCATGCTGGCTCTCTTCTGTGGATATACGCTGGAATATTTCTTCCTTTTAATTTGCACTTGTTTATTTTGAATTATAGAGGCTACTCTGTGACCATAACCATTTTTACACATGTATGTAGCAAGTGCCTAAACATCCGGAAGGCAGAACAACTTATCTGATCCTAGAAGCTAAGCAGGGCCAATGTTGATTAATACCTGGATGGTTGACCACCAATACCAGGTGCTCTAAGCTGTATTTCAGAGGAAGGAACCAGCAAACCATCTCTTTGTCTAAGAAAACTCTATGAAATTCATGGGGTCACCATAAGTCAGCAGATGCCTTTAAGACACAGGAGCTTTCTGCATTACACTGTTATGGTGCTATTATTCCATTTTCAACCTCCTATGGAATCCTGGGATTTGCAATTTAGGGAGTGGTATTTAGAATTCTCAGCCAGAGAGCTCTTTGGCCTCAGGAAACTACAAACCCCAGAATTTCACAGGAGGCTGAAAGTAGAATAATTGTACTATAACAATGTAGGGCAGAAAGGCCCACATACGCACACATGTATGTACCTACGGTAAGGGATTTGTGTCCTGTCTTTCCGCCAGTGAACTCAAGGTGGCATAGCTGACTCCTTTCATCTCCCAAATTCCCTTTTGGGTATAGGATTTTGCTTACAGTGTCCAATTCTGTACCAGCAGGCTGTGTCTTACATCATCACTTCTGTGTCATCCAACCCCCCACAATTCAGAATACTCACTGGTCAATCTTTGCCTTGAAATCCAACACACCAGCGATGAGTTTTGCTGCAAACCTATGGGGGGTAGAGAAATTCCAGATTAAAGGCTCTACACAGAACTTCTGAGCTTCAGTATCTACTCTACTTTGCTACCAGGGGTACACACCCTGTCTCATAACATCCTGTCGGGATGCCCTCCATATATAGTAGTGGGGTATGTAGTCAAGTGAAATATATTAGGAGGCTTGTAGCAGTAGAAGCAGTAGATGCCAGGGACCGTTATATAAACAATGCCTAAAACTGCAAGGAATGTACTGACAACCACAGCTTGGCTTTCAAGGTCTCTTGGCAGTGGGGAGGGAATGCTGCGAACATCAAACTCATGTACTTTTGCTTTGCCTTCAGTCTCCTCACTAAAGTCATTACATGTACTTCATTTCAAATAAATAGCACTTTATGCATTGTACTATTTGTGCATGTGGATTCAGTTCCTGGCAATATCCTGCAACTCCACAGTGAGACAACACTTTTTATTAGGAACTCTTCATTGTTCAAAGAAAGCCAGCCTATATTAAAAACAAGCTGCCTGTCAAGAGGAAAGAAAGCACTCTGTGCATGCTGAAAACACTATTAGTCTTCTTTAATAGAGCCTGATGGCATATTAATAGAGTCTAGGCACCAGGGAAGCTAGGAGCTGAGACATCTGGAGCTAGCTGTCTGAGAAAGGCTGACCTAAGCTGATTTATGTGGTATGCTTCTGTATGCATCCCCAATACACAGTTACTAAGTTTATACTGAAATAAATAAGACTGGCACTCCCAGGAAAAGTCCCCAAAAGATCAGTGTAAACTTCCTTTTGGTCAATTATGCAAGAAACCACAAGCTATTTAAATAACCCCAGTACATAAAGCAAACAAGACCAGGATGTACCTCAAGGAAAAGGATTTCCGGAATCTCCCTACAAACACAGGAGGACTTCAAATTATAAGGGTGATACACCCGTGCTACAGTCCCAGGCAGGGATCCAGAAGCATCAACAGGATTCTGAAGATTCATGATACAGAAAACACGGCTTCCTGAATTACAAGTTTCCCCGCCACTACCAATTTCCCACTGCAAAGATGCTGCCAGACACAATGATATGTTTGCCAAGGTTAGAGCACATAGCTCACTCACAAACCTTGTGTGAGTTGGCACTGTCCTATAGAACAATGCTTGTCAGAGTATCTGATGTATGGTACTGGCTATTCCCCCCCACCAATATATCACTGAATTGTATCCTATTTCTGCCCACTGGCTGCAACTGTTTGTCTCTCTCCTGGGAACTTCCTAGGATTATTTGGCCATTTCCGCACTACACTGCTACAGTGCTATTATTCCACTTTCAACACTCTGTGGAATTCTGGGGTTTGTAGTTTCCTGAGGCCAAAGAGCTCTCTGGCTGAGAATTCTAAATGCCCCTCCCTAAACTGCAAGCTCCAGGAATAACAGCACTATAACAGTGTAGTGCAGAAATGGCCTATCTTTCTTGGAAACTTCCTAGGGACTGTTTCTCTCTTCCAAGAAAACTTCTTAGGGACCTTTTCTCTTTTCTGGAAACTTCCTAGGGACTTTTTGTCTCTTTCCTGAAAACTTCTTAGGATTGTTTCTCTCTTTCCTGGAAACTTCTCAGAAACTGTTTCTCTCTTTCCTGGAAACTTCCTAGGGATTGGCAGCTGATGACTTACTGCCCAGTCTGTGGACCTCCATTTTGAGTAGCATTGCCCTACAAGCTATAGATGTGAATTAGGTTGTTTCATAGCAGAAAAAAAAATGAATAGAGAAAGAGCCGCCTGCAGGCAAAACTTTTACACATAAGTACATAGTGGAGAGCTATATGGTAGGACCAGTATCCTTCAGTAGATTTCCAAAAAACATTGAGGGTACAGTTCAGCTGCAGAGCATTTGATAGCAGATCAAGAGAAATTTAGTGGTTTTTGTTTGTTTTATTTTGCACAACTGTACCATAAAGCTCATACTGGATAACATAACGGAAGCACTTGATGACAAAGGAACCCAACAGCCATGCAAACTGAAAATGTATAGGTAATAGCAAGTTCTGGAACTGTTAATGACAAATAGCCAGGTACTGGGGTCCACGTTAAAATGCTTTAGTGCTGATGAAAAGACTTTTGGCTTAAATCAAAATTAGGGAGCATCTGGTGTTTTAGATCACAGCTCTCATCATTGTACTGTCTTGTAGCAGGGCATATTAAGCTGAGGATGAGCCGTTTTTACTGAATGTATATTCTCTGAAGTTTAGTTCCCTACTACCTTTTCTTGCAATGTATTGGGCCCCATACTAGGGAAAAAACAGGATATAAATCAAACAAACAAACAACACTAATATTCTTTCTCTAGATGCCTGTAATGGGTATTTTTTTCCTGTATTTTTTGGGTCTTCCTTTGCCATCACCAACATTTGTGTTCTTTGTCCTACACCGTTATTTGTCAGGGTTCTCCCCTGCAGAAAGTATTTATTGATTTAAAATGCCTTATTGTGATATGTATATTGGTCTAATCTTTTCTGTCTGCTGACCACATGTATCAAAATATATTACTAAACAGCCATAGTAAAAATCTGGCTGGACACTGTACCTTTCACAGAACAGGTTATTAACAAAACTTGAAGATGTTTAAGACCATTTCTGCACTACACTATTATAGAGCTATTATTCCACTTTCAACAACCTATGGAATCTTGGGGTTTGTAGTTTAGGGAGGGGCATTTCGAACCCTCAGCCAGAGAGCTCCTTGGCCTCAATAAACTACAAACCCCAGAATTCCACAGAACGTTGAAAGTGGAATAATAGATCTATAACAGTGTAGCGTGGAAATTGCCTAAGTTAAGATCACATACTACAGTTTTCCCCTCACATTCATGGATTTCACTTTCACAGATTTGATTATTTGCGAAGTGCCTGCTTCCCCACCGCCATTCTCCTCCTCCCATTCCCTGGCCTTTTGGCCAGGCAGAGAGGGGAAAGATTATCCCTTCCCTGCACTCCGTCCCCGCCACCCTCAGGGGCGCTCCAGAGGCAGAAGTCTGCAGGGTGGGCAATCACTCGTTCCCTCCATAACCTGGGGCCTCTGCCCATGCAAGCGCTCTGGAGGGTGCCTGCAGGATTGTGCGGGAGGGGTGACCGTCTGTTCCCTGCATGCCTTGGGCCCTCTGCTGTGTGGTGCTCCGGAGGAGGCCCACAGGATCGTGAGGGGGCGATCGCCCATTTCCTGCACTCCTGGGCTGCAATGGGCACAGGTTGGCAGCTGACACGAGCTTGGAGGTAGGGTACCTGCCATAGAAATTATTTGCGATTTTTTGAGTATCTGTGAGGGTTCTCTGTCCCTATCCCCCGTGAATGTGGAGGGCCTACTGTAATTGTAATTCTACTCATGCTGCATCCATATGAACACACATCCCTGTCCAAAACTGTTTGCTGGGGAGAAAAATAGATCACTCAGACTGAACAAGCGAACATAAAGGTAAGAGCCATACACAAAATGTAGAAACTCCATTGATCCAATGTATTTCAGTTTACCAGCATAAACCATTTGTTCTTAAATACCTTGCCTCAGGAATGGATTTAGTCATTTTCAAAGGGCCAATCTTGGATTTGATACTTGCCCAACAGGAGCTCTCTGGATAATATAAGGCAGACACTCTGTCTGAGAGCCTCTACAGAGTTTGCATGATATAAACAACTACCTATGAAGTAATACTATGCCAGCCTCGCTGTGAATGGCAATGTAACACAACTTGGCAGCTCTTGTTCCTAACAGCCAGTACGTAACCACAACTGTATTCTAAAGAACTCACATGTATACAAATGGCCACCACCTTCACAAAGCTGCTTATGAGATCAATGAGATGGGAACTGCTGTCCTTACTATGTATCTGCCCACTGTTGGTGTGGGCCTTCAAGTCATGTCTGACTTATGGCAATCCTAAGGCAAACCTATCGTGGGAGGACCCTGTGCCTGCTATGGATGCTGCTGCCCTTTTACCAGCATTACAGTGAGACTAACAGACAGTCTGGTCCGGAGTGTGGAATTAACCTTGTTACAAAGGATTTTATTATTGTTATAGAATCATAGAATCGTAGAGTTGGAAGAGACCACAAGGGCCATTGAGTCCAACCCTCCGCCACGTAGGAACATACCATCAAAGCATTCCCAACCAATGATCATCCAACCTTTCTGTAAAAACCTCCACAGAAGACGACTCCACCAAGTTCCCAGGCAACCTATTCTACTGTCAAATGGCTCTTACCATCAGAAAATTCTTCCTAATGTTTAGATGCGATCTGTTTCCCTGAAGTTTGAAGCCACTGCCCCATGTCCTAATCTCTGGAGCAGCAGAAAACAGGTTTGTTCCATCCTCCATATGACATCCCTTCAAGTATTTAAACATAACTATCACATCGCCTCTAAACCTTCTCTACTCCAGGCTAAACACACCTAGCTCCCTAAGCTGCTCCTGATAAATCTTCATGGTTTTCAGACCTTCTACCATTTGGTCACCCTTTTCTGTTGTTTCTGACTTTTGGCAACCATTAGGTGACCCCATCATGGGTTTTTCTCAGCACAATTTGTTCAGAGAGGGGTTCTATTGTCTTCCTTTACAGCTGAGAGAGTGAGACTTGTCCAAGATCATTCCCAAGGCTCAGTGGGGATTCAAACTTTTATCTCTCAGAGTCCTAGTTCAACATTTAAACCACTACACTAGGCTGGTTCTCCCACTTGCTCTTCCTTGATACCAATTTTTGCAACACTCTGCTTCTTTTTCAATTTAAATTCAAAACGACCTTAACAGACTGGAGAGCTGGGCCAAAGCTAACAAAATGAATTTCAAGAGAGGGAAATGTAAGGTCCTACACTTAGGCAGAAAAAAATAGAATGCACAAATATAGGATGGGGGACACATGGCTGGATAACAGTACGTGTGAAAGGGATCTGGGAATCTAGGTGGACCACAGGCTGAACATGAATCAACAGTGTGATGCGGCAGCCAAGAAAGCCAACATGATTCTTCGTTGCATCAATAGGAATACGGTGTCTATATCAAGGGAAGTAACAGTGCCACTCTATTCTGCTTTGGTTAGAACTTATTTGGAATACTGTGTCCAGTTCTGGGCACCTTGTTTCAAGAAGGATATCAACAAGCTAGAGTGTATCCAGAGGAGGGTGACCAAAATGGTGATGTGTCTGGAAGCCATGCCCTATGAGGAGCGGATCAGGGATCTGGGTACGCTTAGTCTGCAGAAGAGAAGGTTAAGAGGGGACATAACAGCCACGTTTAAATATTGGAAGAGATGTCATGTCAAGCAAGGAGCAGGGTTGTTTTCTCCTGCTCCAGAGACTAGGACAAGGAGCAATGGATTCAAACTACAGGAAAAGAAAAGAAGTTCCACTTAAACCTCAGGAAGAACTTCCTGATGCTCAGAGCTGTTTGGCAGTGGAATATGCTGCATTAGAGCGTGGTGGAGTCTCCTTCTTTGGAGGTTTTTAAACAGAGGCTGGATGGCCATCTGTTAGGAGTCCTTTGATGTGTGTTCCTGCATGGTAGGGGGTTGGACTGGATGGCCCCTGGGGTTTCTTCCAGCTCTATGATTTTTCCTACTGCTGTCCTGTCAAGATCTGGAACCACCATTTAAACCTATTCACAACTGGCTGAATATGAGTCCAGAGGAGAGGAGATGCCATTGCACAATATGAAGACAACTCATTTCCACCATGGCAAAGAGAATCAGCTAAAAATGGGCAAACATTGGTTCGATGGTGATGTTTGTGTAACTCTTCTTCCACAGCCATAAAACTGAATGAGACCATTACATAATGGACAAAAATACATAAACTCATGAGTAGAGGAACTTAACGTGTGTTTATGACACTGACAGGATACTGGCCTCTGCCTCCTGCCAAATTAAATTATAAAATGGATTTGTCTGTGTTTGTGTAATTGCCCATGTTTTCCTGACTTTTAGATGAAAGGGCTTTTCTTGCCTTTAATAAGATTTCTGGATTTAATTATCAGTAAAATAGCAGTAGACTCACTCATGGGTAATTGGTTTTCTCATCCGTAAGTGGCTTGTACTAAGATTACTTGTGTGATCTGCAGGCAGCTGATTTTAATTATCCCATGTTAAGAGCCTCTTCTTGTTACATTTTATCATCAGCTGCCATGAATTACTTCCTATCTTTGAGGTTTAACTACTACCATACTCTTTGTTGTGATCTCTACAGCTTGAAGTTTTTATATTATAAATAGGTTTGCATTGGTTGTAATGGACCCAGTTGTTGAATATTAAAGTTTCTGGGAAATAAAGCCACTTGTAATGATGTTTTCGCTAACCAACAAGGTTAAGTATCACACGTTTTTATGTTTTTTACACTGCTGAAAAACTTTTTTTCAGTTTCCGTTGAATACTTTGTACATGTCTGGCACTGACATTCTTTTAGAAGATGATGAATGCTACAGAACAGAAAATATTCCAAAAGGCCAAAGGGTACTTTTGCCAGCAATTAGAAATAACATGGTTTGTGGTCAAGATTATGTTGCATTCAGGTTGGCTTTGATGAAATAATAAAAATAAAATCCAAAAATCTTATCACTTCCTAAAACAAGAAGCTGCCTTAGTATGTCATACCCATAGTTTATCTAGTCCAGAGATCCATAAAGTGCAGCTCACAGGCCAAATACAGCTTCCCCCACCCCAGCCAGGAATTTTAGATCTACCAGAGGTCAATTTTCTTTTCAAAATAATTTTACTTCAAAATGCCCCAAAATATTCTCAGGGAGTTGGGAGGGCACATCACTCACCTTTGGAAGCCTCTTGGGTTCCCCAAGGCTCAAATGAAATTTCTGCACCATTTCTCAAGGCCTCAAAAGGCCCTGCAGGGGACCAGGGAGCACCAAAAGCAAGCTAAAAACATTCCCATGTCATCTAGAGGACATTGCTAAGAGCTCACTGGGGTTTTTGTGTTTGTGTGTTTTGTTTTGTTTTATTTTGCAGGAGCAGGTGTGGTGGGAAGTACAACTCCCCAGGTTTTCCTGGGGGGCTAGTTAGCCTTCTGGATTTCCAAATTTGCCCACCCCTGCCCTAGCCCAAGACTGTCAAATGTAACTACCAGCCACTCTCTAGAGCTTCAGGGACAATTCTGTTTCCTAGACCTAACTGGAGGTCCCTGGTATTCCCTGGTGGCCTCTCACCCAAGTATTAACCAGGCTTGACACTGCTTAGCTTCCAAAAATTGAAGACTGAGCATGTCCAAGGTGGAGTGGCAGGCAGTAAATGATGCCACATGACCACAGCCATTCTTTTCATTTCATTTCACACTTAGCCTAGCACAGGCGTCCCCCACTTGTTCAACAGGTTATGAACTAGAACACTGTTTAAAATGGGAAATAGCCAAAAAGCGTAATCTAGTCTTTCTAAAACTTATTTTTTAAAAAGAAGTACTAGCATACATACCTGCCATTGGCTGGGATTTTCTCAAAGGTAATACTTGTGAGAAAGATTTGAGATCCTGTGTCTCTAATTCCCCAAACTGTCTTGTCTAGAACCTGTAACTTTTCCTCCATATTCCCCAATCCAATCTGTATTCAGAATTATTAACACGCAGAGGATGGGTTCCTGAGGGAATACATTGTGCTCCTCCTTGCTGCTAGGCCTTGTCTCCATAGCAACTGGTCTATTCAAGATAGTCACAGTTGACTGAGGCCCAAGAGCTCTCTGGCTGAGAATTCTAAAGGCCTCTTGCTATACTGCCAATCCCAGGATTCCACAGAATCTTCTCAGGCAGCCAATCATATGAGGTCTTCGCTTGACATAGCCAATGATATGAGGACTTTGCTTGCCTGACACAGACAAACAAACAAACTTTGACTTTTATATATTAGTAGATGAACTGAGAGACAAAGCAGCATATGGTTGCAGAAGCACATGGAAAGCCGTAGAAACATGACGAAATAGGTTGAAAGAGTGGAATGTACTGGTTCTAGTTATACATTCGGCCCGCCACATTTGTGGGTTTAGCTTTCATGGATTTGATTATTTGTGAGTTTGTCCAATCTCTGCCACACCACCTCAGGTGTGTCTTTTCCGGGGATGACTTTTCTTCTCAGAGGCTCCAATGAGGCCACATAGTCCTTATAAACCCACCCCTGGTCCTCCTCCTCCTCCACCCGGCTGATTTTTCTGCATCACAAACTCTCTCCTGATGCCCCCCACACAACCAAAAGAGGCGACGGGTGAGAGAGAGGAAGCATAGGGCCACCATGCAGAACCACTCCCTTTCGCTCCCCTTTACCTGATCTGGTTTGGACCCTGGGTGGCCATTCTCCCCACCATGCCTTGGTCCCCTTCCCATAGACACACACACACACTTTGATATTTGTGAGTTTTCCACTTTTTTGGGGGGGGGTCTGCATCCCTAACTCTAGTGAATATGGAGGGCTGACTGTAGTTGAAAAGGGTCAAAAGAGGAGATCATCAAAAAGCCAGCAATGTACATGTGCTGTAATAACTTGTATCGGCATCATTTATCAATAATATTATGCTCCTACTCTTTTTCAGAAGTTCTCTTAACAGTTTTGTTTTTTCGTCCCTCACTAGCATTTGGGAGGACACATTCCTTCAGGGTTATGACAACTCCCAGCTTCAGAAAGTTTAATCAATATCAGGCTCGTTAGATTTGCACAGCAACATTTCCTAACAAGATTAATTGAATTTTCAGGACATCGTCAATTACTAAAACCTTTAAAAGGCTGAGTTAGATTAAAACAGAAGACCATTGACAAGCAGACACAAGCTAGATATTGTACTGCAAAATCTGGGTGAACATCCTCATAACTTTTAATATTTTTGAAACAGGAAAAAATGGTTTAGAAAGAAACACAACAAGGGGCTGAAAAGATTCTCTACAACACATCCAGGCTTCTAGCCTTGCTAAATCTCCTCAGAATTTCAGAACATTTAGCTTAGCTGGTTCACAAAATAAAAAAAAAAAAATCCCCCACACACTGCCCTGGAAGTAAGAGTGGTAAGAGAATGCAGGTATCTGATATGTGTTTAGAAATATACCGTAGTACTTTACAGAAATTTATTTTTAAAAAAAAGAAAATAAAGGGGTGCCAACATTGAAACTAGGGCTAGGGGACATGTTGGTCTCCAGATGTCTTTGGACTGCAGCTCCTAGCGGTTATGGCTAGTTGAGAGGGATGATGAAAGCTGCAGTCTAACAATTTCTAGAGGGCCACACACTCCCCACTCCAGATTCAAACTGTGCCTTCTTCATCAACAAAACATACTACCACTGACAAGTTGCTTGTCACAATGAACTCCCAGTACAAATACTTCCATATCCGTAGAGTTGGTATCCACTAGGGATGGGCCAACCGAATCATCGAATCCTTAGCAAGGATTCAAGATTCATGAATCTGAATCCCTGTGCCAAAATAGGCAAACCGAATCTTTCGAATCCACCAACCATAGTTTCTTGGAGACCGGGACACCTGAAAACCTGGGCGACCAGACACACAAGGGAAGATGGCAAGTAAGTGAGTTTTTCCCTTAGAGTAATAATGGCCTTTGCTAACAATTTCAGAAATTACAACTGGGGTTGTATTCCAAGATATTTAAATTGAACATTTAATAGTTAAGCACTTGACTGGAAGGTACAGACTTGAAATTTCAAGGAGAGCTGAAACATTCTTTTGCATAGCTGCCTTGCAAAGCTCTTCCAGACACAATTCTGAGGTTTGGAGTTTTAAAAGGTGTCATAGCCTTCTCTGACAAAGTGGGTTGGTGCATCATCAAATTACAAAACTCAGGATGCCAGAAGGAGCCATGCAAAGAAAATCCAGTTTTGACCTGGATTATCTCTGTACTATAGCGGTCCTGTTTACACAGGCAGGAAAATGTGGGATTAATCTACATTTTCCTGCCTGTGTAGAAAAGGCCTTCATGTCAATTTCAATCCGGGGAGATCCTGAGGCAAAACTAAGACAATTGTCCTGGCCAGATTTCTTCAAAAGGAGGTTTGCCTTTGCCTAGGCTTTTGCTAAGGCTGAGAGAGTGTGTCTTGCCCAAGATTATCCTTCTTTCCCTTGCTTTTTAAATCCTTTTTAAAAAAAAAGGATTTGAAAGATTTGAGATTTGTGGATTTCCAGAACCTTCCAGGGATTTGGAAAATTCTGGATTCATCCCATATCTAATATCCACAGATTCAACCAACCACAGCTTGAAAATATTCCCCCTCCTGCCCACCCAAAAAAATCCAAAAAGCAAACTTTGATTTTGCCATTTTATATAAGGAATATCATTATACTACACCGCTGTACTACACCACTGTATACCACTGGACTTGAGCATCCATGAATTTTGCTATCGGGGTGTGTGGGGGTGTGTGTCCTGGAACCAAACCATAGTGGATTCCAAGGGCCCACTGTACATATCCAACACATGTCTTGGCTTATTTTATATCTTTCATCATAAACAACTTTTATAAGTTAACCACTCTTGGTGATAAGGAATGGGGAGAGGGAAACTGAACAAATTCCTCAAAGAGGCACCCGGAGTTGAACCAGGGACCTCTTGATCTGCAGTCAAATACTCTACCGCTGAGCTATACCCCCAGCACACAGGCATGTTTGAGCAGGAAACATATTTAGGAATACTGGTTTTGCCAGTAGTAGTAGTAGTAGCAGCAGCAGCAATGAGTAAATATGTAATTTGTAGGTTCTTCTTTGCTACCACTGATCTTCTTAAGAAGCTGGATATGCTTCTGGATTTCTGCTTGAGGCTGTGGCACTTGGGTATCTCCTCTGCAATTTGAGGTTCTCTGTAGTCTGTGATGTGCAGGGATATCCCTGGGACAGACATCCTACCTAGACGAATTTGTTCCCCACGCTCAGGGTGTGTTTGCACAGTTTACAGCTACTTGCAAAACTGACCATTAGAGGAGCAAAGAGAAGCTCAGGCTGAACATCGAACACTGAATGTTCTCTGCCCAAGAAAGGGGAGGTTCGCTTCACACATTACAGCAGCAGCCTGGATCTCAAGGGAAGTTACTTTTCTATTACTAAGGGAATTGAAACTTTATTACCAGCCTTTTACTGCCCTTTATCCCCAGTCTCCATGTGGCTGAGAAGGGAAGTGGTCTCTGCCTGCATTGACATCCCTCTAGCCAGTGTTTATCAATCTTTTACCGCCGGTGGCCCCCTCTGTTTTCTTTTTTTCTTTTCTCGGTCACTTCTCTGTTTTCTTCACTTCTCACTTCCCTCTGTGGCCCCCTAGTTTCGTGCCATAGGCCCCCATTTATGCAATTTTCACCTGTACCCCCCTTGGAATATCCTAGGGGCCCCCAGGAGGCCATATGGCCCCCGGTTGAGAAATGCTGCTTCTAGACCATCTTAACTGACAATGAAAATGACATCTGAAACAAAATGCAGGCCTGTGACTCTAACATCATCACTTTCCTTCTCCTGTGTGATTTTTAACATTTTTGCCTTATGAAGAAACCAGCACAACTTGAAAAGCTTGCATGATATATTTTGTGCATTTTGGTCAGGCAATAAAGGTATCAGAGCCAGCCTGATGTAGTGGCTTGAGAGTTGAACAATGGCCCTGGAGAAAAGGGTTTGATTTCCCACTCACTCACTGAAACCCATTGGGTGACCTTGGGTGTGTCACACACTCTCAGTTCAAGGAAAACCCATGATAGGTTTGCCTTAGGGTCACCATAGGTTGGAAATGACTTGAAGGCACACCACAATAGAGGTATTACTCTTTCGTGGATGTTGGATTTTGTTTTATTTTTCTTACAGCCAACAAAGTACCTCTGAATGTATTTTCCCAGATTTTAAGATACTGAATTTTGCTTCAACAGGGGAAACTTTAAGAGGGAGCAACAGAGTGGGTGCAATTCTCTGAGATTTTACCCTTCAAAGTTAAGCTCTTATTTGGACTACAATTGGCAAGTTTTACCTATACAGCACCTAAATGTTTTCTCAGATGTAACACTGCAGGGACTTCTTGAACATTTCAATGTCCTTTGCCTAACAGCAGTTGCATTTCTATACCACTTATCAGTGCACAGCACTCCCTAAGTGGTTTACAATGTGTTTAGCTAATTGCCCCCAACAAGTTGGGTACTCATTTTACTGACCCATGGAAGGATGGACGGCTCAGTCAACCTGGAGCCCTGCAGGATCGAACTCATAATGTTGTGGCGCTAGTACCAGCATTTAATAATTGCACCACAAGGGTTCTAAGAAAGAGACAGTTAAGCTTCACACATGACAGGAGCAGCCTGGATCTCAAGGGAAGTTATTTTTCTGTTGCTAAAGGGGCTGAAATTTTCTTAGCTGTCTTTTATTGCCTTTTGTCCCTGGACTCCACAAGGCCAAGGAGGGAGTGGCTTCTGCCTGCACTGAGATCTTTCTAGATCATCTTAACAGACAACAGAAATAACATGTAAGACAAAATGTAGGCCTGGGACATCATCACTTTTCTTCTCCATATGATTTTTAACATCTTTGCCTGACAAAGAAGCCATGAAGATCCAAAAGCTTGCATGATGCATTTTTTGCATTTTGGTTAGCAAATAAAGGTATAACTTTTTTGTGGATTTTGGATTTTATTGTATTTTGCTGCATGGCCAACACAGCTACTCCTGAACACCTCCTAGACTGGGAAAGATGCTTTAGATCAGCTATTTTCAAAAGGGGCCATATGGCCCCCAGGGGGCCCTGGCACATTTGACACCTTCATATTTCCAATTTCTATGTATGGTTGTGAAAGCTGGACAGCGAAGAAAGCCAACAGGAAGAAAACCAACTTTTTCAGAATGTGGTGCTAAGAAAAGAGTTCTCTGGCTACCCTGGACTGCAGAAAAGACAAATGAATGGTCCCTAGAGCCAATCAAGACTGAACTCTCCTGAGAAGCTAAGATGACTAAAGTGAGGCTGTTGTACTTTAGTCTTATCATGAGAAGACCTGACTCATTAGCAACAAGAATAATGCTTGTTAAGATAGAAAGCAGTAGGAAAAGAGGAAGACCGCATTACAGATGGATAGACTGAGTCAAGGAAGCCACAGCCCGGAAACTGCAAGACCTGAGAAGTAGCTTGCAGATCTCTCCAATACATAAGTCGCCATAAGTCGAGATTGATAAGAGTGCGGTTAACAACAATAATCATGAAATAAACAAATAATAATAATGGCCAGAAAAGAAGCACAGTTTTAATTTCCCTTTGATTTCTTACAGATGAGACCTCTTTTTATCCCTTTGTTTCTCTGCATTGACTATTATAATAGTTCTCTTCATCCCTGTACACAAGTTGCTGAACAGCTGTGTTCAGGATTCTGATCCTATTTCTGTCACCTTTTACTTTTGCTTCTTGTCTACCTTTAGCTGTTTGAAGAGTTTTATCTGTCATCCACTGAGGCTTTTCTTTGTTTTTGGCTTCAGATAGTATCTTTTTGCGTTCTGCTTTCACAACTTTCCTGACTTCAGTCTAGAGTTCTTTTGGCTCCCTGTCAATTAGGTTTAATGGTGCAAATCTATTTTTTCCAATATCCTTAAATTATACAGGAATGTTGTTCAGGTTGTATTTTGGCATGATGGCTGGTTTAGTATTCTTCTCTAGCTTTATTCTAATTTTTTTATATTAGTAGTTCATGGTCAGGGCGACGAGTGCTCTTGGTCTTGTTTTTGCAGAGAGAATGGAGCTCTTCCATGTTCTGATTCCAATTAGGTAGCCTATTTGATTTCTATATTGACCATCAGATGTCCATGTACAGAGTTGTTTCTTTGGGTGCCCGAAGAATGTGTTTGTAGTGAACAAACTGATGGCCTCACAAGATACAATCAGTTGCTCTCCAGTGTTTTTTCTCAGTCCTAGGCCAAATTCTCCAACAAACTTTGCTTCTGCTCTGTTTCCTACTTCTGCATTGCAATTGCCTATGATTCTCAACACATCCTGTTTGGATGAGTGAGCAGTTTCCCCCTGGACTCCAGCACGGAATCTCTCAATTTCTCCTTCTTCTGCCTTTGTAGTGGGGCGTAATCTTGGATTATGGTTATATGGTCTTATTTTTTGAAATGAAATCTTACAATCCAGGCTAGCTAACGGCCTTAACAGGTACTGGGTAGAATGCCTAGAATCTGGCTTTAATCTGGCCAATCCAGTCATATGGAAGCCCCACAGTAATGCCCCCCAACTCTTGAAATCTCCATTGTACTCACCATGCTGCAGGGAAGAAAAGATGCAGCATAAGGAAAATTATAGCTCTGGTAAAATGTGGGCTGGACAGAGCTATTGTTAGTTGGATTTGTAATTGGTTGACCGACCAAACCCAAAGAGTGATCACGAATGGCTGCTTTTCATCCTGGAGAGAAGTGACTAGCGGGGTGCCACAGGGTTCTGTCCTGGGCCCAGTGCTGTTCAATATTTTTATCAACGACTTGGAGGAAGGAATAGAGGGCATGCTCATCAAATTTGCAAATACACCAGAGGACAGGATCAAAATTCAAAATGACCTGGATAGATTGGAGAGCTGGGCCAAGGCTAACAAAATTAAATTCAACAGAGAGAAGTGTAAGGTCCTACACTTAGGTAGAAAAAACGGAATACAGAAATATAGGATGGGGGACACGTGGCTGGATAGCAGTACGTGTGAAACGGATCTAGGAGTCTTAATAGACCACAAGCTGAACATGAGTCAGCAGTGTGATGTGGCAGCCAAGAAAGCCAATGCAATTCTTGGCTGCATCAATAGGAGTATGGTGTCTAGATTGAGGGAGGTACTGGCACCACTCTACTCTGCTTTGGTTAGACCTCATCTTGAATACTGTGTCCAGTTCTGGGCACCCCAATTCAAGAAGGACATGGTCAAGCTGGAGCAGGTCCAGAGGAGGGCAACCAAAATGGTGAGAGGCCTGGAAGCCATGCCCTATGAGGATAGACTTAGAGAGCTGGGTATGTTTAGTCTGCAGAAGAGAAGGTTAAGAGGGGACATGATAGCTATGTTTAAATATTTGAAGGGATGCCATGTAGAAGAAAGAGAGGGCTTGTTTTCTGCTGCTCCAGAGACCAGGACAAGGAGCGATGGATTCAAGCTGCGGGAAAGGAGATTCCACCTGAACCTCAGGAAGAACTTCCTGACAGTCAAGGCTGTCTGGCAGTGGAATATGCTGCCTCGGGGTGTAGTGGAGTCTTCTTCCTTGGAGGTTTTTAAGCAGAGGCTAGATGGCCATCTGTCGGGAGTGCTTCGAGAGTGTTCCTGCATGGCAGGGGGTTGGACTGGATGGCCTGTGTGGTCTCTTCCAACTCTACATTTCTATGATTCTATGATTCTAAACACTCTAAAGGTACCAGATCCTGCCCGATCCTGGAAGCTAAACAAGGTCAGCCCTGTTTAGTATTTGGATGGGAACCACCAACGAAAATCGTGCTTTAGGCTATATATCATAGGCAGAAACTAGCAAAATCACCTCTGAGCATTCCTTGCCTAAGAAAAGCCTATGAAATTCATGAGGTCCCCATAAGTTGATAGGTTATTTAAACTGCACACATGTGCATGTACAGACACACAGACATACACACAGGACAAATGAAAAGGAAAAGGGAGGGGGAAGAGAAAGGAATATATAGCCCTTTTAAGTCTGATTTACATGTCAGCATGTGGATATCGATCCATTTCCTCAGCAATTGGATTTGAGGAAATGGATTGACATCCACAAATGCTCATGCTAAAATATAAATCAGTTAGTCTTAAAGGAATGCTAGATTCTGTTTTTTCTCCTCCCTCTGACCTCAATTTTTCCTTCTGCTGCAACACAGACAAGCAGGACTACTTCCTTGAGGATGGACAATTTCATTTTTCAAAAGAAAGCTGCACCTAACATTGCCTCACCTCTAATCTCCTCCCTTCTCTTCTGCTGTACTCAAGGGAATTCCAAGGGGAAGGGGAGGGAGGGGAGCAGATCAGCTCACCTTGAAACAGGTTGTGAGTGTCGTGGGCCAGGACTTGGCTTCTCCAGCTGAACAGTGGCCTCAGAGGAGGACAAGGAGATGCAAGTGCACCAGGAGCTAATCAGGCTGGGATGAGAGCCAGTTGGCTCCAGCCTCCTTAAGGATGGCAGAAGATGGTGGCTCAATGCCAGAAACAACTTGTGTGTTTGCTGGCCCTTCCCTTGTGTAGATTCCCTGCTCATTGCCTGCCTGTATTTTCTGATCCCATACTGTCTGACCATGTTGAATGTCAGATTCCTGGACCTTTGGACTGATTGCTGATTATGTTTCTGCTACACCCTGAACAGCCAAGCATTATTGACTGCGAATGGCCTCCTGCTAGCCCAGCTGTCTGTGCTGGGTGATGAAGAGCTGATACTTGCAACAGTAAGTGTCTGTTGCTCAAATCAGCGATCCTTGTGGTCAAGCCGTTCTTCTCTTTTCTAGTGTCACAATGATGGGGGGGAGGTGAAAGCCACTACTGCCCCCCCCCATGATTTGCACCCAGGGCAGAGCATACCCCTTCATTCTTTTTTGGTCCACCACTGCCTCTACAGCAGAAGTAAGGAAAGTGTGGCCTGCAGGTTGCGCTCAACTACAACTCCCTTTTTTTGCAGAACCTCAAGGCCACTGGAAACCCCCCCCATCCATTTCTTGAGGTACTGAAATAAGAAACACTTCAGAACAATCAACTGCCCCTCCTGGAATAACGGGTTACCATTAAATATCTTCCTGTGTTTCCAATAAAAGGCCTCTTTGAATTATACCCCAATTACCCTTTGATGGAAAAGTAACCTAAAAATGTATCCAAATTCCTGTTGTTGTTGTTTTCTTAAAAAAAGAGGGGGCACCCGGAGTTGACCCAGGGACCTCTTGATCTGCAGTCAAATGCTCTACCGCTGAGCTATACCCCCAATACATAAACAAGCACCTCTTAACATCTAGATACCCATACTGGTTATGCTACATGGTTGTCTTCCACATATTTATGAGTAATGGCTTTCCACCATTATACCTACAGGGAAAGCATTCTATAATAGTTAGTTAAGAACACTTATCATGTGCAGTATGGGGGGAAGGACTTGGGCTAGCCCAGGGCACAGACAGACCAGGCCTGCTTTTAATCTTCCTGTCACACCCCGGCTCCCTCCTTTCTACTTACTCACAATCTTGCTTTCCTTAAAACCCACCTTGGAGGATAAAGGGCAAAGCCTATCAACGGTTATTCCAAAAGATTGATAACCTGGGGTAGCATGTGCTTAAGAAGGTAAAACTGAAGAAAATGTTCTGTTGAGGCAAAACTCATAAAAGTAGAATGAAATTGTTATTAAAATAACAAACAAGGTAAAAAGGTCTTGCGATTTCAAGAATATTCAAACAAAATAACAATTTCTTAAAAATGTTCAACCAATTTCCTCAAAACACCACAGTGTTCACCAACAGAGCTTTCACACACACACCTTTGGCTCCCCTTAGCACAAAGGTCTGTTCCCCATTCAGGGTTCCCCTTTCTGACCCTTTCAGAAATGGCTTGGTTTCTTCTCTGCCCCCACACTAAGCCACTGAGAAGATAACCCTCTCCCAGAAAACCCACTTGGATTGACTGGAGCCTTGACTAGAGTTCTCTCTACAAATCTCACTGAAGGAAGCTAGATTCCAAATCACGCTCCCAGTATACATGCTATCTGCTGTCTCACCCTCCTTCTTGCTAGGACTGGATTTTCTCAGACAGAGCCAATCTCGTTATATCATCCTCTGTTACTAAGATGCTCCGCTAGCCACACATCCCCAGGTTTCATCATAACACTCAACATATTCCATACATATTTACTTAAAATATTTACTCTGACATAATTTTTCAAGAAGTCCTCCTTTAGGTTACCCACCATGAACCTTCAAGAAACACAGAACTTGACATCCTACTCAATTTCTCTAAAATTTCTCTAAAAAGGGGTCACCCAGAGTTGAACCAGGGAGCTTTTGATCAGCACTCAAATACTGTACTGCTGAGCTATACTTCCAACACATAAACCACTATCTCCTAAAGTCTAATCATGGAGATTAGCTTTGCCACATGGTATTTACAGTGGCCTCTCAACTTTTGCAAGGGTTCGGGGTACAGAATCCTCACAAAAGTAAACCCCCCCTCAAGTCAAGTGAGTGCTCTCCCTCCCATTCCCTTCCAGGTCCCCCCCCCATCCACTTGATTTTTGCCCAGGCATGTTGCTTTCCTTCCAGGTGCCCGGGCAATAGACAAGCAAATGAGAGGGGGTAGCCACATGCCCAGATAAGGCATGCACACACTACTCCCTCCCCCATTCACTTGCATTTCACCCAGGCGTACTGCCCTACAGGCACCTGGGCAATAGGCAATTGAATTGGAGTGGGCAGCTGAATGTCTTTCCCTCCATTCACTTGCACTTCGCCCAGGGGCCTGGAAGGCAGCATGTCTGAATGAAATACAAGTGGATGGAGGGGGTCAGCCAGAGACAGTGTGTGCATACACCTCCCCCTCCATTCACTTGTGTTTCACCTGGGTGTGCTGCCTTCCAGGCAAGTGAATAGGAAGGTATAGCAACATGACCAGAGAAGGCATGTACATGCCTTCTATTTGCACAGGGCGTCTCCCTGCCGTTCACCTGCCTTTTGCCCAGGTCTGTGGAAGGAAGACGCATGCACCCAGGAAAAAGGCAGGGGAATAGGAGGGAGAGAATAGGGGGAGGCAAGCAAGTGCCTCACAAATGATCACGTTTGCAAAGGTCTAACTCATGAGTGTGGACTGAACTACAAGAATCAGCATAGTATAGTGGTTTGAGCGCTGGGCTACAACCCACTCAGCCATGGAAATCTATTGGGTGATTTTGGGTGCATCACACGCTCTCAGCCCCAGAAAACCCTGTGATAGGTTCACCTCACAAACAGAATTATTTTACTTTCTAATGAGTTCCTTCTTCAGGTTACCCCACCATGAGCCTTCAAGAAAGGTGTGGCCACAAATCATTCCCCTAAAAAATGAGGGGGCACCCGGAGTTGAACCAGGGACCTCTTGATCTGCAGTCAAATGCTCTACCGCTGAGCTATACCCCCAGAATGTATACAGAGTTGTCCAGAAAAGCTAAGTAAAGATACTGGTTTTGCCAGATAGTTCTCTACCATATGTTTAATGAGTAATACCTGTTCAACCTACGTGTAATTCTTTCCACATAAATGCTTCTGTTAAGGAGGAACCTAATACACATCTGTGCATTATAAGCAGCTGCTAGAGCATTGCTTCTAATGATATGTGAGCCCTGGTGGCGCAGTGGTTAAATGCCAGTACTGCAACCACAAGGTTGTGAGTTCGATCCTGCCAGGCTCCAAGGTTGACTCAGCCTTCCATCCTTTCGCAGGTCGGTAAAATGAGTACCCAGCTTGTTGGGGGCAATTAGCTAAAAATACATTGTAAACCGCTTAGATAACACTAGTTGATAGGCGGTATAGAAATAAATAAATAAATGCTATGTGTACTATTACCAGTTGGACACTGAAGTAGTCTAGGTGGGACAGTGGTATCACTGCAATAGTAATCAATTTTTCTCCATAATACTACAGTATTTTTTCCATAATACTACAGCATTTGTATTGAAAATCTTTGCATTTTATAATCACTACAGGTGTAAATATTGCACTCTATCGAGTTATTAAAATTTTGCACTATTTTCTTTTTACTGTTGTTGTTTTGTGTTTAGTACCAACAATACTGGTATAATCTTTCTGTCCTTAAATCTTACATAAGTGGTAAATATAATAACAGAATACTTCCTTGCTAAACATATGAATGTCCTTGTCAGAGAAAATGGGCTTCTCTTACACTGACACGGTAGAACTCAGTTCCTACTTCAGAGTGATTGGTGAGACTTAAGATTAGAGATGGCTGACATGTTAGTAGGGCAATAAATTTGCTCTGGGTTTTAGTCCATACTTCCAAAGATCTGTCCAAGGTGCTAAACCTACTCAGAGTATAGCGTTCAGCACTTCTGAGAGCGCCTTCACTATATGGCATAAACCCAGAAAAGGTCCACTTCCTCTCTGACATGGGACTCATCCATCCATCATCATCCATCACTTTTTTTATACCCCACCTTTATTCCAGAGTGCAGCTCAAGGCCGGTTGCAAAAAGGCAGAAAATACAATACATTTAATGAGAGACAATACAAACTTAAGATTAAAACAGCACTAACAACAGAATTAAAACCACTTGTACTTTAAAACAAACATTCAAAACAGTACATGAAAGTCCTTGTTAAAAATCAATCTCCAGTCCTATGTTCATCTATGTATAACTACTTAAGCAACTGACAGTAACCATAACAAATTCTAGAACGATGGTAGTGAATTCCAGAATTTATTTATATAGTGTATAAAGTACTGCCTTCTCTTCATTTTTTAAAATTATACAATAAAGAATAGATAACAATGTAATACAACCATCCCTTCATATTCGCTAGGGTTAGGGGCACAGGACCCCCGTGAAAGTGGAAAAACCGTGAACAACTTTAGGCCCTCCCAAAGCATATTTAACACACAAAAAAAAGTATAATCACCATACTCAACCCATCATGGATTTCTTTGAGGCACCAGGGTTCCTTCACAAGGTGGAAGTGGGTAGCCAGTGGGGCTTATAGCCACCTTCACTACTGCTCCACATCATTTTTAATAGGGACTTACAAGTCTCATTTGCAATTTCTCTGTCTCATGAGGCTTGCAGTCTCTATTAAAAAATGGCATAGGGAGGCAGCAGAGGTGACAGCGAATAATACGTGAACAATCAAATCCGCAAAAGTGGCTGACTATACACTGCGTTGGGCAACTTGTAGTCCTCCCAATACTGTTGACTGCAACTCCCATCCACCTTCGCCACTGACTGTGATTGCAAAGATGGGACTCATCACAGAAAAGGCTGAGAACTCCTGTTCTCAACACATGGCTGTCTTAAACAAGGAACTGACTACTGCCACGGGCCCAGCCTTCAAAATGATGCCCCCCCTCCATTACATGACAACAGCTGCAAGAATGTTGTTTGCACAAACTTGGAAATGGGCAGAAGAATCAGCAAAAGAGGATTGGATTGTTAAGGCTGCTGAACTAACCAAGATGGCTAAATTAACGTGGGTTCTAAAAGAAGATTTTCTGAAAGATTGGCAAGGGCGTACAGACTTTTTGAACAATAAGAATCCACACGATGTAGTAATTTGTGGGCATAACTATCAGTAGTTTTGCCTAGATGCATCCATAATGGTTGGAATATTATTATTTTTCCTTCTTTTTACTCTTCTTTCCTCATTAGAGTTGGGGAGGGGGTTGGAGCCTTCTGTGTATTAACATACTGCTTTTTAATTGTTTGGATTAGTTAGTAAGTTAATGATTTACTATTTTTTCAGTTGTTTAGTTTTTTTTATTATTTTTCATTAAAAAAATAAGCAATTAAAATAGAAAAAAAGAACAATTTTTTTACAACTGTTGGCAAACTTACTGCTTATCTTATCTCTGTCCCCTTAAAAAACTTCCTCTTACCTATTCCATGGGATATTATTCCCACGTGCTTATCTAAACTCCCTTATTTGCATTTCATCCTTAAATTAGCTTAAGTCCACTCAGTTAGATCCACATTTTTTCTATCCCTACTTCTTCTTAAATTTAACCTCTTAATAACCTCTTGATATTTATATACATTTATTTAAAATTTATATCCATTCATTCCGAGGTGGGACCCATAAAGCATATATAATCTAAGTGTCTTATTGTCCCCAAGTTCCTAAAAGATACAAGTGAGGTCAGAAAAGGATGGGGAAATAAAAATGTAGTTTAGACAAGTTGTTTAGTATTTTATTTAGTGTGTGAATGATAGTTTTTGTCTGTTAGAAATGTTTGTTGGAGTTCACGTTTCTGGAGTTTCGTAATTTTGTGTAAAAACTCATAAATGCACAAAGCAACGTTACCAGATGAGACACTTCTTGCTTCCCATGAGGGAATGCAATATGGGAAGTTTCAAAGTGGGGAGGGAAGAAAAAACCCAAACCAAACAATTTTAGAGACCATCTCTGTCAGGAACCGAGATCACACACACAAATGTACCAGTGCTAATACATGATTTATTAGGAGCGTGATGCGTGTACAAGACTTCAGTGATCAAATTGGAAGCAATTTGCAGAGACCAAACGTAATAAGCAAAAGAAACTGTTCCCACAGTATTCAGACAGCAAAAAGACCTTGGAGGAACCAGCTCAGGCTGGTATTTCTTATCAGTGCTGAATTCCAGGTATTGTTTATCTAATAGTCCCTGGTTCACATTCTTGGTTACAAGCAAGCAGCTAAATACCAATAACTACTATTCCATACTAAATATGGAGGGCTACCCAACATCCTCACTGATCTTGTGAAAGAACTCTGGAGATGTGTTCAAGGAGTCTCTTTGCAGGAGTCCGCAGGTCTACTCCTTGAGGCACACTGACAAATACAGCTGGCCCTCCACATTTGCTAGGTATGGGTACAGGACCCCCACAAAAATGGAAAACTGCAAATATCAAAGTGTGTGTCTGTGTGAACACCCATGGTTCAAACCAGGCCAGGGAAAGGTGGCAGGGGCATGGTGAACCTGTTACTTCCTCTCTCTTGCCCATCTCCTTTCTTGGGTGTGTGTGGAGCACTGTGAGAGGTTTTATGGTGCTGAGAAATTGGGCTGCAAGGTCAGGCAGCAGCTGTTGGAGGAGGAGGAATACCAGGGCCAGTTTTAAAAGGATTCTGTAGCCCAATCAGAACCACTGAAAGAGAAGGTTCCCTCAGAAAATAAGTGCCTGAGGTGGGACAGGGGTTGAAGAAACTTGCAAATAACCAAATCTGTGACATTCAAACCTGCACATGTGGAAGGCTGACTGTAGGTCTTCTACCTATAGTGGAAGCTTGTGTCTCTGATGTCAGTGCAGAGGAATGAACTTGCTCCACATTTTAGTCCAGACTTTTACAGGCACTGCCCAAAGTGTTGAACTTTAGCTCCAAAATAGATTCAGCACCTTGAAAAGCACCCTTTAAAGTTCTGACTAAAATCTAGAACAGATTTTCCAACTTACATAAGAGCCACCAGGAAAACTTTGCATTGATTTCATAGATGAAGACATCTTGCTGAAGAGATGAAGAGATACAAGGCTATTCTTTTCATCAGGACAAGGGGACAGCACTCTTACCTCTCCAATTACACCAATGTTGCAGGAACACAGAGGCAGTGAGACCACGAAGGATGAAGGAAAAAGAGTTTATTAAAAAGAAACAGCCGGGCAGCTAGGCTGGAATAGCTTCCAAAGTGCCAAGCGCCCAGAACACACTTAGCAGAGTGATTTTATAGTATCAATGACACAAAAACATTTCCTACGCGCCCGTCCCCTTCTGAAGTTCCGCGATGTTCTTCACTTCTCTCTTATCTCACCATTGCTTACATCAGGAAATGTGTTACAGAACATATCGAGCAGTTAAGCACACTGTGACCCCCAACCTTTTATTGGAGATAGGGAATTCTGCTAACGCAGCTTACGCAGCACATTGCAAAAGACTCTAACTTGCCACACACTCTTAGAGGATTTCTTTTAACACTTTTATAGAGTCTTAAGGCTACCTAGACTGACCCTCCTTCAAAGTCTACTTCACCAACACAAGTCATTAAGAAGACTACAGCCTCTGTGTAAAAGCTTCTTAGGAATGATGCTCACTGTCTTTCTTGCCAGACAAGAAAGATAATTACATTTCCTATTACATCAACAAGTATCAGGCGTTTGCTAGAGCAACACCCTTATGAGGAAAGGTTACAGCACTTGAAGCTCGTTACATTTACTGTATTTGCCAGTATATAAGATGCACTTTTCCCCCTAAAAATGGCTTCTGAAAATGAGGTGCATCTTATATGCCAGTGTGTCTTATATACTGACAAATATGGATAACTCCTGCTGGGCCTAAATGTATAGGAAAGGCGGGGGGGCAAAAGGAGTGCTTGCGCTAGTACTCCTGTCGCCCCTCCTTCTTGTCATTTTGCCTGAGTGTGGAGAACTCCCCGTCGAAGCAAAATGCACACGAAAGGCGAGGGGGCAAAAGGAGCAGCAGTGGTAGCACTCCTTTTGCCTCTCGCCTTTCCTATGCATTTTGCCTTGGCAAGGCGTTCTCACCCAGGCAAAATGGAAGGGGGGGCAAACCTTGCGTGACCCTTCCTTTCAACTCCCCTTCCCTTTCTTATGCATTTTGCCTTGGCTGGGTACTAAAAAATTTCTTCCTAAAAAGTACTATCTGAAAATGGGGTGCACCTTATATGCCGGTGCATCTAATATGCTGGCAAATATGGTAAACAAAAACAGGTAAACGGGATGTGGCAGAGATGTATAAAACTATGCACAGTTTGGAGAGAGCAGACAGAAATATGCTCCCCTGCTCCACATGGTACAGCAGGGTCGTCACACAAGCTGCATGGTGGGAGATTCAGGACGGATAAAAGGAAACAATTCTACACTCAGTGCATTTTTAAAAGAGGTAGCTAACTGTGGGAGACTCAGACCCCAGAAGACTTGGGGGATGTATCCCAAATAACAGAGAGCCAGCATGGTTTGAGTGTTGGATCACAGCCCTGGAGACCAAGGTTTGATTCCCCATTCAGCCATGAAAACCTTGGGCATGTCACACTCTTGATGAACAGAATACTCCATGATAGGGTCACCCTAAGTCAGAAACAACTTGAAGACGCAGAACCACTACCCCCAAATGAATACATAAATAAAATTTGGGGGCCAAATTCACAGGCATAGCTTCAAAATGCAGGTTCAGAATTCTGAGAGAAGTTACCTAGTCTAATTACATTACACCATTCTTCTGTTAATTTCACTGGTTCTTCGATTGCTTTAGAGTTTAGTCAGAGCTTACATTTGACAGTCACAACATACACAATGTTTTCAAGCTCTGAGTTCAATCATGCCTTTAAGCCTGGGGGATTTCAACAGTTTCTTGCAATATTTAACTCACTTTAGAGGCTTTCCTTTGCATTCCATTACTGCTTGTGACAGGTGAGCATGTATCAGGGAGGGCAACTTCTCAGGTGTGACACATAGGGTGTGGAAGAACCTCCCAAGACAGCTATGGCTGCCTTTCTGCTGTCGGGCAGGCAAGGCCAGATAAATTCCTCTTAAAGAAAGAAAAGAGGGGGCACCCGGACTTGAACCAGGGACCTCTTGATCTGCAGTCAAATGCTCTACCGCTGAGCTATACCCCCAGCACATGTTCATGCATCATCTGAAGTCTAGTTATGGATACTGGTTTTGCAACATAGTTCTTGCCATATATTTATGAGTAATAACTTTCCAGCATCATACTTACACGGAACACTTTCTACAACAACTTTTTCATGTGAGGAACACCCTTCTACTTGCACATTCATGCACTGTAAAAGGTTCTGGAGTATATTCCAGAGCACAGTGGCAATCAACACAAATCACTGGGTACAACAACCAAGCATTTGCACCACCTTACCCTTACAACTTCAGAGTGCAACAAACCCTTTTTGTGATGGTACAACACAGGGGACAAGATAGGCAGGACATCTCCCATGGACATTACTCCAGCATCACTGTTCTTCTGAAGGACATGATCCTGAGAGATCCCAGCCAGGGGCACATTAATGTTTTTGTCAACTCAACACTGACAAGCCTCTTTAAAGATTCTATCATGACCTCTACAGCTTTCTCCCAGGCTAGAGCAGGGATGGGAATCATGTGATTCTCCAGGTATTGTTGAATTACAACAGATCTTGGCTATTGCAGGCCGTTCCACAATATCTGGAGGAGCACACTATTCCCACTCCTGTTCTAAGGTGAACTGAAGCATCTCCCAGAATCCGCACTGACTTTGAAGAGGGCAGTGCAGAAGGAGATTAAATCCAGTTTCTTCTTTCTCCCTCCTCTTTCTACTTTAGACATAAAGTGTTCTACAGGCTTCCCTTGCTTATCAGACAAGCCGGGGGTCAGAGCACTTTCTGTCAGAAAACAAAATTAGTCAAAAAGTGGAACCCATATACTGTACTGCAGGGAGCATGAAGGACTTAAAGAGGCTCACTTGGGACTGACCTGCACAAGTACTGCTTGCAAAGTCTTTCCGCCAGCTTAACACCCTTTTTTCTCTTCCCAGCCCATGGTTCCAAGCAAGCCTCCAGAGGCAAGAAGAACTGATGAAAGAGCAAACCCCAACCCCTCACTGAATTAATGAAACCTGTCCATAATTTGAAAGCATCAAAGAAAGTGAGCCACCAGATAACAGAGCATGAAAAGGTAGGGGCTTTGTGTAATCTGTGCTGTAAGATGCCTTGGGTCTCATATCAGGAGAAAGGTGGGATAGAAATAAAATTTAAAAATAAGTAAGTAACTGTGACACTACAATTCCATATTGTTTCAAGCTTTTGCTCAACAAGCACTTTCACAGACTGGGGCCATTTCTGCACTACACTGTTATAGTGCTATTATTCCACTTTCAACATCCTATGGAATCCTGGAGTTTGCAGTTTAGGGAGGGCATTTAGAATTCTCAGCCAGAGAACTATTTGGCCTCAGGAAACTACAAATGCCAGAATTCCACAGGATGTTGAAAGTGGAATAATAGCACTATAACAGTGTAGGGTGGAAATGGCCTGGAAGACACATACGTGCAAAGTTACTCCTTTCTCCCCAGAAAAGGAGGCAACTGGAGAAGAAACAAGAAATCTTCTGATCTGCAGTCAAATGCTCAACTAGTGAGCCATAGTTCCAGAAGACATTTATCTGTCAATGTTAGAGGGCTCAGCTGCTGGAACAGAAAAGATGGACCCTTGAAATTCTATCAGCTGACACTACTTCCTCATGTTTGTACTTCAAGATTCAGAGCTTTTGGCCAGGCCTCACCTAGAATACTGCGTCTTGTTCTAGGCACCAAAGTTCAGGAAGGATATTGACCGGCCGGAACAAGTCCAGAGAAGGGCAACCAAGATGATAAAAGATATGAAAACCTAGCCTTATGAGAAACAACCTAGGGAGTTGAATATGTTTACCTTCAAAAGAGGAGTCCGAGAGGCAACATGATAGCTACCTTTAAATATCTGAAGGAATGTCATGCAGAAGATGGAGCAAGCTTGTTTTTCTGCTGCTCCAGAGACTAGAACATCAATCTATGGTCCTTTCCTCACGGGGGGGGGTCAAACGGGGCCGCGCACGCAGGGGTGGAGCTTACCCGCGAGCGGGATGCTCCGTCCCTCCGGAGAGCGCGGATCCGCCGTTCCAAACGCTGCCGAATTTCGGCGGCGCTCAGTGGCGCTTGCCAGCGCCCAAAATGGCGGCCGGCAGCTTCCGGCGGCGCTCCGCCAATTAGGACAGCACGCCAGCCGGAAGCCCACCCCAGGCAGATCTGCAGGGACGCGCTACCACGTCTCTGCAGTTCTTCACCGGGGGCTGCTATGGGGCAGCGCGGGTAAGTTTTATAAAAACCACTTTTGAAGGTGGTTTTTATGAAACTCACAGCACCACCCCTGGGGCTGCGCTAGAACAGTTTGAGGTCTAGAACCTCACTTTTTTTAACTGCTCTAGCGCAGACCCCGGTGAAGAAGACCTCCAGGAGAGGTCGCTCTAGCGTGGGCAATATGCCCGTGTGGAAATGGCCTATGGTTTTAAATAACAAGAAGAGAGATTCCACCTAAACATTAGAAAGAACATTTTGACTGTAAGAGCAGTCTGACAGTGTAATAGACTGCCTCACGAGGCAGTCTCCCTCTCTATAAGCCTTTAGTTGTGTTTTCCTACACAGCAAAAGGTTAGTCTAAATGGCCCTTGTAGTTCCTTCCAACTCTAAGATTCTATAATTTAGTGATTTAGGGGCTTTCCGCACTACACTGTTATAGTGTCATTATTTAGACATCCTATGGAATCCTGGGGTTTGCAATTGAGGGAGGGGCCTTTAGAATTCTCAACCAGAAAGCTCTTTGGCCTCAGCAAACTACAAACCCCAGAATTCCACAAGATGTTTAATGTGGAACAATGGCACTATAACAGTGTAGTGCGGAAATGCCCTTAGTGAGAAGTCATTGAGGAGTTCAACTTGTGCCTTTTCTATCTGACTCTGCAGAGACTTCACCTCCTGCTTGCCTGGGAGATGACAGTCCTATACATGCACCAAACAAGGCACATGTGGGAAAAAGTGGAAACAAGGCACATATGGAAAAAAGTGGAAAAAAGTGGAAAAAAGGAGATCTTTTAAGACAAGCTTTTATTCCAAGCAAGCAAGCTTAGATTAACAATGGTTTCTCATATGCAAAGGTACCTTTCATCAGGCATTACTTAGGAATAGTTATAAAGTTACAAAAACAGTCTGAAGTTACATTCAGCTTTAGAAAACATAAGCTCTAATGCAACTAGCTAAAACATTCCTGTTCTATTCACAACAGAGCCAGCCTCTACATTTGCTGGTTTCCCTTTCACAGATTTGATTAATATGTTCTCTCCATGAATCTCTGAGTCCTCCAGCACAATTCTGTGGTCAACATCCACCAGATGTTGACCATAGGGTTGCGTTGGAGGACCTGAGATTCCTAGAGAAGTGTTCTCTCTGGGGAAAAAAATGCATTTGTGATTTTTATTTATATTTGCAATTTTTCCACTTTTGTGGGGGTCTTGTTCTCCTAATCCCTGCAAAAGTGGAGGGTCTGCAGTACGTATGGTGTTCTGGGCCGTTGGACGCCCACAGGAAGATGGGAGTCTGGGCCTCTTTGTCCAGCCTCCATCCAAGCTTCCCAAGGGATGGTGAGGCAGGCAACACCCTTTCAACCTCTCCACCAGTCCCAAAAATCTCTGTCTCTCTCATGTCCCATAGTGTCACATCTGTATATCCACTCATCTTGGAAGCCTCTTCAATTTTTCACACTCCTCACAAAGCTAATCATCCGCAAAGGACAAATATCTCTCATGATCTCTTTCAATCCTAGGTGGTTTTGACCCTAATAAATGTAATTTAACTCATTAACCCTTCATTCAATTGTGTTGCCCAGCTAATGGAGGAGCCCATTATCACAGTCAGTAAAAACAGTATTTGGTGTGAATTACCATTTATTCTTAGTCTCTGTTAGTAAAAAACGCTATTCCTATGTTTTGTGCATTATTAATCTGGGAAAATTAAATCCCAAATACATTCCTCTTTTAAAGAGGGGGCACCCGGAGTTGAACCAGGGACCTCTTGATCTGCAGTCAAATGCTCTACCGCTGAGCTATACCCCCAATACATATACCAGTATCATCTAAATTCTAATTATGCGTACTGGTTTTGCCACATGGTTCTCTTCCACATATTTATGAGTAATGGCTTTCCATCATTATATCTGCAGGGAAATCTTTCTGTAATAATTAGTTAAGAATACTTGATAGATTTCCCACACATGGAATTAACATCTGACAATATTTTTCATGAAGTCCTCCTGCAGGTTACTCAATGTGAGCGTTAAAAGAAAACTGGACTGAACATCCAACTAAATTTCTTTAAAAAGAGGGGGCACTCGGAGTTGAACCAGGGACCTCTTGATCTGCAGTTAAATGCTCTATCACTGAGATATGCCCCCAGCACATAAACTACTATCACATTAAATGAAATTACGGATACTGGTTTTGCCAGATAACCTAATGAATAAGAACTAACGATTAATGAATTTCCAACATCAAATGAACAAGAAACCTTTACTGTAACAACTTCTTCTGGCAAGGGACAAACAACTGAATGTTTGTGCATTGCAAAAAAAATTCTGGGATACATCCTAGCCCAGTGGCTATAACCATACAACTATACCAATGGTAGGCTATGGTATAGGATGAGAGCTTGTGTGGCACCTCTAAAAAGCATTCAAGGATTGCCCACTGCTGCCACCAAAAGCTGGTTGCCACTGCAGATAGAAATCTAGTGACAATCATGTTGGCTTTCTATAGTGTAGGAGACTAGAGTGCCATCCTACACTATAGAACTCTGCCGGGCAGAGCATCTCCAGCCTTGTCAGAAGGGAAGAGTAAGAGAATAAAACCCTATTTTTTTGTGGCAGACACAAATTTCAGTAGCAGGTGGGGCTGACAGAATGACCAGTTAGGGTTACAGCTCGGGGAGAGGCAAAAACAATTTGGTCCTTTCCAAACAAGAATTCCATCCCATCCCAATAAATTTTCCTTGTCCCCAAATTCTAGCATTGCGGAACTCACTGGGTGACCTTGGGTACTAGAACAACAAATAAATGTATCACAGGATGAGGATGTAGGACCTAGTGTGGTGTAGTGGTATGAGCACTAGACTCTAGAGACCAGGGTTTGAATCTCCATTAGACCACAGAAACCCACTGGAGTGACCTTCAGCAGGTCACACTCTCTCAGCCTCAGAGGAAGGCAAAGGCAAATCCCCTCTGAACAGAGCTTGCCAAGTAAACTCTGTGACAGGGTCACCTTAGTGTCACCATTAAGTCAGAAATGACTTGAAGGGACACAACAACAGCAACATCAACCAAAGTGAGATACTAAAAATCATTCACACCTAGAAATCTTACATCTGCTCTGTTTTTCATCCCCTTGCAACTCTGCCTACTTCTTTTCTCTGGATGCCTAAACCCTATTTCTAAATGCTCAGCTGAAGTTCTAGGTTACTGCAATGAGAGGAACTCAGGGACCAAAGGAAAATTTCATTGAGGGGGCAGAATTTGTACTGAGGAGCAATGCCTTCCTTCTTTCCCCCCAGCTACACCCCAGAAGCTTGCTGTGGGCCTACAAGTCACAGGTTCCATAATCCTGATCCCTTACAAACTGAGAACATTCTCAAGATTTCTTGTGGAGGTTGTTACCATACACAATTACCCTTTCTACGAGATATGAGATTTTCCTAAATTGGACTTATTAATGATTGGAGAACATGGTCGGGGTCACACCGACCAAAAACATGTTTGGAGTCATGAAAGTTCAGATAGGATTATGTGTACCTACTGATGGGTTTGTGCTAATCCTTTCGCTGCTTCAGGGTCCTAGCATTTTTGAATACAATGAAAGAAATTGCCCAGACTGGTGAGCAATTAGAGACCATGCCTCGATCTCAATGTACAAAGATCTTCACTATACACCCTACCTGACCGAACATTAAGAGAGTGTCATGAGTCCTATCAATGTTTTGTCACTCTGGAGTTCAGCAATCAGCTCATTCCAAACCCCTCTGTCAGTCCCATGGAAAAGCCATTACAGCTTTGTTAATGCACCCCTTCAGGGTGTGAAACAGAGTATAAAAACACTAGCTTCAACCTCAGCCAATTGTAGTATGTAGTACGTAGTGTGCCCTAGACTACTATTCCTCCGTGCGACCCTCAGATGCTGTCTGAGCCCCTCCACTTTGACTTCCTTCTTCAAGACTGGTCACTATCTCCCTTTCTACCCCTAATCACTCTCTATCCAAACTTTCTTGCCTCGCCTTCCGACAGCCTTGTGTGGTTCTTAAAGAGTGTTTGATCTCTTGTATGCTTGTCAATTCAAATAAAATACTTTGCTTAACTTTAACTGGAATTCTTTCTACAGTTAGCGTTGGCATACATAGGTGAAAGATCCTGTCGTTACTTTCCTCTTGCAGGCCTCCTTTGAGCTATAATTCCCCAAATTCTAAGGAGACGCTTGCATCATGGCTGGACCCCGAAGTCCCTTACCTCTTAGGGTAACAAAGTAGTCTGCATGTGACAAATAACAGTGCGGAGCAAACGGTGTCCCATCGACACATCCCTATTATCACTGGTTTTCTGAAGGAAACAGAGTAACTTTCTGAGCAAACCCAGGCAGATGGCCACAAAAGCACTTGCCAACTTAGCACTAAGTGCCGTAAACATTCTATTGTGAATCTCCATAGTTCTTTGGAAAGATCAAGGCATCTCCCACACCTTGTGCTGACTTCAGAGAGAAGCATCGTTGCTGAATTCCAAGAGACTTCAGTTCTTCAGAGACCAACACTCCCCTCTTCTCTCAAACTCAGAGCTGGGGAGAAAACAAGACTTTGTCCTGATTGCACCGGGCCTCAGCATTTCCTGAACTCAATATGACGTTACCATTAAACCACTGAAACCTCTTGCCACAGTACAAGTTTTGGAAGGCTACCATGTCCAGCCAATATCTATCAGTCTCTAAAGTGAATCTATGAATAAACAAATATATATAATCTATAAATAAATCTTGTTCGTGTTCTTCATGACATGCGGGGTGGATATGAACTTTCCAATAACACAGGGAGGCCATAGGGATGATAAGCCAGTGGCCTAATTCCTGATGCCCATCCCATTTGCAACAGGAAAAGCTGAACAAATCACAGACTTCTGGTCAAGTTCTTTGACTTAGTCCTTCCCCATAAGTTAGAGGAAGAATCCATGTTCTTGGTTTTGTTTTTCTTGCATGTGCATGAATGTATGTGTGTGGGGAAACAAGATAGATAACCTGCTGCTAGATTTGCAAGTCACCCTAAACAATTACAGTTCTCCCTCCACATTTGCAGGTTTCACTTTCGCAAATTTAATTATTCGGAGGTGCCCACTTGCCCCCCATTCTCCCCCTCCCACCCCTCTCACCCCACTTGCTCCTCCCATTCTCCCTGCTGGCAGTGAGGGCTCGCCTTGCATGAGCAGCAGTAATATGCAGGGCAGGCGATTGCTTGTTCCCTGCGCTCCTTCTGCCGCTGCCCCCGGTGGCGGGCATGCCCCAGGAAGGTGCAGGGAGGGCGATCGCCTGTTCCCTGCCTCCCTCCTGGGTGGGTGCACCAGCAGGGTAGAAGCCTGTAGGAAGGTTGCACTATTTGTGATTATTTGACATTAACAAGGGATCTGTGTCCCTATCCCACGCGAATGTGGAGAGCCTACCGTATATTTCTCTGGTGAAAAGCATGTATAGATTTTACAGTACCTGATGTCTGGGGATACTAAATAAACTGCCATAAAAATAGAATGGACTGGAATGAAGAACCTCCGAATCTGCAGTCAAATGTTCTACTGATGATCTTGGTGTTGTTGTTTTGTTGTAATTTCCAACTTATGGCAACACTGAGGCAAACCTATCATGGGGTTTCATGCTGGTCTGTGACCATAATAAAATGATTGATTGATTGATCATGAGGTTTTCTGGTGCTGAGAGTGCGTGATGTGCCCAAGGTCACTCAGTGGGTTTTCATAGCTGAGTAGGGAATCGAACCTTAATCTCCAGCCCAATGTTCAAACCACTACACCACTCTGGCTCTGTACTGCTGAGCTGTACCCCCATAATTTTAGATTTTATCCATTCTGAGGATCCTGGGCCAGCGAAGACTGAGCAGTGAAATAAATTCCTTCACAAATTGACCACAGTTGGCTTTTAATACTGTGCAGTGCTGTTTTTAAATATTTTGTTAGCTGCCTTGAGTCTCATTATTGGGAGAAAGTTGGGACATATACGAATACAACAACGACAACGGTAATAAAAAGAGGGGGCACCCGGAGTTGAACCAGGGACCTCTTGATCTGCAGTCAAATGCTCTACCGCTGAGCTATACCCCCAAGACATAAACAAATAACTCTTAACACCTAGTTACCCATAACTGGTTATGTCACACAATTCTCTTTCATATATTTATGAGTAACGGTTTTCCAACATTATACGTACAGGGAAAGCTTCCAATAATAGCTACTTAAAAATACTTGATATATGTCATCCATATGAAGTTAACATGGTTATTCAGACATTATTTTTCAAGAAGTTCTTCCATAGTTTACCCACCAAGAAGCTTCATGAAAGACATAACTGAGCAGCCCACTCAATTCCTATAAAAAAGAGGGGGCACCCGGAGTTGAACCAGGGACCTCTTGATCTGCAGTCAAATGCTCTACCGCTGAGCTATACCCCCCTATGCAAGTCTGCTTTCACAAGAAAGCTAGTTATGGGTACTGGTTTGGTCACTTAGTCCACTTTGATGTGCTGCCAGGAACAGGTTTGTTCTCCACACAGATCATGATGTCACTTGGTATCCAAACAAACTATAATTAACTTCCTTTTCACATTATGATCAACTAACTGTGGGTTTGGATAAACTATTCTGTACACAATGTTACTCATTTGGCTGACCGGGTGGATGCATGACAGAGATATATTTGCACTGACAGTTTAGAAGGCACAACCTTGGCAAGGCAGGGAACTCATTCAAGAGAGGATGCTACGGGGGGAACAAAACTCACACATCCAACAACCTGTGCAACTTTCCTACTCTATCCAGGAGAGGAAGTATGAGAAGGTCTCCCTAATCCAGAGGAAATACAGAGTCACTGGATTTGAATATGTCTTCCATTCTGCCAGCCTGACTTCAAGGGCCCAATGCTCACTCTAAAGCCATGCCAATAGTTTCTCAGGTCCGTTCTTCACACCCTTCCCTCCTACCTTGCTCCTTACCTCAGCTGTCCTCTCCAATCACTGAAATCCTGCTTGGGCAGCACAACAGCCGGACTTGAGTGAACGGCCAGCGGGAGGCGGCTTTCCAGATAGGCTGACTGGACCCACCAATCTGTGATCTGGGACAAAACAGACAAGACTTAAGACTATCGGTAGAAGGAGGAGGATCAGAATGATAATAGGCCTTGTTCAAACACACAAGAACAATCCAGGATTGTGGAGAATCCTGGGGCACATTAACACCACAGAATTATAGCACAATTATTCCCCTGTAATTTCTGTGCTTCCCTCCTATGGATTCCCGGGATTTGTAGTTTAGAGAGGAGCATTTCGAATTCTAGCCAGAGAGTTCTAGTGTCTCACTCCAAACCACAGGATTTCACTGGATAGAACCATGGTAGTTAATAATAATAAATGCTGTCATTGTATAGCGTGAAAGGGCCCATGGTTTATTACTGCAAATAAGGCTGAGAATGGGCAAGCTGCCTATGAATCTCCACTTTTCTCCTCCCATTAATATAACAGTAAATTATGTGGCCATCAAAATGTAACTTGATTGCAACTCTCCATCTCCTCACCACTGGCTATTCTGTCTAGGAATACTGGGAGCTGTGGTCCAGAAGAGTTCTGAGAATCCCCCATGAAAACCAGAGGCTGTGAATCTCCCAGGTCTTAGAATCCTCCACAATTCCCATTTTTGTGCTGAACGAACCAAGGACATCCCAGACAGACAGAATTTTAGAAAGTTTCCTTTTTTCAGACTACAGCTTAACAGTGGCCAATGACTTCCTTCTCAGTGAGGCAGCAGACCTGCTCTGGATTTTAGCCTGAACTCTGAAGGCGCTAACTAGGGGCTGAACTTATTTCAGGAACAAGGTTCAATCTCCTCAACATGATAGCCACATTTAAATAAAATCAGCCCGTCAAATTTCCAGGTTTAACTTTACACATTTCTCTAGTTCTTCCCCACCCAATCAGGTGCTTCTTCTCTGGAGGAATCTTCCCCCTCAGAGGCTTCAATCAGGCCACTCAGCCTTTTTAAAAAACTACTTCTGGTCTTCCTCCTCCACCACCAGCTGCTGCCTAGCTGGTGAAGGAAGGCTGTCAGAAAATTTGCTCACACAACAAGCCCTCTCCCGATGACCCTCACACCCAAGGAAGGAGATGGGCAAAAGAGAGAAGTATAAGGCCACCATGGTAAACTCACCTCTTTCCTTCTCCTTTCCGTGACTTTCTGGTTTAGACCCTGGGTGCCTGCCGTCCCCACCATGCTTCCGTCCTCTTCCCACAGACACATGCACACATTTTGATGTTTGCCATTTTTCCACTTTTGCAAGGGTCCTGTATCCCTAACGCTAGCAAATATGCAACGCTGATTGCAACAACTGAAAGGATGTCTTACAGAAGATAAGAGCAAGCTTGTCCGCTGCTGCTGCTCCCAATACTAGAATCATTTCTGTACTATGCTTGTTATGGTGCTATTATTCCACTTTCAACATCCAGTGGAATTCTGAGGGCAAAGAGCTCTCTGGCTGAGAATTCTGAACGCCTCTCCCTAAACTGCAAACCCCAGGATTTCATAGGATGTTGAAAGTGGGAATAACAGCACCCTATAACAGTGTGAAATGGCCTAGGAAATGGAGAAATAGATTCAAACTACAGGAAGAGATTCTGCCTAAACATTAAGAAGAACTTCCTGATGGTAAGACCAGTTTGACAGTGGAATATGCTGCCTCAGATTGTGATGGAGTCACCTTGTTGGGAGATTATTAAACAGAGGCTGGATGGCCATCTGTTTGGAGTGCTTTGATTGTGTATTCCTGCATGGTCCTTCTGGTCTCTTCCAACTCTATAATTCTATGATCTTAGACTTCCTTTAAAGATCAGACCAAAACCCAAAACAAATTCACCAGCCTTGGTGACACAGAAGCCACCAGACAGCACTCCAAGATGTTGCTCCCCACCAGCATGGTCCCACCAGCACAGCAGAAGGAGCAGGTGGCTTATTTCTCCCTCAGGCCTTTACTTTTTAACTTCTTGTTTACATATTCCCAGGGAACGCTGCCTCACCCAGTTCTCCATGCGAGCCGCCCTGCGCTGCAACCGGGCCTGCAGCCTCTCCCCTTCTCCGTCTGGTGCCTCAAACTCCCTCACCAGCTGCTCCGTCTGCTCCAGCTCCTCAGCGCTCACCAGGGGCTCCAGCGAGCGCAGGTACCGGGCCATGGTTTGGGCCAGCGGTGGCAGGGGCTGACGGGGGAGAGGAAAAGACGAGGCATTCCTCCAGTGGAGCACCTGGAAAAAAAAAGGGGCCACTTTTAGACAAACCACTCACTTAGTCTTAATAAATAAAAAGTTATGTGGCCCTTTGATTATTGTTGGGTTCCATCCCACACAGGCCTAGCCAGCATACTGCAGTTCATCAACTGAAGGGCTACGCAATTCTTATTCCAAACAAGACTTGGTCAGACCTCACCTGGAATACTGTGTTCATTTCTGGGCACCATAATTCAGGAAGGATATTGACAAGCTAGAATGTGTCCAGAAGTGGGTGACCAAAATGGCGAAGGATCTGGAAATGATGCCCTATGAGTAGCAGCTTAAGGAGTTGGGTATGTTTAGTCTGCAGGAGAGAACATCAAGAGGAGACATGATAGCCATGTTTAAATATTTGAAGGGATGTCACGTTGAAGACTGAGCAAGCTTGTTTTCTGCTGCTCCAGAGACTAGGATACAAAGCGACAGATTCAAACTTCAGGAAAAGAAATTTAACCTAAACATTAGGAAGAACTTCCTGATGGTAAAGAGCTATTTGATAGCGGAATATGCTGCCTTGGGGTGTGGTGGAGTCATCTTCTTTGAAGGTTTTTAAACAGAGGCTGGATGGCCTCTGCTGGCATGCTTTGAGTGTATGTTCCTGCATGGCAGGGGGTTGGACTTTATGGCCATTGTGGTCTTTTCCAACTCTATGATTCTAAGACTCTGCTTGCTTTGAGATCCCTCAATTCCATCTTATCTGACAGAGTAACACCTCAGGCAAAATACAAGGCCTGTGACTCTAAGGTTGTCACCTTTCTGCTCCTGTATTATTTTTAACATGCTTGCCTGGTGAAGAAGCTGTGAAACTCCAAAAGCTTGCATGATGTATTTTATGCTTCAGAGTTGTCCCAATAAAGGCATTGCTGCTTTGTGTATTTTGGATTTTTTTGGATTTTGTTGAATTTTGCTGTATGACGAACACAGCTAACCTTGAATATATTTACAGAATTCTAAGTACCTCACCAAACTATAAATTCCAGGATTACATAGAATGGAGACATGCCAACAAAGCAACAAGAAATTGGCACAGGTCTGTAGTGTAGACACACTGTTAGCAGCTGACACAGGCTTTGGAACTCTAGACTCATATTCCCAAAGCAAGCCCTGCTATTATGTAGAGCGATGTAATTACTTCAGGCAGCAGATAACTGTGGGACAGCAGTCACAGCCAACATGAAAACTAGAGAGAGCTCCTGTACCTTTAATGGTCATATAGAAGAAAGAATCTCAGCAAGTGTTGCTGATGACCTGCTTGCATGACAAACAACACTTGCCAAAATTTCCTCTTCTGTGTGTATGTGTCTTCAAGTCACCTGTTGACTTTTGGTGAATTTAATGAATTTCATATTTTTGTTTCTTAGGCAAGGAATACTCAGAGGCGGTTTTGCCAGTTCCTTCCTCTGAAATATAGCCTACAGCACCTGTTCTATGTAGCCATTAAAAGATATAGGACCTGTCTCCAGCTTTCATTCTGATAATCCTAGTTACAGCCTCCCAGCTGTTCATACTAGACTCCTTGGTTGTTCCTTCTACTGTAGGATAAAGTAGTTTATAATAAACATAGCAGTTTGCTGCTTTCAGGTGCAATGGAGGAGACTATTGCCAGCACTGAACTAAAATTCTCAATTCCCAGGGCCAGCAGTAAAGCAAAACTCAACTGTTGAATGACAGCTCAGTAGAATATGTACAAAGGATGGTCACAACTCTGTCCTCAACTTAATAAGAGTTGGAAGAGCCTCCAAAGGCCATTGCATCAAATCTCATTCTGCCATGCAGGAATACACCATCAAAGCACTCCTAATAGATGGCCATCCAACCTCTGTTTAAAAACCTCCAAAGAAAGAGACTCCACCAAACTCCAAGCCAGCATGTTCCACTGTCGAACTGCTCTTACTGTCAGGATGTTCTTCCTAATGTTTAGACGGAACCTTTCTTCCTGAAGTTTGAAGTCATTGCTCCTTGTCTTAGTCCCTGGAGCAGCAGAAAACAGGCTAGCTCCATCCTCTATATGTCATCTCTTCAAATATTTAAACACAGCTATCATGTCGCTTCAGGCAGCAACATGTCTTGAACAGACCCTAAAATCTACATTCAGGAAGCTCACTGGGAGACATGAGGCCTCATATTAAGCCTGCCTGATACAGGGATCATAATACAGAGCTCCAATTTTGTTGGACAGCAACTCTCATCAGGACTAGGTCGCAAAAGCAACAGTGAGGAATGCAGAGAGATACAGTCTAAAATCAACTGGAAGGCCACGTGATCGGCCTAAGAGTAGGCTTGGCTCAGAGATAAGCGTGAGTGAGGCAGCCATCTCAAGCTGCAAATGTGGGGAATGGTTGCAACTGCCATTTATATATGCCATATGAAGTATCAGTACCATGGTACATGTTTTATTTAATACTCTTTTCTTAAAAGATCTCTAAATTGCCTTCATGGACATAATATCCTTCACAAAGTGGTGTACAGTTCTAAGGTCAACCACAGACATATTAAACCATACACCTTTAAACAGAACACAACCCTTAAAATGAACAGTGTACATCAATCCAAAGTACAGGAATTACTGAAATTCATACTGAAATAAAAACATCCCAAGAGTTTGTTTTTTTAAAAAATTGGGGCATGTTCTTGTATTTTTACTGTTAAGTCTTATATTTTGACTGCCATTTTAAAACTGTTCTAAATTACAGTTTTTTAATAGGTTTGTATTTTTTGCAAATTTTGTACTATCCATCATTTCAACTGTATTTTGTTTTAACTCAAAGCTGTGAGCTTTTCTGGGTCCCAAATTAGGAGAAAGGCAGGATATAAATCAAATAACTGAATACTAAAATCAGGATTGTCCACACCATAAAATTTTCCATTTCTGTGCACAGTTGTGAAGGCTAGACAATGAAAAAACATGATAGATATAGAATCAACTCATTTGAAATAGGGTTTTGGTAAAAGTCCTTTGAAATGTGGTGGTGGATGAGAGTTCACCGATATCATGAAGTGCTTAAATGACCAATAAATGGTTTTTAAAGCAAACCAGGCCTGAACTCACTAAAGAAGCCAAAATGATCAATCCAAGGCCATTGTACCTTGGAGATATGACACACTGGATAGGCAACCAAAATGTTAAGGTCTAGAAACCATGCCTGATGAGAAGCCACTGAGGGAGCTGGGTATGTTTAGCTTGGGAAAGAGAAAGTTAAGAGGTGACATGATAGCCATGTTTAAATAGCTGAAGAGATGTCATATGGAGGATGGAGCTAGCCTGTTTTCTGCTGCTCTAGAGACTAGGACACAGGACACTAGAATTCAAACTGCAAGAAAAGAGATTCCATCTAACACTATGAAGAAATTCCTGATGGTAAGAACAATTTGACAGAGGAAGATGCTGCCTTGAAGTGTGGTGGAGTCCCCTTCTTTGGAGGCATTTAAACAAAGGCTGGATGGCCATCTGTCAGGAGGGTCTTTTTTTTGTTTTTGTTTTTAATTTTTACTGCGTCTTCCTGCATGGCAGGGGTCGGGCTGGATGGCTGTTACAGTCTTTTCCACCTGTACAACTGTTTACTACGCAAACTAGGACAAAGTAAGAACAGATGAAGACTATGGTTGTCTGCAGTACACTGTATATAGTGCTACTGTTCCACTTTCAACATCCTGTGGAATTCTGGGGTTTGTAGTTTACTGAGGCCCAAAGAGCTCTCTGGCTGAGAATTCTAAATGACCCTCCCTCAACTGCAAACCCCAAGTTACCAAAGGATCTTGAAAGTGGACTAATAGCACTATAACAGTGTGGTGAGGAAATGGCCTACATTACAACTGCATAACGTAAGTTTAGAAACTACAGCCCTGAATTTGCAGGACCTGGGCACAGCTCTTGACAAAATCTTGGAGCTCTCTCATCCATAGGGCCACCGTCAGTCAGAACCGATTTGATGGCAACTATCAACAAATCAAATAATTACGGATTTCCAAAGGTTCGGGGCCATCACCGAAAGAAGATCTCCATTTTCTCCTGTACAAAACATTGGCACCTCTCTTTAGAAGCGGCTGCTTGCCACATGGAAGTTACAGGGCCCAGGCTTTCCAAAATAACTGGGAAGGGCAAATGGCGCCAATCCCCTCCAGCGTCAATTTGGGCGTAAAACACCCGAGGAATTTGTCCTCCTCTCTCTTCCCACTTTCCAGCTCGTTCCTCCTAATTCTGTTTATTGACTTTAGGCGAGGCTGGCAGCCCGATTACGCACGCCACGCTTTGTCGGGATCCAGTCCTGCTGAATTCCTCGGGATTTACTCCCGATCCAGCCTAAGCAGAATCCCAGCCTAGGGTTACTACCCCTGAAACTGTAAGCAAAGCAACATCCTCCCCTCCCCTCCCGGTCCTCTGGATCTTCGGAGGGTCGACTCCTTCCTTCCCCCATCAGGGCGCACGCCGCCGCCTGCACGTCCACAGGTCTGGAGGCTGTTGCCAAAAAACCGCCCCGCCTGCCTGCCTGCCGCCAAAGAAGACTAACACCGCCTCGCATGCCTGAGTTCTTCCCCCCGAAAGAGAGCCTGCTACTCACCGTCGATCGCCACGCCGGGGGCTTTTTGCAGCCCCACGGCCGCCACATCAACCTCCACCTTCCCATTGCCAGAAGCCCATGCGCCCCTTCTTAAGGGGATGTTGAGAGTTCTGCAGAGTGCTGCTTTTGGCGATGGGTGGGGGGGAGAACAGAGGTCGACTTGACCCGGCTGCAAATATTTGTCACTTCCTGAAACGAAGAGGAAGCTAAAGATTTGGAAAAGCGGGGAGGGGGTGGTACTTCCTTCTTCCCACCTTCCCTGGAAAAGTTGTCCTAGGGTTTGCACAACATTGATCCTATAAAATTAAAACAGATTATCTCCGCCTACTCTCTCTCTCTCTCTCCCCCCCCCAGGGTGGTGTTGAAAAGAAAACCACGTTTGCGAGTAAGTCGCGCGTAACAGCTGCACAACGATGCAAAACAGCTGTGCAACACTCAGTTGCAGAGGATACATGCTGCCTTTTCCACTGCCAACAGACAAGGTATCGCTGCATTAAGCGCATCCTTTCTGTGCCATTGTATGTATAGCTGCAGCTTAAGGAAAGTCCAGATTTTAAACATTTATCTGGGTGGTTTTGAAAAAACCGCGTCTCCCCCTTTTCTTCCTTGGAAGATATATCTCTCCCCTCCCCAACATACAAAGAGCAGCTTCATCAGGTGAACACCTGTCAGTGCAAAGATGTAAAAGGTAGACAAAAAACCTCCAGGTGTGCCATCTCACCTTTTAACAGTCAACTCACACAAGTATTTTAAAATTTATGACCAGGGTTACCATTTGCACCCTTCTACACCCTATTACATTCTGTTTCAGGCTATTTGCACACTACACTGTTACAGTCCTATTGTTCCACTTTTGATATCCTATGGAATCTTAGGATTTGTAGTTTAGGGAGGGGCATTCAGAATTCACAGCGAGAGAGCTCTTTGGTCCCAGTAGACTACAAAACCCTAGAATTCCACAGGATGTGGAAACTGGAATAATAGCGCTTAGTGTAGTGCAGAAATGGCTTCACTCTCACAACTGTATAACTGCTGATGCAACTGTGGCTTTGACATCACTCTATAAGTGCACCTGAAGAAGTGGACTGGTATGCTAAAACAGATCAGTCTTAAATGGGCTACTAGGTTTCCCTTCCTTTTTTCTTTTTTTAATATACAGGCTTCCCCCACTTACCTGACAGGTTAGGGACCAGAGGAATGTTACCATGCCATACACCCCCACTCAATGATATGGTATAACTGGCAAATATTTAATTGGCATCTAATATAAATTATATACTGCTAGGGTTGAGAAGTTGTGCTGGCTAAGAAGACTGGCTGAACATATGTGAAAGTAGGTCAGATGGAACCTCAGGGCATGGCCAGGTCATAGTTAAGGATGCTCCAGTGTTAATGAGCTTGCAAATGTCCCTTCAACAAGTCGACCTTTAGAAACAATAGTACTGAAACTGCCCCAACTGAGCAACTGATTGTCTTCAATCCGCTTCCTCTTCCTGCTAAAATTCTCCTTTGTTTCCTTACTTGTCCAGCCATTAAGGAGCTATCACAATTCCATCAGTGCTTTGTCACCTAATGCTAAAGTCATTAGCTTATTCTAGACCCCACTGTCTACTAGAGAGCCATTAACACCTCCCTGTCAGGGCAGAAACAGGATATTTAAACCCTGGCTCTGAGCCAGATAACTCATAGTGCTTGGGACATAAGCCATCACTCTGCTGCTCCAATTCCTGTTCCTGTACTACCCTCGGGCCCCTACTCTGAGCCACATCATTTCTTCTCTTCTTTGCAGGATAGATAAAGATCACCCACTTTGTCCTAACTTCTTCCTGTCTAAATATCAATGTGAGGAGGCAAAGGGAAGGGGGGGCAAAGCATTGTGGGGAGAACAGACACCTGGGATCTGGACCAGGGCAGGGAAAGGGAAACAGGTTGGACTGGCATGGTGGCCCTATACTTCCTCTCTCGCCCATCTCTCTTGTTGGGTGGGGGGGGTCATTGAGAGAGGATTCAAGGTGCTGAGAAACCAGGCTGAGCCATCCTTAGCTGGTCAGGCAGTGGCTAGTGGAGAAGGAGGAAGACCAGAGGCGGGCTTTTAAAGGGCTTCACAACCTGACTGAAGCCACCAAGAGGAAAGGTACCCCCAGAAAAGAAGTGCTTGAGGTTGGGAGGCAGTAATTGGAGAAACTAATAAATAAATCCATGAAAGTCAAACCTGAAAATGTGGAGGGCTGACTGTAATGCATGTTAATTCATTTACTACAGAAAGGAGTTAAGTCAGCCCTGCTATATTTGAGGCCCTTGCTGCTCAGCAGGCTGAACTGTGACCTGGATATCTAACCTTCAGTCTTTTTCTAACAGCACTGCCGCTTTAGACCAGCACTGTGTCTGCTACTGTCATGTGTAATCTGAGCTTTGCTCAAAGCACTTATCATTCAGGGTCAAATTATCATCAGCCGAGTTTAAGCAGAAACTGCCCATAGTTCAGAAATGCCTCCCATTTCAATTCCTCTTGTGTATTCAGTAGAGTTGCACGGGAATGCTTATTTGCATTAGTAATTATGCCTTTGCTAATCAAGGAGAAGCGGAAAAGGGTATTATGCAAAGTACTGAAGCTGTCTTTCTTGATTCCTGGAAATTCTGCAAGGAGAGGATGGGTTATACCGAGAAAATACTGATAGAGGCACCGAATGATGCTTTGGTGAAAGGCCAGTGTTAATAATTAACATGGGCAACACATTTTGCATATTGTTTCCTTCAGAATTCAGCACTCACTCTCACTATGTGTGAAACTCTGGATAACAATCCATACATCTGATGACGTGGATTCTTTTCCATAGGACTCTGTTCTATAATAAATTGTGTGTCTGTCAAGTGCCATGGGAACTCTTTTTGGCCAAATTGCTACGATGTCTTGGTGACATTCAGACTATCAAGAAATTCTTCTTCTGTTTCTTCCATAAAAAGGGTTGCCTTGCCATTCATAAATCAGGATTGTACAATAGAGTCATGGATAAATTGTGGGATTTATACCTTGTATCAATTGATAAACCAAAACTTTTTGCCATGTAAAATACTGCAGTCTACTTATCAGTTGCCCATGAGTGCACTGTGGCAATATTTATGGCTGCAACATGTTTTGGCGCATACAAATGGACCATCAGCTTTGTGTACCTCAGCCACCTCTTCACATCCACCCTTATATCTCTCTCTGTCTCTTTCTGTGGGAAATATACAGTTGGTCCTCCACATTCACTAGGGTTAGGGGGTGCAAGATCCTCGCAAAAGTGAAAAAATCACAAATATCAAAATGTGTGTGTGTATGTCTTTGCGAAGGGGGCCATGGCATGGTTGGGAGTATAGGCATCCAGAGTCCAAATCAGGTAAGAGAAAGAAGAAGAAAGAGGGTGGGTCAGCATGATGGCCATATACTTCCTCTTTCTCGCCTAATACCTTCCTTGGGTGCATGGGGGGCTTTGCGAGAGGGATCGTCGTGCTGAGAAATCAGGCTGAGAACTGTCCACAGCTGGCCAGGCAGTGGCTGGTGGAGAAAGAGGAAGAAGAAAAGCAGTGAGTTTTTAAAAGGGTGCATGGCCTGATCAGAGCTACCCAGAGGGAAGGTTCCCCTGGAAAAGAAGTACCTGAGATGGGAGGGCAGGGGTTGAAGAAACTCATAAATAATCAAATCCATTAAAGTCAAACCTGCAAATATGGAGGGCCAACTGTAATTATATACTCAGAGAAACTGAAACCAACACCTTTAGTTTGCTGTTTATTGGAAAGCTCTCAATCTGATGTTAAGGAAGTTAAAGCTGAGTGGAATAAACAGATAGATTGTCCTGTGTAAATTAACAAATGGAAAACTGATGAACTTCATTATCTGAAACCTCTTTAGACCTAAGGCTACATTTTGTTCAGCAAAAATTTATGTTTAGAGAAGAAAAAATTATTTTGTGAAGAAGAGGCATGCCCAGGCCCAGAAGTAGACAAAAGGTCTTCCCTTCATCCCAGCTGCCACCTCCCTGGCCTTGGAGGGAGAGAAGAAGAGGCTGACATGGGTCTGCCATGCTTAGGCCCAAAATCAGATGAAAGGCACTCCCATCATCCCAACTAACACTGTCCTGCCTGTGGAGGGAAAGAAGAACCATCAATATCTGCTGGACTTGATATTCTCCCTCACTTCCATCCACTTTTCCTTTTGTGTCATGTCTTAATTAGATTTTAAGCCTGAAGGGAGGGGACTGTTTTGTTGTTCTTGTAAGCACTATGTACATAAGCACTATGTACAGTGATGATGTTATATAAATGGTGCTGATGATAGTAATAATAGCAAACACCGATATACCTTTGAAAAAAAAGAAATTGTCTGAATCAATTAAAAGTTGACTATACAACAAAGATAATGCTTCCTTGTGGTGGTACCATATGCAATTTTCATGAATTGGACTTAAAGTGACCAGAGAAAATGACTGGGATTAAGCTGACCAGAGACATTTTTGGGGTCATGAAAGTTCAGATAGGATTATACAGAAAACCCCATCACTGATGGATTTGTGTTAATCCTTCACTGCTTCAGGTTCTTGGCATTTTTGAATACAGTGAAGGATGTATATCAGTTATAGCGACTGAACAAATTTAGGAAGAGTTCAACTGAGCTTGGGAGTTACCTGAGCAGACATAGCTTATACAGCTCAAATTAAGAAAGGAGGCCCAGTTTTTGTTTTTGTTTTCTTGTTCTATTCTCTGCATTATCAAGTATGGAAGGGGAGGGAGCTGCTGCTGTCACCTGTAGCGCTTGTGGCATGTTCCTTTTCTTGCCGCAAGATGTGGTCGGGTACACCTGCAGCAAGTGCAAGCTGGTCACCTTCTTAGAGGTCAAGGTGCGGCAGCTGGAGGCACAGGTTTCTAATCTTCGTCTTATTAGGGAAGGTGAGGACTTCTTAGATAGGGCAGAGAGGACCTTCCTGAAGACCGGATATGCGGAGGAGCTGCCTGATCAGGAAATCAGTTCCGTGAGCCAGAAAAGCGATGCTTGGAGGAATGTCACACGGAGAAGTAGAAGGGCCAGGAAGGAAACAGAGACTCTCAAACTACAGAATCGCTTCAACGTTCTTGGTGCTGTGAATGATGAGGAACACCAGAAGGAGGGAACACAACATCAGCAAGAAGGAATCCAACTTCGCCAACTGGAACTTCAACACCAACAGGACAGCATCCAAGATCGGGAAGTCCAGCACTCCCGACCTCAACACAATGCCCAGGCAATCCTGGAAGAATCTGCTTGTCGAAGAACCCTGGACAGGCCTCAGAGGAGACGAGTTCTGGTGGTTGGGGACTCCTTGCTCAGAGGAACCGAACCGGCAGTTTGCAAACCGGACAAGCTCAATCGAGAGGTCTGCTGTCTTCCTGGGGCCAGGATAAACCACATAACAGAGAGGCTAGCCAGGCTGGCCAAGCCCACTGACCGTAAGCCCCTCGTTTTGGTTCACATTGGAACCAATGACACGCTGAAGCGCAGCTTTCACCACATCACAAAGGACTACGAGCTTATGGGGAGAAAGCTTAAGGACCTTGGTGCGCAGGTGGTCATTTCATCAATCCTCCCTGTTCAAGGATATGGTGCACGAAGGGAAAGGACAATAGTAGAGGTCAACAGCTGGCTCCGCACATTTTGCCACCGCCAACAGTTTGGCTTTTTGGATCATGGCTTGAAATTCCAGGAACATGGGCTTCTGGCAAGGGATGGGCTGCACCTCACGAAACTTGGCAGGAACGTTTTTGCAAACAGTCTCGCAAGGAGGATTAGGAGAGCTTTAAACTAAGTACAACTGGGGAGGGAGACAAGATTATTCAGGACAAGGACTCGGCAAGTGCAGGGGAAAAAGGCCCAAAGGATATTGGCCAAGTAGGAATAGCATCCAATCGTGGGAGGGGTGGAAACAATGCTATGGGACTTGCAGGAAGGGCACGGGGACTTAAGTGTCTCTACACTAATGCACGGAGTATGGGAAACAAACAAGATGAATTTGAACTCCTAGTACAGCAAAATAAATATGATTTGATAGGCATCACTGAGACCTGGTGGGATGAGTCTCACGATTGGAATGTAGGAATAGAGGGGTATAGCCTATTTTGTAGAAATAGACCAAATAAGAAAGGAGGAGGAGTAGCGTTATATGTCAAGGATGTTTTCACCTGTGAAGAGATCCATGACTTGAACACCGGAAGCCAGGTCGAGAGCATCTGGGTAAGAATTAAGGGAGCGAGAAACAATAGGGATATTATAGTGGGGGTTTACTACAGACCTCCAAGCCAGACTGAGGACCTCGATGGCGCTTTCATAGACCAAATGACTGCACATTCAAAAAGGAGAGATACAGTAATAATGGGAGATTTCAACTACCCGGATATATGTTGGCAGTCAAACTCTGCAAAGGCAGCAAGGTCCAGCAAGTTTCTTACTTGTCTTGCAGACAATTTCATGGTCCAGAAGGTGGAAGAGGCGACAAGGGGATCAAATATTCTGGATCTGATCCTGACCAACAGGGAAGACCTTGTTAATGACGTAGAACTGGTTGGATCTTTAGGAGAGAGTGACCATGCCCTATTAGAATTTTGTATTCAGTGGGGAAGAGAAGGCAAGTGTAGCCAGGCATTCGTCTTAGATTTTAAAAAAGCAGACTTCTGTAAACTGAAGGAGCTGCTGGCTGAAATCCCGTGGTCAAGAATAGTCAATGAGAAAGAAGTTCAGGATGCATGGGAATTCTTTAAAAGGGAGGTACTGAAGGCACAGGCTAAAACTGTGCCATTAAGGAGGAAAAATGGAAGGCATCCGAACAAACCGGAATGGTTGACTAAAGAGCTCTCAGCTGAGCTAAGTATTAAGAAAAACATGTACAGGAAATGGAAGAAGGGGGAAATCACCAAAGAAGATTATAAGCAAGTAGCCAGGAGATGTAGGGAGAAGGTCAGAAAGGCTAAAGCACAGATCGAACTTAGGCTGGCCAGAGACATTAAAAACAATAAAAAGGGCTTTTTTAAATACGTCCGCAGCAAAAGGAAAAAGAAGGAGACGATAGGGTCACTGCGCAAGGAAGATGGTGAATTAATAACAGGAGGAAGAAAAAAGGCAGAACTCCTCAACACCTTCTTCACCTCAGTTTTTTCCCAAAAGGATAAAAACACGCAACCTGGCAGTTGGGGAGCAGGTGAGGAAGTGGGGGAAATGCAGCACAGAATAGATAGAGAGGTAGTACAGGAATACCTGGCCACACTGGATGAATTCAAGTCTCCAGGGCCAGATGAATTGCATCCTAGGATTTTAAAAGAACTAGCAGAGGTCATTGCGGAACCTCTTGCTATAATCTTTGAAAACTCTTGGCGGACCGGAGAAGTTCCGGCAGACTGGAGGAGGGCAAATGTTGTCCCCATCTTCAAGAACGGAAAAAAAGAGGACCCAAATAATTATCGCCCAGTCAGCCTGACATCAGTACCTGGAAAGATCCTGGAGCGGATCATCAAACAGTCTCTAATTACTTAGAAAACAATGCCGTAATTACAAAAAGTCAACATGGATTTCTCAAAAATAAGTCATGCCAGACTAATCTTATCTCTTTTTATGATAGAGTTACTTGCTTGATAGATGAAGGGAATGCTGTGGACGTAGTATATCTTGATTTCAGTAAGGCCTTTGACAAAGTTCCCCATGACATTCTTGCAAAGAAGCTAGTAAGATGTGGGCTGGACAGGGCTACTGTCAGGTGGATTTGTAGCTGGTTGACTGACCGTACCCAAAGGGTGGTCACCAATGGCAGATTCTCATCCTGGAGAGAAGTGACTAGTGGGGTGCCACAAGGTTCTGTCCTGGGCCCGGTGCTGTTCAATATCTTCATTAATGACTTGGATGAAGGAATAGAGAGCACGCTGATTAAATTTACAGATGACACCAAATTGGGAGGGGTTGCTAATACGCCTGATGACAGGATCAAAATTCAAAAGGACCTGGACAGATTGGAGAGCTGGGCCAAGGCTAACAAAATGAACTTCAACAGAGAGAAATGTAAGGTCCTACACTTAGGCAGAAAAAATGGTATGCAGGAATATAGGATGGGGGACACGTGGCTGGCTAACAGTACGTGTGAAAGGGATCTAGGAGTCTTCATAGACCACAAGCTGAACATGAGTCAGCAGTGTGATGCGGCAGCCAAGAAGGCCAACGCAATTCTTGGTTGCATCAATAGGAGTATGGTGTCTAGATCGAGGGAGGTATTGGTACCACTCTATTCTGCATTGGTTAGGCCTCATCTTGAATACTGTGTTCAGTTCTGGGCACCCCAATTCAAGAAGGATATGGATAAGCTGGAGCAGGTCCAGAGGAGGGCAACCAAAATTGTGAGGGGCCTGGAAGCCATGCCCTATGAGGACAGACTTAGAGAGCTGGGTATGTTTAGTCTGCAGAAGAGAAGGTTGAGAGGGGACATGATAGCCATGTTTAAATATTTGAAGGGATGTCATGTCGAGGAGGGAGTGGGCTTGTTTTCTCCTGCTCTTGAGACCAGGACAAGGAGCAATGGATGCAAGCTGCAGGAGGGGAGATTTCGCTTGAACCTCAGGAGGAATTTCCTGACAGTCAGGGCTGTCCGGCAGTGGAATGTGCTGCCACAGAGTGTGGTGGAGTCGCCTTCTTTGGAGGTTTTTAAGCGGAGGCTGGATGGCCACTTGTCGGGAGTGCTTTGAGGGTTTTCCTGCATGGCAGGGGGTTGGACTGGATGGCCCTTGTGGTCTCTTCCAACTCTACATTTCTATGATTCTATGATTCTATGATTCTATGATCTGCCCAGATTAATGAGTAATCAGAGACCATCCCTTGATCTTACCCTATGGAGATCTTCCCTATACATCCTACCTAACCAAACATTAAGAGATTGTCATGAGTCCCACCAATGTTGTATCACTCTGCAGTTAACAATCAGACCATTCTGGACCCCTTTGTCGGTCTCATGGGAAAGCCGTTATGGCTTTGTCAACGGACCCTTTCAGGGTGTGAAATAGGGTATAAAAACCCTAGCTTCAACCACAGCCAATTGTAGTACAGAGTATGTATGTAGTACAGAGCGCCCCAGACTGCCGTTCCTCCACGTCTGACTCCCTCCACTCACATCTGATCTCATCTTTAGGACTGGTGCCTGTCACCCTTTCTACCCAATCTCTCTCTATCCAACCTTTCTTGCCTCACTTTCTGATAGCTTTGTATGGTTCTTATTTCTTGTGTGTTTGTCAATTCGAGTAAAATACTTTGTTTAATTGTAACTGGAATCCTCTCTATAGTCAGTACTAGCATACATTGGTGAAAAGATTCTGCTGTTACCCTCCTTTTGCAGGCCTCCTTTGAGCTATTATTCTTCTAAATGCTGCTGGCATTGTGGGTGGACCCCAATGTCCCCCACCTCTTAGGGTAACAGAGGCACGTGGCGTGATTGTGTTCACACCATTTTGGTTGAATATGTTACAGTGTATGAATGTTGTATGAGAAAAATTTTTAGTATCTGTAGATGCATATCTTCTTTTAAACTACATTTTTATAGCATAGAATTTCTCTGACAGTGGTTAGTACTTTGATGGAAGATTGCCAAGGAAGACAGACTGCTGTAGGCTCCATTTCAGGTGATGGCAAACCACCTCGGAGTATTACTTGCTTAAGAAAACACTATGAAGTTCATGGGGTCACCATGAAGATAATTAGGGCATTTCTGCACTAAACTGTTATAGTGCTATTATGCCACTTTCATCATCCTGTGGAATTCTGGGGTTTGCAGTTTAGGGAGGGGCCTTTAGAATTCTCAGCCAGAGAGCTATTTGGCCTCTATAAACTACAAACCCCAGAATTCCACAGGATATTGAAAGTGGAATAATTGCACTAAAGCAGGGTAGTGCAGAAATGCCCTAAGAAATGGTGGTGGCGGCGCTGAAATCTTGGGTCTTTTGTTTTCTTATTGTTGCTAAAAGGCTTATACTCCACGGCTGGAAAGGTAAACTTTCACCACCATTCAGTGTTCAGAAGAACTTACTAATTTACTAATTTAGCTACGCATTAATATATGTAGACATCAGTTTCAAGAAAATCCATTTTTTAAAAATATGGTCAGTTTGTGTCAACGTACCCGGCTAGCTCTTGCTCATATCCTAGGTATTCTGTTTTACCCCTAAATTCCTTTTTATCCATATTTCTGCAATTGTTTGTTTCCTCTCTTTGCAGTCATAATTTAAAAAATCTAATTAAAAAAATCCCTCTTCCTACAGAAACATTCAGACATCTGACACTGAACCATCGTGTGCAGCAAAGGAATCTGGGGCATTTTCTAAAGGGCAAACACAGTTCATACAAGGTTCTAGTCAGGCGTGTTCAGTCTCACCATCAGCCTGAATAAACCAACAACCTGACTTTGTCTAATGTACACACCCAACATTCTTCTGTATGATTACATTATACAATGCAGTCCTGAGGGATGTTGAGCGAGCTTTATTTCCGGAGCACTCTTTTTGTCATCAATGATCGTTCTAATTGAGAACTACTATTAAGCTTCTGAGAAGCACCAAGTTTCTCCAAAAGTCCAGAAGCAAAGACTTTTGGGTCCATTTCCCAACCTGGCCATGAAGCTTGCTTTGGGCCATTTACTATCTGAATAACACCCAACATTTCAAGAATTAAAATGAGGATACATGTAGCTAAGCAACATCAGAGTGTGGTCAAGACAGAAAAGTTATTTGTGAGGAAAAACACACAAGCTATGGAGAGGCTGCAGCAGTTTGCTATTGCCTGAGCCTACTGAGAAGGACAAGACTCTGCTCCCTGTCACTGATATGACATCACTTTATCACACAGAGAGTATGTGTTGTGGAGAAGTGGAAACTACAGTAAAGCTGAGGAAGGCTTGCTTGGGCTAACCTAGGATACTAACAAACCAGACCTGCTTTCTTTCTCCCTCACCAGACAGCAGCACCCCTTTATAATATTTATTATCACACCTTGCCTCCCTCCCCACACTTATTCACACCCCTGTTTTCCCTAAAACCCACAACCTTTGCGTAAAAAGGGCAAAGCTGATTAATGGTTACTTCAAAAGCAATGGATAAACTGTGGTAATGTGTACTTAAGATAAAACTGAAGAAAATACTCTGTGGAGACTGTACTTATAGAAAAATATAATAAATTATTTATTAAAAGAATCAAGAAGGGGAAAAGGTATTGAGGATTCAAAAGTATTCAGACAAAATCACTATTTCTTCAAGATATCTAAGTGTTTCAAAAAACCTCAGTGGTCACTCTCAGAGCATTCACACACAACCCTTTGGCCCAGCACAAAGATCTGTTTCCCTTTCAGGGTTCCATCCTCTGATTTCTTTTAGAGGTGGTTTGGTGACTTCTCTGCTTCACATCAGGCCTCTGAGAAGCTGACCCACCTCCCAGAACCCCCCCCCCCGGTTAACTGGCTGCTCTGACTTAGAGTTTTCCCTATAACTGTCACTGCAGGAAGACAGCTTGCAACTACATATATACAATCTCCTGTCTCCCCACCCTCCCACCCACCTGCAATGCCAGTGCCTCCATTAAATAATGGTGAATGTTAGCTTAAAGAGGAAATGTGTGAGAGGGTGGTAACCTAATAAGATCTTTTACACCTGTGTATACCGGTACTAATGCAGGGAAGTACCAGCCAGAGATTCAAAAGTAAGTTTATTTTTATTTTTATTGGAGGAATTAACACTCTCACACACAAGATCCAAACTGTCTCACAAATACACAGGGCTAACTGAAGGAAAAGGGAGGAAAAGTTGGATAGCGAGAATTTAGGTTGAAGTGGACGATACCAATCCAGCAGTGAAGAGACAAGGTTCTGTGGCTTGGAGCAAGGGTCCAAGGGTAGTACAAGTCGGGAATCAGGGTCGCAAAGTGGTGGTTTCTATGCTGAAGTACTACAAGTTATCTGGCAAAAAGTCAGGATTAAATACCCTTTTTCTGCCTTGAAGGGGAAGTGTTAATGGCTGTCCGGCAAAGTACACAATAGGGTCCAGGGAGTGGACAATAGGGTCTGGACTGTGCTAATGTGCTTATTCCACTTTCAACATCCTGTAGAATTCTGGAGTTTGTAGTTTAGGAAGGAGCATTTAGAATTCTCAGTCAGAGAGATCTTTGCCCTCAGTAAACTACAAACTCCAACATTCCACAGGAGGTTGAAAGTAGAATAATAGCACTGTAACAGTGCAGGGTGGAAATGGCCTTAGTTTTGCAATGCTCGTGTGCAGCCAGTTCCTCTTTGCCAGCAAGCTTCCCAGTCATGCCAATTAAATATATATCTCACCAATTAAACCATATCATGGGAGAGGAGTGTATAGCAGAAATGACTTTTTCACTTTGAATTCAGTTTACAACAATAGAAACAAAGGGGGAAAGTGGAAGAATAGGGAAGAAACCGGGAAATTTAAAAAGCAGCTGAACAAATGAGGTGGGAGAGGATTAACCAAGATTGTTCCTGCCAAATAAAGAAAGTTGGAGGTTGTGTGTCTCTCTAACCTACCTCTTAGTGTTGTTGTAGATATAACCTGATTTGGTGGGAAGAGAATTAGGCACACACCCTGACCTTGTAGGAGGCAACGTGAAATCAAAATGATATTAATTATTTACATGTTATTCTCACCCTTCTTCCAATGAACTCATACTGTCTCACAACATTAAGCTTGGCCATTCAAGCTGCTACTCTCAGGCACTCCCTCCCAGTAATATCCTTTTGGATGGCAGATACAAGAAACAGGGCCTTTCAGGTTTTGGCCTCATATATGTGAAACTTTCTCCCAAGAAAGGTATGATTTATTCTTGTCCTATTTGTCTTTAAGGGGCTTGGGTCTAGAGACTTTTTTGTTAAAATTTTCACCTAACATTGATTAAAATTATGATTTATGAAATATGGCCCCAAATGTCCTCTCTCTCACCCATCTCTTTCCTTGCGTGTGGGGGGCATCAGGAGAGGGTTTGTGGTGCTGAGAAATGGGGCTGTGAGCCATCTTTAGCTGGCCAGACAGCAACTGGAGGAGGAGATGTGGGTTTCTAAAGGGCAGCATCATTGCTGCCGGAGGGAAGGTTCTCTCACGAAAAAGTGCTGGGTGGGGAGTGGTTGGATAAACTTGCAAATAATCAAATCCATGAATGTTAAAGCAAGCCAACTGTAATTTTAAATAGCTTTAATGCTATGCATTGTTTAGATGTTTTGAAATAACATTTATATACAATGTTATTTTGAAATAACATTTATATACATATTGTAACATTGTTGGTTACAACATTGTTGTTGTTGTTGATTGTTTTCAAGTCAACTTTGGGGGCATCTGATCTATTTAAAATGACCAGAAATCCCAGATTTTGTTCCTGTTCTTTGCAGTTTTAATTTGCAGAGCTGTACATGTTTGTATATCTCAGAATGTTTCCCGTCACCTCCCTGTACAATCTCTCTGATTGTACAGTTGGCCCTCCACATTTGCTAGGATTAGAGACACAGGACCTGCACTGTAGTGGAAAAATCGCAAATATAAAAATATGTGTGTCTCTGGGAGGGGGGCTGAAGTACGTTGGGGAGAGAAGGCACCCAGGGTCCAAACCAGGTCAGTGAAAGGAGAGGAAAAGAGAGCGGGTGGGCTTGGTGGCTGCATACTCCCTCTTTCTCTCTCCCATCTCCTTTGTGGTGCTGGCAAATCAAGAGTTAGAGGTGCTTGGAAATCAATATTTAGCTGGCCAGGCAGCAGCTGGTGGTGGTGGAGGAGGAGGATCAGAAAATGTAAGATAAAGGACTGTGAGAGGGAAGTTTCTCCTGAGATGAGAGGGGTAGGGGTTGGAGAAACTCACAAATAATCAAATCTGTAAATGTTAAACTCACAAATATGGAAGGCTGACTGTACCACCTTTTTATACCAGCTTCCCAACTTACTTCATGATAATCAAGTATAAAATCTGAAATAACAAGAACAAAATCTGCAATTTCTCACTCTGTCTGGATGAGACCCATGGTGACCCTATGGATGAGAGATCTCCAGGTCAACCTGTTATCAGCAGCCTTTCTAGGGTCTTGCAGACTTAGGGTTGTAGCTTCCTTGAGTGAGCGTCTCTGTTTTTAATTGTACCAGTATTAGTAATTTGTAAATCACTTTTAAGTCCCATTATCAGGATAAAGTCAATATATAGATCCAGTTTTCTCAACCAGGGTTCCCTGGAACCTTAGCATTCCTTGAGAAGTCACTAAGGGTTCCATGAGAAATTATGATTTAAAAAATAGTAATTTTTGGTTAATAGATACAATAATTTCTATGCAAGGGTTCCCTGAAACCTGCAATTTTTAAACAGAGGTTCTCTGAGAGCTGAAAATTATATCAAGCACTCCTCCAGGATACAAGGGTGGTAATAATAATAATGATAGGCATGTGCAACATTCCACATACATTTAAAGCTTTTATCTTACATTTACTGAAATGTGTTCTAGTGCCTTTTCCAAACCTATTAAGCACTATTCTCCTGCCTCTCTGACATCTTCAGACGGTTCCCTGCTCCTTTACAGCTTCCTTGAGCAACCGTCTCTTTGACATTTCCCACTTGACAAGCTCTTGCTGGCTTCAGTTTGTTTGCCCAGCAAACATGTTCGTGTGCAGCCAACTCCACACCGGCTGTACTTGGGGAAGGGCAATAAACTTCTTAGGAGAAAGGTAACCCTCAGGACAATGTGGATGGGCTCTGATGGTGAGGTGGGGAACACGAAGCCTTCCAGATCCAATTGCAAACCCTTCAACTCTCCTGGTATGGGACAGTCCTGATTTATTCTTCACTACTCCACTTTTTCAGTTGCTTTAAAAATGTCCCAGATTATCCCTCCTCCCCCCACTTTCCCCACATGTCCTCAACTTACATCAGTTGCTGCAAACTGATTTTGTATTGATTAAAATCAGCAGAAGGGAGAAAGAGGAGAGTGCAGAATCTTGCCCTTCCCAATAGACTCAGGCAAAAGCAACCCTGTAGGCTCTCCTAACTCGTGTGTTCTTCCTCATCAACAGTGTCTACCATCTAAACTGTACTTTGATATCGGTTGGCCACACGTGTTCGCATTTTCATCTGAGAAACGTAGGAAGGCATGCTGTTGGACTGCAACTTCCTAGCAGTATAGTGAAAGATGAGGAATGATGGGAGTTGCAATCCAAAATAAATCTGGAGAACCCCATGTTGCCTACCCTTGTGCTAATAGTCAGCTGGCAGCTTGTGCCATGATCCCCCAGAGCTGGAACTTGGCTCAAGAATAAATGTCTAAGGCTAAGACAGAGAGAGAGAGAGAGAATGTGTACAGTGGTTTGAGCAGGAGCAGAGTTTGCTTCCCTGCTCAGCTATGGAAACTCACTGGGCAACCACGGATGTGTCACACATTCTCAGCCCCAGAAAACCCCATGAGAGGTTCACCTTATGGCCTCCGTAAGTCAAAAATGACTTGAAGGCATGGAAGAACAACAGCAAAGAGACAGAATCCCAACGTCCTGTTGTTTCAGTCTATTCTGCAGACTAAACACACCCAGCTCCCTAAGCCACTCCTCATAGGACCCTTCACCATTTTGGTCACCCTCCTTAGGACATGCTCCAGCTTGTCGATATCCTTCTTGAATTGAGCTGCCCAGAACTGGACGCAGTATTCCAGATGAGGTCTGATTCTATGATTCAAATTGCAAGAAAAGAGTTTCCAGCTAAACATGAGGAAGAACTTCCAGACTGAAAGGGCTGTTCAGTAATGAAATAAGACTGCCTTGGAGGATTCCAATTTGTTGGAGGTCTTTAAACAGAGGTTGGGTGGGCATCTTTCTGATGTGCTTTAGTGATGTCTCCCGGCATGGCAGCGGGGTGGACTAGGCGGCCTTCAGGGCTCCCTTTGAGCTCTACGATGCTATGCCAACTAAGGCCATTTCCATCCTAACACTGTCATAATGCTACTATTCCACTTTGAACATCCTGTGAAATTCTGGGGTTTGTAGTTTACTGAGACCAAAGAGCTCTCTGGCTGAGAATTCTACATGCCCCTCCCTAAACTGCAAACTCCAGAATTCCATAGGAGGTTGAAAGTGGAATAACAGCGCTATAACAGTGTGGTGCAGAAATGGCCTTAGGAAGAGTTCTGAAAGACTCTAAAAAGCTTCCCCTTCTAATGATGCTTCAGTAGCGCAATAAAAGTCTTAGCCAACACTGGCTTTCTGCTGTCTCCCCCAAAAAGTAACTTCTCCACGCTCTGTTGTATTTTGTGAAGAGTCCGAGCGCCGGGACCTTGGGGGAACCTCCAGGTGGAGAGACGAGAGCAAAGGGTAAACGGCGGGAAACACAATAGATCCTCGAGGGCGCATCTCATTGGCCGGCGCCGACCGCAACCCGCAGCCACGAACGGAGGTTGGTGATTGGGGAGGGGAGAGACGAAGGTGGGATCAGAACGTTGGGCGACCTCCGGTTGCCAGGGACGCCTGCGCGGTTGCTAGGGTTGGAACAGAGAGGGGGGAGGAGGAGGGCGAGCTTTCCCGGATCTGACGCGCGCGGGCGCCCGCACGAGAAGGGAAATAAACAAGAGAAAGAAGAGAGGATCGAGCGAGATCAGCTGGCGGATGGGGGCAGGGAAGCGGCGGAGGCGGCCGGTGCTTTGATCCAGGCAAGATCCCGTGGCCGGGGGTGGGGTGGGATGGGATGGAGTCTGACTGATGCAGATCAATAGCTGAAGGGCGAAATAAATGAATAAATGCAAGTTGGAGGGGGGGTGGGGTGAAGAGGACACAAAAACTTTGGGAATGAATGATTTTGCAGCTTAGAAAGTCGATGGGGGAGTAAGGCATCACGCCCTATAGTCTACTCTGAGGAGGGGAACGATGGGGCTGGATGTTGGCCGTGGCGTTGTCGGGCTTCCTAAACCGAGGAATATACGTGTGTTTTTTCCTCTCTCAGAAGGACCTTAAGAGATGCAGAGGAGGATTCGAGTACATACATACCCTTTGAGTTTTAAATACACACACACACACATGTCAATCTTTTGCGCTATCGACGTTATCAGCTCTAGATCCAAGGAGGCTTCATACCTAGGGGATGATGGTGGTAGTAGTCGTGGTGCCCCACGCAGGACAGTGCTGTGGGAAAGGAGGTGGGGATGGAGAAGCCGCACTTGGTGGTCTTCCTTCCCTCCATCCTTTTGGGTAGTTCTCAAAGATGCGAATAGCCTCAGCCAGACTGGACCTGACAGCCTTTTGCACCCAGCGGGAACCTGAATGTGGGGACATATTTTCCATTTTTGGAGTGAGAGGGAAATAAATGTGTTGGCCGGCATTCAGTCGCTTGTTGCAACTCAAGTAAACACATTGAATTAAATGGAGCGTGTCTGAGTGATGACTTGCCAAGCTTTAATAGGATCTACTTTAATTGGGACGAATAATTGGATTGCAGTCTTTGCTTCTTGGGTGGATAGGAGGGAGGAGAGAAAGAGTGGATTACTTTTGACACCCAGAGTCCTTGCAATCTGTTGAGGAAGGGAGTTCTCCGTGGAGAATCAAGGATTTAGTCGTTTTCATGGGACAAACTGAATCGAAACTGAGGGAACAGTGGGAGGCATTGTGGAAGTTGCTGGGTCCTCCCATTTTCTTTTCTAAAATTACCAGGCTTCCAGTTAACTGGTTCCTGTTAAATTGAGCCTCTGTGGGCAGTTGTCACACCTTTTACAGCATTATTGCTGGCACAACAAGCTGCTATCAAAAGGGAACAATGAACTCAGGTTCTTGTTTTTTTCCAGTTCCTGAATGATGCTACCACTCCCTGTGGGGAGGAGATAAAGCTTTAACCTGGTCTTTCTCTGATTAGGGCAACTAACTGTCAATGCTGATTTCACACGCGACGTTGCTAATTGAATGGAATTTTTTTGTGGCTCTTGCAAAACCTGGAAAAGTTATTGTTTTGGACTACAGCTTGCCCAGTCTCCAGCCAGTATGGGCAGTGGCCACTCAGGCTGAGAGATTCTGGGAGCTATAGTTCAAAACCAGATGCGGTCAGACTGGGTTTTGTAACAATCAACCCGCATTCATGATGTGAGGCTTCTCCACAGCTCAGGCAAGAATATATTGTGTGATCACATCTTGGCACATTTTCTTCCCCTGGTTGGGCATTGTTAAGTAAAGCACTGCTTGTGTGCTTTTTGTGTTGTGTTGATTCCTAGAATTATCCTCACCAGCATTGGCAGTAGCCATGCTGACTGGAGGATACTGGGGGAATTGTAGTCCCAAAAGTAATCTCTGACATTTGTTTTTTTTTTTTGTGGGTGGGGGGAGATATGAAAGAAACACATGTTAGTTTAGCAAGCTGGGTTGGAGTGCAGTTGCTGTTTTGTCCAAACACAGTTTGCTACTGCTTTGCCTGACTACCTGTGATTCTAGTGAATTTTCATATCACAAAAAAAGAAAAAAAATAAGAGAAATTAAAATTTAGCTTAAGAACAGTGTTATATTTCTGTGTTCACATCCTGGTATCTTTTCTTTCTATGGTTAGGCACTGTGACACTATTTGTGCACTTTTTGTGTTGCGGTTGTTTGTCCAGCTTTTTTGTTCTCTTCTTTTCCGTCTGTTCAGTCAATTGGTCAGCTGTTCCACATGAAGGAAAGTTGATGACTAGAGACCAGGCTTCTTGTTGGCAGCAGTGAATTGCTGGCTTAATGAGTGCTGATCCCTTTTATGGAAACAACTATAAACCCGTCTGTGAGTCAGCTGCAGTTTCCATCCAGTCTCTTTCCTTTTCACAACCTGGAGTTTTTCATCCCCATCCTCCATTTCTCAGTAGGGAACTCCTGTTACTTAGTATTGCCAGGCAAAATCATGGTTCCCTGTCTCTTAATTTATTGACACATTTATAGGTACGTGAGAATCTTTGGATCTTAAGCCAGGCAACCTTAAATGGGAAAGAGAGATCTTCTATCTTATTGGTTACATGCTATTTGGATTACTGTAAGAGTCAATGTGGTGTAATGGTTTGACCCCGGAGACCAGGGTTTGATTCCCTGCTCAGCCGTGGAAACCTATTGAGTGGCCTTAGGTGTGTCACACACTCTCAGCCCCAGAAAACCCTGTGATAGGTTTGTTTTAGGGTCACCATAAGTCGGAAAGGACTTGAAGGCACATGGGACTACTGATGAAAAATGCTTAGAAATTCTAGTTGGTCCAAACAGTTGCAGCCAGACTGTTAACTGCAGCTGACTACAGGGAGCACAAAACTCCCTTGTTTGCAATAGCTCCACTGGCTGTCAGTCCATTTCTAGGCACAATTTACAGTGCTGGCTTTGACCTCTAAAGCCTTATGTGGCTTGGGTCCAAGTTATTTGAAGAACTGTGTCTCCCTTTATGACACCTCTAGAACTCTTAGATCATCTAGAGAGGTCCTTGTCTTGATTGGAACTCCCATCATCCCTCCTTGTTGGCTGGTCTAGCTAGCGTTGATAGGTGGTGCTGTTCAACAATGCATCAGCCCCAGCTAGCCCAGCCAACAGGAAGGGATGATGGGAGTTCCAATCAAGTTTGAGAGTTGCAAGCTGCCCATTCTTGTAATACACTTTTAAGTAAAAATGTCTAAAATCATGGGCGGTCACATAGTCCTCATTCTTGATATGCAAGCAAAAACGTTCGGGTTGATTTTTATGCCCTAAGAAGTCAGCTTGCTCTTGTATTCTACTGATTTTTAGCAACAAGTGCAAAGAATCTGAAATGATTGACAAGTGCTTGGAGTTGGAGATGCAGTTTGGCATTGCCTATTTGAGGCTGAGAGAGTGTGACTTGCCTAAAGTCACCCAGTAGGTTTCCATGGCCCATTGAACCCTGATCTTCAGAGTCATAGGCCATTTCCACACTACACTGTCATATTGCTATTATTCTACTTTCAACATCCTGTGGAATCCTGGGAGTTGCAGTTTAGGGAGAAGCATTTAGAATTCTCAGCCAGAGAGCTTTTGGGTCTCAGTAAACTACAAACTCCAGAATTCCACAGGATGTTGAAAGCAGAATAATAGCACTGTAACAGTGTGGTGCAGAAATGGCCATAGTCCAAACCCCTACACCACACTGGCTCCCAGTTAGATCCTGTTACCAGTATAAAATTATGTAAATTGAAATAATTTCCTATGATTTAATTTTGCATAACTTATTCTTCCGTTACTAAAGCCACTATTCTGCTTAATCTTGGGTGCGGCAGTAAGGTTAAGAAAAAGCTGCGCAGAATGCGAAGCCTCCATTCCCAGTTGTTTGAAATCAGAGTTAGCTGGGTTTTCTCCTTCTGAAATTTCAACATACGTTCTCCTGACAGCTCCTTTCAAGTGTATTTTTGTAGTCAAAAGGCCTAGAAAGTTGCTAAACTTGAACATTGGCCTACTTACTATACCTTTTCTGTGCTACAGCAGCACACACATTGCCTTGTTTGTAGTTAATGCTATGGTAGCTAAGTAATCTTCTTTGCAAAGATCTACCTCTTTAGGCCCTTTTAAGGGGATTGTTTTATTGAGTGATAAAGTTTTCGCTTTGGTTATTGCAGTATGTGCGTGTCAAAGAATGTGGGAGGGAAATGAACATCTTTTCACTTGATTCCTTGTCTCAACAGTCATAAACTGATGTTTAAAATGTCATTTCTGTTGGCAGTGGGGTTGGTAGTCACTTCTTCTGTGCATCTGATAATCACTTCTTCATGTGCGTCTGATAATACAGTCAGTCCTCCCCATTTGTGGGTTTGACTTTCACAGATTTATTTGTGAGTTTCTTCAACTCCTGCCCCCTCACTTCAAGTGCTTCTTTTCCAGGAGAACCTTCCCTCTTGGCAGCTCTGATTAGGCCACACTGCCCTTTAAAAACCCACCACTGGTCTTTGAAGTCCAATTTTTCAGCACCACAAGCCTTCTCTTGATGCCCCTGCCATCCAAGGAAGGAGATGGAAGAGAGAAGAAGTATATGGCCACTATGCCAACTCACCCCCCCTTTCCCTGACTGGTTTGGACCCAAACCAGTCAGTGAAAGGGGGGATGAATTGGCATGGTGGCCATATACTTCTTCTCTCTCTCCATCTCCTGTTTTCTCCACCATGCCTTGGCCCCTTTCCCGCAGACGCACACATACACATTTTGATATTTGTCCTGCATCCCTAACTTTAGCAAATGTGGAGGGATGACAGTATTTTGAAATACAGCCATATCTCAACTAACAAAACTTGTGAGAAAGAAGTGCCTTTTAACGTTTTTATGCCCACTAGCTTGTCATTTTTCCTCCTCAACCTCTGTCTAGCTGGAAGTTCCTGTTTACCAGCATTGGTGGTGAAGGAGTGATGGAAAAACACAGATTTTCACTATCAAGTTCCGGTGGCGTGCCTGTAGTAAACAATGCAACAAAGCTTGAGCTAAGAAAAAGCAGAGCTGATCTACTGAAGCCTAGGCAAGGTAAACAGCTCTTGCTTTAAGAATCTCTTACTGAGAATGTGTGAACAGCAAAACAGAGGAAGGGTGAGAGAAGATAAGCCTGTCACACTAGATTCCTCCAGCATTTAAAGGCATAGATATATGGCGATTTTTGCACTATGCTGTTATAGTGTTCTTATTCCACTTTCAACATCCTGTGGAATCCTGGGGTTTGCAGTTTAGGGAGGAGCATTTAGAATTCTCAGCCTGAGAGCTCTTTGGTCTCAGTTAACTACAAACCCCAAAATTTCATAGGGTGTTGAAAGTGGAATAAGAACACTATAACAGTGTAGTGTGGAAATAGCCCATGACTCTGGCCACTGAAATGGAAATCATAAGGAAAGTGGAGGATGGTGAAAGAAAAAGTCATCCCTGCATGTAGGAATAGATCCTCAGGTGCTCTCTAGAACAGTGGTTCTTAAACTTTTTTTTTAACAAGGGACCCTATTTAAATATCCTTTGTCACCGCAGATCCCCAAGACTTGACTTAAGATTTACAATCCTAAAGTGCATCAAACATTTATTTAAAATTGCTCATTAAGGGTCTTCAAATTGGGAGAGAAGGGAGAAATAAGTAAGGGCACACCTCCTTGAGAGGCACTTGAGTAGGAGAAAAGACTATTTTCCTGCTTTGTCCCATCAATTTAAGTCTGGAATGGATTGAATAGCAACATGCAAGCCCAGCCAGCTTGCTTGCCTCCTTTTGCCTTGGCTCCCGCCACATCACCACTCTGGCCATTTCCGCACTAGAGTGTTATAGCGCTGTGATTCCACTTTCAGCATCCTATGGAATCCTGGGATTTGCAGTTTCGGGAGGATTCCATAGGATGTTGAAAGTGGAATCACAGCGCTATAACACTCTAGTGCGGAAATGGCCTCTGTTGTGGGGGAGAAGATGGGCTTGGCAGCCTTTGAGTTTCTTGTGGACGCTGTGACAAGGCCTGCTTTTCCTCCTCAGAGACTGGTATGGCAGCTTCCCGACTCTGCTAAAGCGGCCCTGTCACTCCACTCAGCTCTGCCTTCCCCTTTAAATCAGCACCTTTCGTGTTAAAAGAGTAAAGCCTTTCTGTTGTTATTTAGAATCTCTTTAATGATCTATGGTAGCATGGTTCTGTTTGGTTATAGCTACTGAGAATCGTTCAGTTGAATCAAAGTTTATAAAAATATACTCTAATCTGTATTAAAATAAAAAGCAAAATAAAGTATTGGTTTTCATATGTATGTCTAAGCTCACATAGCTCTTCAGAGGCCATTTCCGCACTAGCCTGTTATAGAGCTATTATTCCATTTTCAACATCCTATGGAATCGTGGGGTTTGCAGTTTAGGGAGGGGCTTTTAGAATTCTCAGCCAGACCTCTTTGGCCTCTATGAACTACAAACCCCAGAATCCCACAGGATGTTGAAAGTAGAATAATAGCACTATAACAGGCTCATGCGTAAATGGCCAGAATGTTGTTACCCTGATTTCTGGGGGTCCCGTGAGGGACACCTAAATGCTCTCCAAATTACACAAGTTGGGGAAATTAGTCAAAGAACACAAGTTAGCACTGCGAGAGGCAGGGCAGCAGAGCAAGATCTTTTACCCAGTGTCTATGGGGTCAGGCCGAGTCAAGGAGCAAACAGAAGTGAAATAACAATTGTTTTTATTAAAATACAATCAAACAAGTGTATGCAGCACACTCACACAGATAACTAGAGAAAGAAAGGTTGGAGTGGGATAGAGGGATTTTGAGAGGAGGTTTTGGTATGGGAAATACTGCACCTGTCCTGAAGCCCGGGTAGTCTGAAGATCGAGTTCGTGGATATGAAGGTTCTCAGTGCGTGGGACCGAGGGGAAGGCTCGCCAAGCAAAGTGGCAGCAAGGCGATATGGAAGTCGGGAGCGATCCGAGGAAGCTCTCAAAGTCAGGGGTTCTTATAGGGGAAATTGCAGCCACAGGCTAGTCCGTTCTTGGGGGAAACAATGAGTTTTGGGCTGGAGACAAAGCCTCCGAAAGGTCAGAATTTAGCGTGATTGAGTTAGGTCCGAATCGTCAATAGAGTAGCCAGTATGCTTGACGCTTGAGTATTCGGCTCGTCAAGCTGCCTGCTTGGGGCAGGGAGTTCTTTGGGAAGTAGCCTGCATACATAATGAGGGTACTTGCCTGGAGGTCTCCTGAAGCAGCAGTCTGGCTATTTCTGGCCAGCCTGTATTTGTTTGGAATATTCCAGCGATTAGCAACCAAGCCTGTTCGCGTGCTTGTCTGGGGGCCTCGCAAGCACGTGAGAAGGAATAGGTGAGGAAGGCCAAATTATTGATATCAAAATGATATCTGGTATCTCCCAAGTCTGGCTAGAAACTGCGGTAACAATGTGTTTAGACCATTTCCTATATCTTTACGTCAGCATAAAGGTAGAGGTCTCTCACGCATACAACCCTCAGGCTACTCTTTTGCCATAGGCTGTTTCCAAATCTAGGTCACACTCTCTGGCCAGATGTGAGTTGATTTATTTTCTGCCTTTCTCTCTAAGCTTTCTCTGAGAAAACACACCCTTCTCATTCAGCTCCCTTGGTTGACTGAGAACCTCTCTGGCTAAAGGGCTGACTCTTAGCCTTTCCTCCCTGAAGTCTGACTGAAACCAGTTCAGTGGGCCTGCTATATATACACATTTCCCTCTCAGACTACCAACCCTTCCTTCCCACTCACAGGCTGGGTTTCTCTCTGGATTGGCTATTCTGGTAGCCTAGCAACCGTTCCTGGGGTTTCTCTACCACTCAGGATACTCACTCCTCCAGACTCCGTCACAGACACCCTATGAGGGCATCATGGACTTTTGGGGGTCTGTAGACCCGAGGTTAAGAACCACTGCTCTAGAAGGTTCGAAATGTTTTTGTTTATTTATGCAAGACGTGCCTAGTCTGATTGCTCCATTTCTCACATGCGCATTGTTTGTTTTGGATAAAAAAAAAGTTGTTTTTTGGGGGGGTGAAATAGGAACCCCTCCCTATTTTTTCCATGTTTTTTTCTGCTTCTGGTACCAAAGAAGTCATGCCCAGGACCACATTTCCTTTATTAACTGAAGCATGCCTGTACTGCAGAACACATATTGCCCTGTGGCACAACTGTTTATGGACACAACTAAAGACCAGGGCCATTTCCGCACGAGACTGTTATAGCGCTTTGATTCCACTTTCAACATCCTATGGAATCCTGGGGTGTGCAGTTTCGGGAGGGGCTGCCCAGCCTGCAAACCCCAGGATTCCATGGGATGTTGAAAGTGGAATCAAAGCGCTATAACAGTCTCATGTGGAAGTGGCCCAGGTTAGGAGCCATTGGCCTGTCAAACAGACAGTAAGTCCCTTTTGTAGGAGCAGCCCAAGACATTTTGTGGCATGAAGCTGAGCAAGAAAAGATACTCATCTTGTTTAAGATAAATGTAGTTCCCAAAGGTGGCAGGGTTACTTTGGCACATGAGGCAGGCTCTTTGATATCACATGTCAGCCTTTGGAATTATGTGCTATCCTCTTAATTTTGGCTCAGTGGGTAGTTTATGTATCTCCTTTTAATTTTTTTCCCTTTTGAATCAAGATAGAGTAGTAGTAATAATAGTAATAGTAACAGTAATAATAATAATACTACAGTATTTGCTGGCATATAAGACTTACTTTTCCCCCTGAAAAATATTGTTTGAAAATGGAGTGTGTCTTATATGCCAGTGTGTCTTATACACCAGCAAATAGTATTTGCCAGCATATAAATGGGATGCGTCTTACATGGCAGTGAGTCTTATACACCAGCTAATAATAATAATAACAATAATAAATATCATCTTTATTTATACCCCCTTTTTTCTCATGAGGACTCAAAGTAGCTTACAATAATTTAAACAAATATTGTTAAAAATGATGAAGTGCAAAAGTTAAAACACAAATTAAACAATCAAATAAAAATGAAAATGAAGTGAAAATAGATCATTAAAACCCAAACAATCATAAATTCCCCATGATTAACAATAGCTAGCATCTTTCAGCCGCCAGGTCATAATCACATACAGAATGCCTGTCAGAATAAATGTCTTTGCTTGTCTTTGGAAGGAAAGTAGGGAGGGTGCCAGTCTGACTTTTCTGGAAAGGGAGTTCCAGAGCCTGGAACTGAGAAGACCCTCTCCCATGTTCCCACCAGATGCACCTCTGAAGGTGGTGGGATGGAGAAAAGCAGGTTTCAAACAGTTCTCAAAGCCTGGGCTGGTTCATAAAAGAGAATATGGTTCTTCAAATAACCTGAACCTGAGCTGTGTAGGTCTTTAAAGGTTCTCATCAGCACTTTGAAATATATCATCCAAGATTTTTGTTATCATTGTTAAGGTTTTTTTTAATGAAGAGCCAGCATGTTGTAGTGGCTTGAATGTTGGGATTCTGATAAATGAGTTTTCCCCTTGAAAATTCACTGGGTAACGTCATCAGAAGATATTATCATATTTAATAACTGCTGCAAGGTTGACATATGCTCAATACTGGAAAGAAAGGAAATACATTGATATATAAGAATAGAAGTTAAAGGTTCTGGATATGGTAAAGACAGAAAAATTAACATTTTCTTTGAAAAATAAACCTATATAGAACTTTGAAAGGGAATGGAGAGAAGTTTTGAACTGAATAAAGATATAAATGTATAAGAAAAGAAGAAAGAAATAATGTAATCATTCTCTTCTTTGTTAAGCAGAAATTATGTTTGTATGTAATGAAAATAAGCAGATTCACCTGGAGAATTTAAGCTTAGAAGTGGGGAGGGTTTTTTTTATTTTTAAAATTAAATTTTCAATAAAAATATTATAAAAAAAGAAAATTCACTGGGTAACTTTGGACTAGTCGTACCTTTCATCCTTAGAGGAAGGTAGTGGTAAATGTCTAAGTAAATCTTGCCAAGAAGACTGTAGGAGAGGGACACCCTTTAAATTGGCATTGACTTTAAGGCACATAGCAACTAATTACATTTAATAACTGTATTACATAATTAAAAGCATTCATTTAATTAAAAGAAGGAAGAGGAAGGAAGGCCAATCTATCAGACTTCCCCAGCACATGGATGTGTTTTTTTCCCTCCAGATGTTTTGGAGTTCTCCTTCCAGAATTCCTGACCACACTAGCTGGGATGTTTGGAAGCAAAACGTTTATTTAGACTAGAGGATCATAATTTGAGAACCACAGGTAGTCTTGATTGTATGTGTTTCCACTCTCTGCTCCAGAATAGATATCTACCTCAACCTGGGGTTGAGCCTCAGGGGGCTGTGATGTCCTCACAGGGGGTCTACAAAGGCTTGAAGAAATGTTATGAGCTTTCACAGTTAAAATGGAAAAAAAGGAAGGAAGACAAATTTGTATGGCATCTTTCCAATAAAAATATAATAATAGGAATATGTACTTATGTTTCTCTTCTCTCCAAGTATGAAGCCTCTTGATGAGCAACTTTAAAAATAAATATTTGATGCACTTTAGGGTTTTAAATCTTGAGTTATGTTTTTTGGGTCAACGGCAGCAAAAGATATTTAAAGGGGGTCTGTGGTAAAGAAAAGGTTAAGAACTCCTGGTCTATACTTATTAATGCATTTTTTTCCTCTAGGAAGATGTGGGACAGGCATCCTTTGGAAATGGCCCTACTTTGAGTGCCATTACCTACCAAAGCACTCTTGCTTATGATTCAATGTGGCTGGTTCATTATTTTTTAATGCCCTGGTATTCTTCCATGACTGTGTTTGTTGCTTTATCTCCCATCTCTTTTCTAATGTCTGTGCCTCTGCCAAGCCAGGTCACTGCAAGCCATCATTTTCTATGAGAGGAAGAGTGGCTCACTGTGAAATGATTGGCATTGTGCCATCAGTGTACATGTGGTGTGCTCATAGTAACAGGAATGAGAGACAGAATGGCAGCATCCATTTTGTTTCTGGGCCTGGTTTGGGGTATTTTTCTTTCTTTTTTAACCTAAACTTTGGTCCTCCAGGTGTTTTGGACTTCAGCTCCCAGAATTCCTTATTGTTGACCAAGCTGGCTGGGGCTTCAGGGAACCAAAGTCCAAAAAAACAAAACAAAACAAAACAAGAGGAAGAAAGGTTGGGAACTGACTGTCCCAACTGTTGGCCAAGCTGGCTGGGGCTATTGGGAGTTGGAGTCCAAATATTGATAGGACCAAAGTTGGGGAACCACTGAATGGTTCGGACCTAAGATATCTGGAGGACTGGCTCATTCTGTTTGAGTCTTGTCTGGCCACAGTAGTTAATCAAGTCTTCTGCTATTTTCAGTGTGGAAGTTCTGGATTTGTGAGAGGACCTTCTTGGTGGCATTCACCATGTGTTGTTATTTCCATACTGAAGGGTTGGCGAGCCATGTTGGGCTGAGGGCCAGAATCCATGGGAGATGATGTCACTGTTGTTGGCCATGCCCCTAATGTTTCCCAATATGTTTGTGGGTCAAATGCTGAGTGGAGTTTCTTCACTCATCTCTTTCGATCTTGCTTCATTCTTTCTTCCTCCTCCCAGTGCGGCACAGGGCTCTCACTTGGTGCTTGCAAATATGCAAGCAGTTCTGCCAATATTTGAGTCCTGTTCGGGAGAAAAGTGGAATCTAAATCAAATAAATAGATTAAGTTGTTGTTGTGGCCAGAAAAGAGATGAAGACCAGGTTTCCAGGGAAAAATCAAAAAAGCCTTTTATTTTCCAGTCACTTGCGCAAGGACGACAGCTATTTCCAGGACTGTCTCGCCGATTAATTAAGGCAGCATCACTATATACCTTTGGTCTACCATGTCAGCAATCAATCATTCATCTTAGCCAGCCCATCACAGAAGAACAAAGAACTTTGGTTAACTTTCCATTACATCATTAACTTAGCACACACGTGTACAGAAGAGAACAAAGAGTTAGTTAGAAGATGATACAAGTTATAATTCACGGCCAGTTCATACATCCCACTGATCCTCCCGAAATTCTCTCAGCCATTCTTAGATAAAAGTTCAAAGCAAGCCTTTGCAAATCAGCCTTCAAGGTCACACCTGCTGGTTTGCAGAGAGCTAATACAGCAGCTAATACACGCATAAGCAATTAGCACTTTACTTACTGTCAATCCCAGCATCCTAATTTATTGCTTCATTCATCCCCTTCATTGTAAATACTCAGTAAATATCTTTAAATACTCAGTTTCCAATAGGGAAGGAGATTGGAGGAATCTTGTCCCCCCACCCAGTATTCAGAAAGCAGGTCTTGAAGACAGAGGGAGGAGCACCTGAAGTCCTTTCTAGGCTGTACTCTGTCTTTCCACAGTACGAAGAGGATAGAAATCTATTAAATAAATAAAACAGAAAAAAAGCAAATCCAGAAATGAGAGTAAGGGATGTAATGCCTGGACATGCAAGACAGAAAGAAAGGAATCAAGATCATAACGTAGCAATTATATAATCGCATTCTGATCTCATACGTTGTATTATTTATTTATGAAAATATTTTTGTCCCACATCTTCCGTGACATCTCAGTTAAGATCCTCAGGCCAACTAAAAATTGACAATACCATAAAACCCTATTAAATATATACATATATACAAGCAATCAATAGCACAATTTTTTGTGCAGAAAATCTCTACTCAGAAGTCAATCCAGTCCCATACAAGTGTTATAGTTCGGCAACCTAAAAAAAAACAGGAAACAATACTAAAATCAGAAGCCCAAATATGAGATGGAAAACAAAACAAAATGGACATATGCTTGAAAAATAGGTGAGATTTTCAAAGCAGGTCCTGCTGTGTGTGTCTCTACCCAAGGAGGTTGATGAGTACAGTACATGAGACAGGGCTTTCTTTGTGATGGCATCTTAATTGTGGAACTCCCTCCCAAGGGAAGTCCATTTTGACTCTATCTTCATTGAGATTCCAGCGGGCAATCCAAACTGTTCTGTTTCGTATCCTCCAGTATTTCACAGATGAACACATGTGGCCAAGCAATATCAGAATGTACTCAAGATGATAAAATTACAAATGAGGAAGAATACACAAGTTAGGATAGGGTGCAGCAGTTGGTTTTTGCCTGAGCCTCCTGGAAAGGGCAAGATTCCACCTTGCTGAATTAATGGAGTGCAACTTTTGACACTTTGAATTTATCTGGCAGCTACAGAAGGGAGTTGAAGACAAAGGATGAAAGTGGCAGAAGAGAGAAATTGAGACATTTTAAAAACTGCTGAAAAAGTGGAGCAAAGAGAATTAATTGGGATTGTCCCTGGCAAATCAGGACAGTTAGAAGGTATGCTGTTTGGTCCTTAAAACTAGGATTGGCCTTTGTAGGATTAGGCCAGTAGAAAAAAGCATAATTAGCCAAAGGTTCAGAGACATTGTGGAAGTCAAAACCAGGAACATCTCCAAGAGACTTATCCTTGGCCGATAAGGAAGACTGAGGCCATTTCTGCACTATACTGTTATAATGCTATTATTCCACTTTCAACATCTTATGGAATCCTGGGGTTTGTAGTTTCTTGAGGCCAAAGAGCTCTCTGGCCGATAATTTTAAATGCCCCTTCTTTAACTGTAAACCCCAAGAATCCATAGGATGTGGAAAGTGGAATAACAGCACTATGATAGTGTAGTGTGGAAATGGCCTTAACAAAAGGGATTGCTATGCACCATCAAATTGCCATTGGGATAAAGTTTACTTTTTCAGTCTAGGACAGTGGTTCTTAACCTGTGGTCCATGGACCCCTTGGGGGGCCACAGTGTCCTCACAGGGGCTCTATAAAGGCCTGAAGAAATGTTAGGAACTTTTGCAGTTAAGGAAGGAAGGAAAATGGACAGACAGCTAGATAGTCATACGTTGATCTCAAAGACCAGAAGACTGTTTTTTTTTTGCCACTGATAGAGATCATCTGTACAAAGTTTCATCATGATATCTCAAACCATTCAAAATTTATGAAAATAACTGATAGCAAAAAAGGTACTCAGCCCTTGCTACTTCTGCATGTGGTGAGAATATGAAAGTGAATGATGCTGAGTGGGTGAGAGAAAGAAGGTGACATTTCTTGCTACTCTGTTTTAAATCTTGAGTTACGTTTCGGTGGTCCACAGCAACAAAAGATGTTTCAAAGGGGTCCGTGATAAAGAAAAGGTTAAGAACTTCTGGTCATTGTATGTACAGCCCTCTTTCCACATTCACAGGTTTGACCGTCACAAATTTGATTATTCACGAGGTGCACACATGTGCTTCCCTCCCATTCCCTTGTGTGCTGTTGGGCATGGAGAAGGAGAGTAGGCATACCTGGGCAAAAGGCGAGGGAATGGTGAGGATGGGGACACACGCACCTTCCTACTCCATCTCTGGTCTCCCTCCTCCTGTTCCTTTGCTTTTGGCTGTGGCACAGAAAATGCAAGCCAAGGCAAAAGGTGAGTGAATTGGGAGTGGAACCCCAGAACGGAATGGCAGGGGGAGTGTGGGGGGGTGTTATTCATGGTTTTTCCACTTTCACAAGGGTTTTGCACCCCAAACTCTTATGAAAGGGGAGGGGCCACTATATACTGTATTTGCCGGTGTATTTATACACCGGCAAATACTATTTGCTGATGTATAAGACACATCGGCATTTAAGACGCACTCCATTTCCAAACAGAATTTTTTCGGAAAAATAGTGAGTCTTATATGCCAGCAAATACAGTACTTTTCCTTGAGATGAGGTGGATCTTTATTCCCTAATCGTTTACCCAGAAACAACAATAACAAGAAAGATTTCATCACGTGTTTCTAAATTTAGGTTGATTCCAGTTAAGATGTTATGAAAACCCAATAGACATGTTTTTAATTTTGTGTGTCAATCAGCCAGCTTCCCAAGCAGGACAAGAACTGTGGTCTCTCTCAGTTGCTGCTGTTTTTCTTTAAGGAATGGGTACCTGGTTCAGTCTGCTTCTGCCAGGTGTTTGCTTTTGCATTCATGAAAATTCAAGCCTGGCTATAAGATGGTTCCTTTGCACAAAATAGCAGAAATGTGACTTACAGGGAGCTGGCTAATAATTACAGTGGTTAACCACACACTACCAAAAAAAAAAAAAAAAATTGTAAAAAAGGTGGTGGTGGGGAGGAAATGCTGCTGGCCTCTCCCTAAACTGCAAAACCCAGGATTCCATAGGATGTTGAAAGTAGAATAATAGTGCTGTAACAGTCTAGTGCGGAAGTGGCCAGAGAACGGCCCTTCCAGCAAACCTCTATCTCCAGGCATATGTAGGAAGGGGAAGATCTTCCTTCAATTGCTGAGGTCCCAAGCCAGTTAGGAGGAAAGGCTCCCACAGACAGACAGAAGAGGCAAGATGAAACAAGACTGACAAAATCAAGGCAGTGAAACCATGAATTCTGTGAGAAATGGAATCAGCCTCAAAGGCATACAAATACCATACAGCAATCAAACTGTTGTAACACATGATCGCGGCAAATAACGTGTAGGAGATGTTTTGGTACAAAAATACAGGAAGCCCTTGCCTTTCAATGCCCTGTTATCTGATGACTCACTCCTGCAATACTTCCAGATTAAGGACAAGCTCCACCAATTTGACAGGGGTTCCGCTCTTTTCACCAGTTCTTCTTGCCTTCGGAGGCTCGCTTGGGGCCACTTGCGTGCACGCATTGCTTGTAAGAGAAGCTGAGACAGGGAAAAAAGCACCAAGCCAGCTGAGAGACTTTTGCCATTTCCGCCCTACGCTGTTACAGTGCTATTATTCTACTTTCAACTGCCGATGGAGTCCTGGGGTTTGCAGTTTAGGGAGGGGCAGTTAGAATTCTCACCCAGAGAGCTCTTTGGCCTCAAGAAACTACAAACCCTAGAATTCCACAGAATGTTGAAAGTGGAATAATAGCACTGTAACAGTGTAGTGCGGAAATGGCCTTTGTAAGCAGCTTGCGTATTCACGGTTGGTCCCAAGTGAGCCTCTGTAAGTCCTTCATGTACAGTACAGTACATGGACTCTGTTCAGCCAGTTCTGTTTTCTGAGAGGGCTCCGGGCCCTAACGGGTCAGATAAGTGAGGGAAGCCTGTAGAGTGACGACAGCCCAGAGTCCTTTGGCGCCTTGTACCAGATAAGATTTTTCCTGGCTCCAAGTCGTCTGTTTCTCCAACGCCTGCTTGTCTTCATGGCTGCTAAGCCTGTCGTATTCTCCTGCCGCCTTCTTATCCTGCCACCATCGCCACGTGGTTGTCGGCGGGATTCAGGACAAAATGTTACAAACAATGGGAACAAACAATCAGCATTTTTCTGGATAACGGTGTGGGCTTGTGAAGTTTCTGATAATTTCATTTTGTGAAATTTATTCAACAGCTGCTATTTATTTTGAGACTGAAAAAGGTTATAAAACACCAACACAATCCTAGGGTGTTTGTCTTTCAGAATATCCAACTGTTCTAGCTCCAATACACCCGGTTGTTTGTTGAGATGTAATTTTTCATTATTAGTTTATCTGTTTATACTTTGTAACTAATGACAGTCTGTTTCTGGATGAATTCTTTAGGGGCCTTCCACATTATACAATTATAGTACTATGATTACACTTTAACTGCGGTGGCTGCCTACTGCGGAATCATGGGGGTTGTAGTTTGGTAAGACACTAGAGCCCCCTGGCAGAGAATTCTAGTACTCCTTCCTAAATTGCGCATCCCAAGATTCCATAAGATGGAACCATGGCAATTAATGCACAGTCCTCCCTCCACATCTGCAGGTTAGATCTTTGGGAAATTGCTTATTTGTGAGGTGTGTGCATACCCCTTCTTCTCTTCCGTTCCCTTGTGTTTTTCTGGGCATGGAGAAGGAAGGCAAGTACCCAGAAAAAGACAAGGAAATGGTGGGGAAGGCACGTGTATGCCTTCGTTCTCCCCTCTGGAGCTCTTCCTGCCATTCTCTTGCCCTGGCCCCAGGGACTGTGAGGGGGATTATGGGGGAGGGAGTTATTCACAGTTTTTCCACTTTTGCAAGGGTTCTGCACCCCAAACCCTCACAAAGGTAGAGAGGCCAGTATAGAATCATTCTGCTTTAACTGACAGTATGAAAAAGTCCTTGGTCATTATCACCCTGGTTTTTTAAAATTTGATAACAACCTCTGTCAGTATGTATTTGCAACACACTAACAATGCTTTGTATTTATACAGATGCATTTAGGTTTTCTGAACATCAGACTGTAGTGTTGCATGATCTGAAATCTTTATTGCGTTTAGCCATAATTGTTGTGTATCTTCAAGTTGTTTCTGGCTTAACAGCGACCCAAAGGTGACCCTATCGCAGGGTTTTTTGGGTCTGAGAGTGTGTGATGTGCCCAAGGTCACTTGGTAGGTTTCCATGGCTGAGCAAGGAATTGAAGCCTGGCCTCCAGGGTTATAGTCTAATGTTCAAACCACTGCACCATACAGGTTCTCTATGTTTAGCCATAGCCTACTGCACGACATTACTGTTGATACTTGCCTTTTCACCATTATGAAAAGGAGCTTCATGCCTTCTAATATTTCACAGATGTAAACTGTGACACATCTGGACGAGCCACATCAGAATGTGGTCAAGAGAGCAAAAGCTGTTAATTAGGAAATAAAGACAACCTAGGAAAGGCTGTAGCAGTTTGCTTTTGCCGGATCCTACTGGGAAGGGCAAAATTCTACCCCCTCGTATCCTCACCTCCTGCACCCCTTAATTGAATGTAAAGTGCTTTTACATTGTGAACTCAGTTAGCACCAGTTGTTCTAAACCAAGGACAAAGAGGGGAAGTGGAGCAGGAGGAGAGAAACTGGGACATTTTAAAAGCATCTGAAAGAGTGGGATACCAGAAGAATTGGGACTGTCCCTTCCAAATGAGGAGAGTTGAGGGTGTGGAATTTCATAGAATCACAGAGTTTGAAGAGACCTTAGGGACCATCGAGTCCAATCCCCTGCTATGCAGGAACACCCATCAAAGCATTCCCAACAGATGGCCATCCAGCCTCTGCTTAAAAACCTCCAAAGAAGGAGACTCTACCACACTCCGAGGCAGATATTCCAGTGCCAAACAGCTCTGATGATCAGGAAGTTCTTCCTGAGGTTCAAGTGGAATCTCCTTTCCTGCAGCTTGAATTCATTGCTCCTTGTCCTAGTCTCTGGAGTGGCAGAGAACAAGCCCACTCCCTCCTCGACATGACATCCCTTCTAATATTTAAACACGGCTATCATGTCCCCTCTTAACCTTCTCTTCTGCAAGCTAAACATCCCCAGCTCAAGCCGTTCCTCACAGGGTATGGCTTCCAGACCCTTCACCATTTTGGCCGCTCTCCTCTGGACACGTTCCAGCTTGTCGATATCCTTCTTGAATTGAAGTGCCCAGAACTGGACACAGTGTTCCAAATGAGGCCTAACCAATGCAGAATACAGTGGTACCATTACCTCCCTTGATCTAGGCCCTTTCTGCACCTTACCTTGTTCCAGCACTGGGGTGTGGGATTGTGCGTGCAGCCTCTGCCGAAAGGCTCTCCCTTCCCTGCTGCTTCAGCTCTGCACGAGCTGCCTGCTCTCACAAGAGCCCTGCCTCTTCCTTCCGCAGTGCAGCCTGGGACCTTTCCAGGCTGCACTGGGGCAGGAAGTGCGACCGGCCCAGCTCCAGAAGCTCTGCACACCAGGTAAGTGTGCGCAGGCCCCGGGAGCAATGCACGATCACGCACCATTTTCGGCTTCAAGCCGAAAATGAAAAGGTACGTGATCAGCCCCTGCCGGCCCCTGAAGTGTTGTGCGATTGTGAGTGCGTTGTGCAGATCCCTCCTCGCAATCATGCGATGCTCCAGGCCCTCTTTTGCATGGCAAATGCCATGCGAAAAGGACCCTAGACACCATACTCCTATTGATGTAACCAAGGATCACATGACTCATGTTCAGCTTGTGATCTACCAAGACTCCTAGATCCCTTTCACATGTACTGCTATCCAGCCATGCATTCCCCATCCTATATTTGTGCGTTCCAGTGTAGGACTTTATATTTCTCTCTGTTGAAATTCATTTTGGTAGCTTTGGCCCAGTTCTCCAATCTGTCAAGATCATTTTGAAATTTTATCCTGTTCTCTGGGGTATTAGCAACCCCTCCCAATTTGGTGTTATCTGCAAATTTGATCAGCATGCCCTCCACTCTTTTGTCCAAGTCATTGATGAAGATGTTGAATAGCACTGGGGCCCAGGACAGAACCCTGTGGCACCCCGCTAGTCGCTTCCCTCCAGGATAAAAAACAGCCATTGGTGAGCACCCTTTGGGTTCAGTCGGTCAACCAATTACCAATCCACCTAACAGCAGCCCTGTCCAACCTGCATTTTAGTAGCTTCTTTACAAGAATATAATGGGAGACTTTGTCAAAGGCCTTACTGAAGTCAAGATACGCTACGTCTACAGCATTCCCTTCATCTATCAAGCTTGTAATCCTATCATAAAAAACGTTAAGAGTAGTCTGGCATGACTTATTTCTGAGAAATCCATGTTGACTTTTAGTGATTATGACATTGCTTTGTAAGTAATTACAAAATGACTGTTTAATGATCTGCTCTAGGATCTTTCCTGGTATTGATGTCAGGCTGATCGGGTGATAATTATTTGGGTCTTCTTTTTTCCCCTTCTTGAAGATGGGGATAACATTTGCCCTCCTCCAGTCTGCTGAAATTTCTCCTGTTCTCCAAGAGTTCTGAAAGATTATTGCAAGTGGTTCAGAAATGACTTCTGCCAGTTCTTTTAATTTGGTGGCATCTTGCAGTCTAACCAATTTATTTCAGCACTTTCATGGCCTACAGCCCACTGTTTCACATCCTTTTTGTTCTTAGTCTACCCTGTTTCTGCTTTTATAGATATCAGAATGTTTGTAGTATCCTCAGTTCATTAGACTGTTGATCGATTTAAGATTTTTCCTCATCAGTTATGCATGTATACTTTTGCAATATCAGACTGATTGTGGAAGAATATTTTTTGATTATCATCATGTTAGTTTATAAGCACTTCAGAATGCTTACCTTGTTGGTAACACAGTAATCACCCTGTTTTTTGTACAGATACTATGGCCCTTTATGCAGCACCCTGTCATCCTGCAATGGAGACAGGAGAAGGATGGGACCGCAATGATGCTTCTGCACGATGTTGCGGTTCCGTCCTCCTCCGGTCCCTAGGTAGTGTGATCGGCGATTAAATCATTGACAGGTTTTCCCTGTCAATGACATGTGATCGTGTCACTGTCCTGCACTTACCTGTCCTGTGAAAGCCCCAGAAGCACGATGGCCACGCTTCCTGCCCTAGCACAGTCTGGGAAAGTACCTGGCTGTGCTGTGGAAGGAAGAGGGGTGGCCACTGCGCTCCCTTCCGCAGAGAGCCAGCCAGTGTGGAGGAGAGCGCTCTCATTGCACTTTCTTCCCAGCAGAGCTACTGCCTGGTTCCCCACCAGATGACTTCGCAAAAAGCTAGGGTGCGGAAAAGGCCTACTTCTACATGTCTTTTATCATGGTCCCTCCTTTGGTTTAAGAACACTCAGATTGCTGTATAGTACTTTTTCTCCGTACATTTGGTACATTGTTGAGGTTGATTCCATTTACTTTTGCCTATCTTTTTTCTCTCATGCAGATTTAAATACAATTACTGTGATGTAAATGGAAATATTGCATGTTTTTAATATTTGATGTGTATCCTGCTTTTCCCCCCAAAACTGGGACTCAAGGAGGTTCATAACATGATTTAACAAACTACAGAGGTACAATAAAAACAAAGTTTTAATATTAAAACACAGTTCAGCAAATTATAGCATGTAGCTGTCTCCCCATTGTGGGAAAGACAGTGCCCATTGTTTCAGTTACCCCGGGGGTTAACTTTTGAAAGGCATCTTCAAAGAACTCAGCTGTTTTCCCTTCTTATAATTCTTTTTTCTTTAAATTAGACTGAGACCAGACAGGAGAGATGGCAGACAGCAGAACTCACCTCTGGCACTTTCTGGGAGCAATAATTGTATGAAAATTAATAGAGACAGGCATCAGCTCAGAAAATGGTTGTGAGAGCAAAGCTGGGAATCTGTAGCATGTTGCCAGGGTGGTTAAAGTGGAGTCATAGTGCTGTAACTGTGTAGTGTGAAAGAGCTCCACATTTCAATAAAAAATTAAAAAAATGAAGGAAGTGAATGGAGTGGAAAAGTGAAGGAGTCTTGTTGTCCCTATAAGAATATGTAACAGATTTATTTGTTTAGGCCACTCTGTTATGGATTAAAATCCATAGTTCCTCAGTTGACTAGAAGGCGTATAGCAGTGGTTGTACCTTTGGTCCCGCAGATGTTGTGGACATCTGCTCTCAGAATTCCTTGCTGTTGGCGAAGGTGGCTGGGGCTTCTGGGAGTTGAAGTCCAAAACAAGAGGAGGACCAGAGGTTGGGGATCATTGGAGTACAATGTTCAAGCTACCGTGTAAAGGCAAGCAGAGCAAGTATTGCTTTCACACTTTGGAGACGTTTGGCTTACAGATGCAAGACTGACTGTGGCTATTTCCACCCTACACGGTTATAGTGCTATTATTCCACTTTCAGCAGCCTGTGGAATTCTGGGGTTTGTAGTTTCCTGAGGCCAAAGAGCTCTCTGACTGTGAATTCTAAATTCCCCTCTCTAAACTGCAAACCCCAGGATTCCATAGGATGTTGAAAGTGGAATAATAGCAGTATAACAATATAGTGTGGAAATGGCCTGTGTTTTGATGTAACATTGCATTCTGATCCCTCCCTCACAAATAGGTAACTCTGCATAGGGAGTTGGAACATTGTTCTGTGTCAGTACATCTAAGGAAGAAGTTTGAAATTCATGAAGGGAAATGCTAAAACAAAATTTTATTTATTTAATTTATATCCTTCCTTTCTCCCAATATGGGACCCAAAATGGCTTTGAAAAATGCCTCCAAGTTGTTTCTGACTCATGGAAGCCCTAATGCAAATCTGTCATTGGGGTTTCTTGGCCAAATTCAGTCATGTAGGAACATGGGGGCAGGAGGAGCAATTCAACCTGGGTGGCAATGTTTTTGGGGCTTCCGGGCCCATAGCCACGCCTCCGTGTGCCCTGGCCATGCCCTCAAGCACAGTGGCCCGCCCCTCATGCCATAGCCATGCCCCCTCCCGACCCCCCCTCCATGCTCCACCACTGGCCAGATTTGTTGCCTTCCACTGGGGCTGAGAGAGTGTGACTTGCCCAAGGTCAGCCAGTGGGTTTTCATGGCTGTGTGGGGATTTGAATCCTGGTCTCCAGTGTCCTAGTCCAACGCTCAAACCACTACACTGTGCTGAGTCACCAAAGTGGCTTACAATAAAATAAATAGATTAGTCTTAAAGCTGCAAGATTTTTCTCCTCCTTCACTTCCTTTATTGCTTTTTTAAAAGCTGCTAACCTGAGTGTGGCCATTTCCACACTACACTGTTACAGTGCTATTATTCCACTTTCAACATCCTATGGAATCCTGGGGTTTGCAGTTTAAGGAAGGGCATTTTAGAATTCTCAGCCAGAGAGCCCTTTGGCCTCAGTAAACTACAAACCCCAGAATTCCACAGGATATTGAAAGTAGAATAATAGCACTATAACAATGTAGTGCGGAAATGGTGTGTTGTGTTTCTTGGGAGGAAGCAAGAACCAGTTACAGTCAGTCCTCCACATTTGTAGATTTGACTTTCACCGATTTGATTACTTGCACATTTCTCCAACCCCTGCCCCCCACCTCAAGTGGTTTTTCCCCCGTGAGGGATCCTTTCTTCACGACTCCAATCAAGCCACCCAGCCCTTTAAAAACCTGCTTCTGGTCCTCTTCTTCCTCCACCAGCGGCTGCCTGGCCAGCTAAGGACAGCTACCAACTGATTTCTCAGCACCAGAACTCTCTCCCAATGCCCCCCCGACACCCAAGAGAGAAGATGGGTGAGAGAGAGGAACTATGGGCCCCCCATGTTGACTCACCCTCTTAGGACATTTCAGCACTAGCCTGTTATAGCACTGTGATTCCACTTTCAACATCCTATGGAATCCTGGGGTTTGCAGTTTCAAGAGGGGCCAGTTGGGCCCTCCCTAAACTACAAACCCTAGGATTCCATAGGATGTTGAAAGCGGAATCATAGCGCTATAACAGGCTAGTGCGGAAATGGCCTTTCTCTCTCCTTTCCCTGTCCTAATTTGGACCCTGAGTGCCTGTTCTCCCCACCATGCCTCAGCCCCCTTCCCACAGACATACACATACATAGGATCATAGAGTTGGAAGAGACCCCAGGGGCCATCCAGTCCAACCCCCTGCCATGCAGGAACACATATCAAAGCACTCCCAACAGATGGCCATCCAGCCTCTGCTTAAAAACCTCCAAAGAAGGAGACTCCACCACACACATACATTTCTATATTTGTGGTTTTTCCACTTTTGTGGGAGTCCTGCCCTCCTGGCCCTAGTGAATGTGGAGGGCCAACTGTAAAGCCTAGAATGGGTTCACTGCCCCGCTGACATGGAAGCTATCCAGCCACTACCGCCTCTAGGTTTATGTATGTTAACCCTAGCCAATATGGAGGGCCGACTGTATAAGCAACACCCCTTTCTCCTGGGTTGAAAGACAGAGCCTTGCTTCCACTTTCTTTTGCTCTCCTGAGGACAGGGGTGGGTCACTACCTGAGATGGCTCTGTAAAACCTTTAAAAATTGAAAATGTAGTTCATTTAGATTGCAGAGATGGGCAACGCGGGAGCAATTTCATCCCCTGGCTTCATGCTGATTCTGCTATGGGTTACCTGCTTCTCCTAGTGGTAGTGCAGCCGTAGCTGGAAGTGGGGACAAGCCATTTTGACCATTCTCAAAATTGCCTTTTAGTACTAAAATAAGGCGCTTGTAATCCAGAAGGGGTTGTCATATGATCAAATGCTGGATTTTGCCACTGCCCAGCTTTGGTACTGGGAAAAGTGAAATAATAAGTTGGGAAGACAATCTGTTTTTTCAATCTTGTTAATAATTCCTTTTTTGAATAGTACTATCTGCTACTCCTGTAACTTCCCAGGCAGTGTACACATAGAGGGAAAAGACACCCAAGTTTCAGTACAAAAAATAAATAAAGGCTAGGGAAAGTCTTGTTACACCTGTCAGAGGTAACCAATTTGTTTATTTTAGTCTGCACTATTGTGGATTAAAAGCCTCATACGGGGAGTCTGGAAATTGTAGTCCAAAAGAATAACAGTTTCAAGCTCTGGTGTTTGGTACCATGGGCCAGAAGTTTATAGCTTTCAGATGGTGGTTATTTGTTAAGTAGCTTTCTGAGTTACTTTTGCAAAATAAGAAAATAAAGTGTTATGTTTGAAGAAGAAAAAAGTAAAGATAGCAACAAGGAAGTACTTTCGTGTGCATACTTGGTACTACAACTACAATTAATTTATTTCCAAATGTAATTTTCCAAGTCAAATGTGTGATCTTGTTCTCTTCCCTCAAAACTTCCATAGCTGTTTGAGCTGGTGCTCTCTCCTTCTGTTATTCTTGTGTGAGAAGGTTGCCTTGCTCAGTGGCATTGTCAAATTTTCCATCTGGTAATACTTTAATTGCTGGAAGCTCTTACATGTTTTCTGTATTCATAAACAGAAAATTCATAAAATTTTGCTCTTCTGATTGTGGATTTGCCTATGGCTTGAGGTGGAGTCGCTGAGGTTGGGAACATGGTGTTCCCCCTGATGCCACTGCAAACAAATTAAAGATTGGGTGGAAAAGAGGGAAGAATTTCTCCAAGATGGGTGGCAAAGCAGACTTTGATACCTACCAGGTTAAGCTGGTTTCTCTTGTGTCAAACTGGGTACACCTTAAGCTTCAGTGGAGAAGGCCTCTATTTTTAATAAGGCTGCTTAAGAAATTCTTTTGCAGAATGGGAAATTGAGACACACAGATCGTATGTTCATTTTAGACATGTATATCATGCAGGTAAATTTAATATTTGTTAGAAGCGCAACAATGCTTAGGACTGAAGAATCAAGCATGCAAGTGGGCAGCAGTTATAGGAATAGTTAGTTTCAGTGACCCATAATGTCCTCCTTCTTGCTTTATCTTTCTGACCCCTCTGTGATGCAAACTGATACACTGGGGGATATTGTATCCGCCACTTCTCTTCCCAGGTCTCCCCCAGACTGCAGCTAGATTTAGGATAGCAGCTTGAGTAACTTTCCTATCTTAGAATGGAGTTCCTGTAAGAAAGCCTTTAGTTTGTTTCTCTCTAAGCCATTGGTGTCTTTGCTCCTTAATCAAGATCTCTGCTGTGCTGCAGACACATACACACTATCAATATTACATATATATATAACAATGTCTTATGCTGAATGTTTTGTTTCACATACATGCAGAGAAGGGGAGAGAAGGAGAGAAGGGCTGTTTATGTGTGAAGTGGCACCATTTTAAAAAATGTTCTCCTTTAGAATGCAGTTGAGTGATTGCATTTCTGAGGGCTCGCTTGTACAAAACAAAACACAGAAAAGGCAATTTGCAAGTAGAAACCTAACCCAGTAGGGAGTAGGCTGACATTAATTTTTAATTTTTATTTATTGGATTAATACCCTCTCCTTTCTCCTGGGATGGGATCCAGGGAAGCTTCCTGAAGTTTAAAGCAAGATTAAATTAAAATCTGATTTTACAAAAGTTTAAAAAATAATTAAATAGCAATATTTTAAAACCATGCTAAAACAGTTAAAAGTACAGTTGAAACACAACAGAATCCACAAGCAGCAGTAACTTTGTTGGACCAGCTCCAAAGCATAATGTATCTTATGCAAACTTTTGAAGTTTCACTGGCTTCTTCATCAGCCAGAAATGTTAAAAACCATACAGAAGAAAAATGGTGATGATGTTAGAGTTGCGGGCCTAAATTCTGACTGAGATGTTGTCATTAAAGATCGTATTGATTCCATGGCTGCATCCTATGAAATCCTAGGAGTTGTACTTGAGGAGGCACTGGAGCTCTCTGGCCAAGAATTGTGGATACCCTCCCTAAACTGCTAACCCCAGGATTCTATTGGATGGAACCATGGCAGTTAAAATGGAATAACAGTGCCATAATTCTGGGGTGTGAATGGGTCTCTGCTTGGCAGGTGTTCTTGTTACAGTAGCTACCTTTAAACCTGGTCTGTTATGGAATTGTCACAGTTGTGTGTCCCATGTTTTGTTGTTGTGTTTCTTCAAGCCTTTTCCGACTTATGGCAATTCTAAAGTGAACCTATCACAGGGTTTTCTGGGATCTGAGAGTATGATGTGCCCAAGGACACCCAGAGGGTTTCCATAACTGGGCAATTGAACCCGTGTCTCTAGGGCCATAGTCTGACACTTAACCCACCACACTGTGGCTTTGGCCTTTTCCACAGAGAGGCATCACCCTTTGATAGTGACCGCGGTGACTCTTGTGCATGACATCATTGCAGTCCCATCCTTTTCCCGTCACCAGCTGGCGCAATTGTGAATTAAATTATTGATGCGATGCTCCTGCACTTACCAGCCCTGTGGAAGGCTCGAAAGCATGATGGAAGTGCTTCCTGCCCCAGCACAGCACCACTTCAGAAGGAAAAAATGTGTCCATCACGCTCCCTTCCACAGGGAGCTGGTCTGGTGCAGAAGGGAGTGCTCCTTCCTGGCAGAGCTGCTGCTGGGATTGTCACTGGATGACGGCAATATAAGGTAGGGTGCAGAAAGAGCCTTAGTTACCAGTAATTCCAGGGAAGGCTGGAGGAGAAGATTTTCTGCCTAAAACCTTGGGAGATTTACTGCTAATCGGAGTAAGCAATACTGAACTCAATGGTCCAGTAGTCAGACTCAGTGTAAGGGAGTTTCCATGGAACTTTTGCCATATCTGTTGGGCAAAAAAGAACTGCACAAGAAGGCCATTTTGACTGGTGGCATCTTACAATCTACATCTCAAACGCTGTGAGATGATGCCAGGGAAGACCATTTATTGGTTAATTCAGTGGCATGTATTGTCTGTAATTCATTATTGATCGGCAATTCAATCATAACAGAACCAAAAAATTGTCTTGCTGGATCAGTTCCAAGAATCCATCTAGTCCTTCTCTCAGCATTACTGAGCTGTAGCTTTGTTTAGCTTCTGAGCAAGAAGTGGTAGAGATACCCTGAGAACTGTCTTCCCTGAATCATAAATAAGAATAATGTTCAGTGTTACATAATTTTAAGTACATTTTTATATAGGCATAGAATCAAAAAGTGCCCCAACTATTTTCTGTTTGGGATTTTAGTTTCAGGAGCTGAAACTAGGAGCAGTAAGCAGAAAGGGCAAAGCAGTAAGCAAAAAGGAAATATTGTGAGACAAAAAGCAGTCTCGAAAGTATAAACACTCAGGTTAATAGCGACCTCTAAAGCCATAAACTTCTGACAATAACTTTCTAGATAGTATTAAAAGATGATGCAAGTCACCCACCTTTGCACCATTTGTCTATTTTCCCATAAAACTTTGGGCAGGTGCAGCTCCAATACTGACTAAGCCAACCAAATATCGGTTTAATAAAGAAATTCCCCCATTGACTCATAAAAACTCATGAGGCACACATTCTCTCAGCCTGGGTGTTGTGAGAATAAAAGTAAAGAGAAAGAGAGTTAGAAACAGTATCTTAAGCTTCCTGGAAGAACTAGACCATATCCGTGTGATTAAAAAAGACAAATGAGTAGGTCCTAGAGCAAATCAAGCCAGAACTCTCCCTAGAAGCCGAAATGATAAAAATGAGGCTGCTGCTGTTGTGTATCTTCAAATCCTTTCCATTCGCTTATCAGTTCAACAAATTAACAAACAAATTCCATTAAAAAAAAACAAGTTAATTGGGATAGAAGGATGGGGGGACATAACAAGGACGTTGTTGTTGTAGTATGCCTTCAATTTTTTCTGACTAATGGCAACCCTAAAGTGACCCTATCATGGGGTTTTCTAGGGGCTGAGAGTGTGTGACACACCCAAGGTCACTCAGTGGGTTTCTGTGGCTAAGCAGGGAATCGAGCCTTGGTCTCCACACTGCCTCTTGAGGCTATTATATACTCCAATATTTCATAGATTAGGACTGGGACATATGTGGCTAATGATATGTCCATATGATGACATGATATGGCTCCTTAAAAAGATGATGATGCTTAGTAAAGTGGGAGGCAGTAAGAAAAGAGGAAGACCACATTGCACATGAATTGCACACGGAAGCTACAGTCCTGGGTTTGCAAGACCTCAGCAGGCTGGCCCTTCTCGAAACTGCAAACCTCAGGATTCCATAGGATGTTGAAAGTGGAATCATGGCACTATTAACAGTCTAGTGTGGAAATGGTCAGAATGTCTTGGAAATCTCTCATTTACAGCTTTGCCACATGTCAAAGCCAACTTGTAGCAATTATAACAGCAAAAATAAATTCCAGTCGGCCCTCCACATTTGTGAGTTTGACTTTCAGGGATTTGATTATTTGTGAATTTCTCCAACCGCTGCCCCCCATCAGTGCTTCTTTAAAACCCCATCTCTTGTCCCCCTCCTCCTCCGCCAGCAGCTGCTTGGCCAGCTAAGAAGGGCTCACAGCCCAATTTCTTAGCACCACAAACCCTCTCCCGAGCCCCCCCCACATCCAGAGAAGGGTGAGAGAAAGGAAGCATAGGGCTACCATGCCGATCCACCCCTCCCTCTCCTCTCCCTAACCTGGTTTGAACCCTGGGTGTCTATTCTCTCTACCATGCCTTGACCCCCTTTGCACAGATGCACACAGACACACATGTTGGTATTTGCAATTTTCCCCACTTTTGTGGAGACCCTACAACCCGAAACCTAGAGAATGTGTAGGGCTAACTGTAATAGGGGGTTTGGATTCCACCCCCTTCTGGCCGGTGTTTTTCTTCTTCAGTAGGTTTATCAATGAAAGATCTGTTGTTCTACTATTAAAAATATCCCTTAAATGTGGATTTTGATTCCCTTCACCCCGTGAGGCTGCCTTTGCTTTTTATATAACAAATCTAGTTTCTGAGTGGGTTTGGGAGGAAGCCCAGGCTGCAGTGCCCCAGGACTGTAAAAACATTGACCAAAGATTTGATTAGGCTGCAAAAGAATGTAAATCCTTTCTCAATCCCCATGATCCAACAGGCACGCAGGAATGTAAACCATTGTCCCAGCTCCGTTCCCTAATTCATCCCCTCCTCAGAAACAATGCTATCAATAAAAAACTCTGTTAAAGGGTGAGTCTGTAGCTGCCCTTCCAAGGTCTCAGAGGCAAAAAGAGGGGATACATCTCCAAGTCCTCAGTGGATGTTTTTGTTTTTTTAATTTTAGTACAAGCGTGTTTGATGTGTTTTGGCCTATGCATATCTTTCAGAGGCTACGTAAAAACAAAAGCAGAAAGAAATGTTAAATTAAAAATCAAAAGGACAACATATAATTGTACCATAATGTCTATATCAAGTATGACAATACAATGGCCCCTTCATTTTCATGAGAGATTGGGCTGCAGGACCTTGGTGAAAGTGGAAAAACTGCGAATAACTCCCCCCTGTGATCCCCGCCCCATTCCCTTCAGGGCTTCCCCCCTTCTATTCCCTTCCCTTTTGTGTGCTGCAGCCAGACACAAGGGAATGAGAGGGGGCGCTACGGAGGGGGAAGGAAGGCGTACCTGTGCCTCCCCCCATTCTCTTGCCTTTTGTCCAGATGCTTGCCTTCCTTCTCTGCACTTGGAAAAACACAAGGGAATGAGAAGAGAAAAAGCAGGGGATGCAGGTGTGCACCTTGTGAATAATCAGATTCATGAAGATCAGACCTGCAAACGTGAAGGGAGGACTGTACATTTCAGTTTATAGGTATTGCTTAAGGTATATCCATAACAATATGCTATCGGGTTAGCAGAAATTTCTGAAGTTGAAAATCTCTCCATTTTTCCACGGGCTCAAACAGAGAACATTTCTCCTAGTGCTGCTACTTTGAGTCTTTGGACTCAGTGGTCTAGATCTCCTGATGTTGGTGGATGACAGTTCCCATAATCCCTGACACAGGCCATGAAGGTTGGGAGTGATGGGAAACATAGGTCAACAACACTGAGACAGAACAAAAATTGAACTTTTGGGGATTGGACCTGGGATCTTCAAAATGGAAAGCGTGTGCCTACCATACTGGTGCATACCCTTCCTCAATGGTAAGAGGACCTAGAAAACTGGTTTGGGTTCTCCTGCTCATCCTAATTTTTTTTGCAGCATACTGGCTGTCATCAGGAGCTGAGATTGGAATTGTTAATGTTGTTGTTGCGAATGGACTGATATCAGCTTGTTAAAGAAAAGCTGTTGGTTAACATTGGGATGTAGCTGCAGGGAGGGGGGAATGAGGGCATTTCCTCCATGAGAATAAAGGGGTCCGCCATGACATCTTCATTTAGTCCTCAAATTTCTATCACTGCAGAATTCAAAACTTCAGTTAAGCATTTGGAAATACAATTTAGGTATCTAAATAAAAGAGAACAAGTGTGGTGTAGTGTTTTTTTGCATGTTGGACTATGACTCAGTAGATGAGGGTCTGAATCCTGACTCAGCCGTGGAAAGCCACTGGGTGACCTTTGACAAGTCACACTCTCTCGACCTCAGAGGAAGGCAAAGGCACTCCCCCCTCTGAATCTGAACAGATCTTGCCAAGAAAATCCTGTGATACGGTTGCCATAAGTCAGAAATGACTTGAAGGCAAGCAACAGCAATCCAAAGAAACGCAGAGTTCCTAAGGGAATGTGAATGCAGCAAGCATAATAGTTCTAGGTATGAACAGTTTTCACTGTTCCACTCTGCAGTACTAGAAGTTTGGGGACTGAAGGAAATTTCAAATTTCATGGGGGGAAGAATTCTTATTTGGGGGGCCTATGTCTTCATTGAGAACCAGTGTAGTGTTGTGGTTTGGGCGTTGGACTACGACCCTGGAGACCAGAGTTTGATTCCTCACTTGGGCCATTTCTGCACTAGGCTGTTATAGCACTATGATTCCACTTGCAACATCCTATGGAATCCTGGGGTTTGCAGTTTCGGAAGGGGCCGGCCAGCCTCTCCCAAAACTGCAGACCCCAGGATTCCATAGGATGTTGCAAGTGGAATCATAGTGCTATAAAGCCTAGTGCGGAAATGGCCTTGGCCATGAAAACCCGGTGGGTGACCTTGGGTGTGTCACGCACTCTCAACCCCAGAAAATCCCATGATGAGGTCACCTTAGGGTCACCCTAATGACTTGAAGGCATACAACAACACCAGTGTCCTCATTATGTCCCCCTGCCCTTAGCCACACCCCAGTTAACATTTTTTAAAAATGGAATTGATTTGTTGGCTTAATTTGTTGAATTATTAAATGATTGGAAACGTCCACTAATAAAGCAGTAAATTAATTAGATCAAGCAATAGTTACTGAGCAACAGGCTGACGTTCAACAGCTAAAACAATGAATTTCAACACTGTTGTTGAAAATTTCAGCAAAGCAAGCATAACAAGTTAATTCTTGAGTTATTTTCATGAGGTGGAAAACCTACCAGCAGGTAACTAGGGCTATTTCTGCACTACACTGTTATAGTGCTATTATTCCACTTTCGACATCCCAGGAATTCTGGGGTTTATAGTTTACTGAGACCAAAGGGCTCTCTGGCTGAGAATTCTAAAGGCCCCTCCCTAAACTCCAAAGCCCAGGATTCCATAGGAGGTTAAAAGTAGAATTATAGCACTATAACAGTGTAGTGCGGAAATGGCCTGCCTTTCCTGATCTTTGTGGATGACCTCCAGTTGAAACCCGCATGGGACTGACAACTCCGGAGAGTTCCAGATCCCACCCCTGAGCTTTGGGATTGGCTGAAGGAAAGGGGCGGGACTTGGCGAAGGTCTCATAATCCCAGGGAGCTGGGAAGGCAGCCAGGAGGAGGTTGGAAATTCTCAAGCAAGTAGGTCAGAGCTGGGAACTGTGTCAGCTGCAGATAACCCTGTGCCAGGTAAGCGTTCTGGAGAAGGCTGAGCTTTGATCTCTTTGCCTTCTCTCCTGCCCTCCTCTGTGAGATAATCCAAGTCTTTAATTGCAGTGGTGTGTTGTTTATAGCTCTGGAGCCATCTGAGAGAGGCTTAGATTCCTAAATCGCTAACAGGAATGCTGCTACAACTGTCAGGTTTAGATTAGCCAGAAATATATGCCACTGCCAGGCACCCAACTGACTAGACTGTGACTCCCATCACCCCCAGCCAACCCAAGGAGTGATGGAAGTTGTAGTCCAGTGCATTTGGAAGGCATGCAGGTTTGGGACAGACTGTCCTAGAATTTGCAATCCTGGGTTGCTAAGTTTGTGCTATAGCCCAGATGGTTACTGCATGGCAAAATTTGGAAATGATCCTTATTTGGACTGTAGTTCCCAGAATCCCCAACCAGGCTGGGTAACTCTGAGAATCCAGAAAAGGAACTTTTCTGAATTGTGCTCAGCATTGAGGCACTCTACACATGCTCAGGTGGTAAAAATCATATAGGAGAAAAGGGGTGATGATGGTAGAGTCACAGGAGTATGTTTTGTATCAGAAGTTGTTTCTTTTGTAATTCAGTTGCTTTCTCAGTACAGGCAAAGGCCATTCATTCCTTTTCTTGGCTATGTGGGGACGAGGAACAAAGTATAATAGAAGACAGGTAATAAAATTTCAACTCCATTAGCAACAGAAAAGTAACATCCCTTGAGATCCAGGCTGCCCTATTCAGTGCAAAGCTAACTGTTCTTTTCTCAGGCAGAGAACACTGCATTTCTTGAGGAGTTTCTGTACTTTCACATTTGGAAAACCATTTAGGGGCTCTATTGGTAAAACTTGCCTATTGTGTATTACTGATTTTTGCTGCAAGTGTAAGACAGACTGCATTGTGTGGTTCAGCATCTCAGCCCAATATCTGGAGTTGTAGACATGAAGTATTTCTCTTTTTGGAAGCAAAATTGGAGCAATGACTGCTTGCTTGGTTGCAGAGGCTGGATTCCTCCTTCCCCTTTCTTCTTTCCACCAAAATGATTACTATTGTAGTTAATAGATTCTTTCTCCGTTCTGTATACATTCTGAGCTGGTTTGTGGATGCTGTATTGTGGAACGGGGGCAACTTTGGTGTGTTGTGGAGAGAGAAAAGTTGACTACCTCACCTGCCACAGTATGTTGTCCCCTGAAAATTTGTCCCCCTCTAAAATGAGAAGTCACCAGTAGAAGGAAGTAAAGGCCCATAATAAAACTGGAAAAAAAAATATATCAGAGAATCTCCCATTTTTTTCTGAAGCCTCCCCCCCCAGGGAAAACAATTAAAACATGAGTATGAAATACTTTCTTTGAGAAAAATGAATAAAATGCTTGAGACAAGGTGGTCACAGGTTTACTGCCCCCAAATCGTTTGAAAAATCTATATAAGAGGAAGAATTATGCAAGGCTATGTCCATTATCAGAACCTTACAGTTCCTTGTCTGGTTTCATTTTCTCTATTCTTTTTATAGGAACGAGTAAAGTATAACCCTGCTGAGAACTGCTGGATGCAAACTAGTTTGCTCTGCTTTACTAATATTGATGATTTCTTCTGCTTTTATTGGTTTTTCCCCCTCTTTCTCAGACTAAGAAATCCAAACTGGTTCCTTAACAGTTTAAGATCTTGTAGCTTCATTGGTAAATAAAGGAACAAAAAATAAAAATAAAATAAAAATTGTTTTAATATATCAGACATGATAATTTAATGTCAAGCCAAGTTATATATACTTCATATTATGTTCCAAAAGTAACCAAGAGCCTACCAATCTGTACAAGATACTAAAATTGCAATTTTCAGTTTCTCCAAAAAAAATTGTATTTCTTTTCTGTCAGGAATATTTTAATGATGTCTTGGACTCAATGGCCCTTGTGATCTTTTCCAGCTCTCTGACTCTATGATTTTTCTGATGGAGGGGTGGGGGGAAAGAGAAAAAAAGGATTTCCCCCCTGGTTTTTCCCCCCTCCATGGCTTGTAATTTTCCACAGATTTTACATCTCTAGTCTCTAGAAGATCACTTCCAGTTTTAAATAAACCCTGGGGAAAAGGCATCTTTTTGATGAAACAAGCCATCTCCTTTATAGAAAACTGAATCTTCTTGGTTTGAACTTTTTTTTCTGGCTGTGTTGGTTGGGGGCTCCTCTACGGATAATCCAGCCCCCCCCCCGCAAAAAAAGAAGGCCCGGGGCCCTAGGGTGATGCCTACAGGCCACGTGTGTGCCGCTTCTGCTCTGTGAGATCACCAGTGAAGCTTAGGTGCTGGTGTGTGTGAGGAATGATGGCATTGTCACCCCCCCCCCCAATTCTGCCTCCGGTTCTCTTTTAGTCCTCACATTTCTAACATTGCAGAAACATAAAGCTTTAGCTGGGCGTTTAGAAATACAGTTCTGCAGACTTGTGGCAGGAAAGCAAACACAGGAATTTTGAGGGTCATAGGTGTGAAAGAGTTTCAGTGTCTCTCTGCAGTGCTAGAAATTTGAGGAGTGATGGAGATTTCAACTGGGTGGGGGCAGAAGTCTTGTCTGAGAGACCAAGACTTATCCATACGATCCTGGCAGACTACCGTCTGCTATGTCACATCAGCTTCCGGTAGGCTGTGGGTAGAAATTGTGGCTTTGCCTTAATGCTAGCCCAAAGGACAGGACTATATTTTTCACAGGTGTGCTGGTCATATGTGGCTTTACCTTGTGGATCCTATGGGAGATAGTAGCCTTGTTTCTTAAAGGTGCATCAGTGCAGGAGTGTTTCATGCGTTCAGCCCAGTGCTTCACAATACTGTCATATTCCTGCTTGTTGTTGTATGCCTTCAAGTTGTTTCTGACTTATGGAAACCCTTTAGTGAACCTATCACAGAGTTTTCATGACAAGATATATTCAGTAATGGGTTTGCCATTGCTTTCTTCCGAAGCTGAGAGAGTATGACTTGCCCAAGGTCACCCAGTGGGTTTCCATGGTTGAGCAGGGATTTGAACCCAGGTCTTTGTGGGTTCTAGCACTCAAATCACTAAACCACTCTGGCACTCTATACAAATCTATTCACAAATAAGTGTCAGTTTGATAGGATTTTCTCTATTGGTATGATAAGGATAGGAATCATGTGGCCACTAGGTTTTGTTGAATTGCAACTCCCAGCCTTTATCACTATTGGCTGTGCTGGATAGGTGAGTTGTCATCCAACAACATCTGAACAGCCACATAATGCCCACCCTGGGGATATAGGATTGCCACCTAAGCCTAAGACATATGGGGAAAAGGTTAAGCAAGCCTGGTGTTTTAGAAAGTTTTAATTAATTTAATTTTTAAAACAAGTATGTCCTATCTTTCCTTGAATCCCGAGGCAGCTAACATGATACTATTAAAATAGAACACAGGAAAGCACCCAACAAGAAGAGCAAGCCAACAAGTAACTGCAGCACTGGCAATTAATTAAAAAAATAGAGCAGATAGAATCATAGAGTTGGATGAGACCACAAAGGCCACCCAGTCTAACCCCTGCCATGCAGGAAAAGACGACCAAAATATTCCCAACAGATGGCCACCCAGCCTCTGCTTAAAACCTCCAAAGAAGGAGACTTGACTTCCGGGTTTAATGCCAGACCGCGTAGTTATGTAGGGGCTTGTCTTGCCGAAACACAGTTGCCCAGTGCGGATCAGCCGGCAGAAAAATAATAAACAGAGCTGGCCAAACACCCCCCTGGTAAAGGGGTCTTGAAGGGGGGGTTTGACTGAAGTTCGTTGGATGTGAAGAAACAGCATATTGCTGGATCGGAGGAATGGAGACGAGTAAAGAGCCGAAGAGATACCACATCCACGCTGGGCAGCCGCTTATGACAGGCAAAGGGACGCCAAAACCTATTTTAAAGAAGCTAGTGAGTAACATCATAGGAAAGAAACATTAGTTTAAAAACTCTCTCTTGTAAGGAGTTGATATGACCTCAACATTAATAGACTGTGCCAGTAAATAAGAAAAGCCAACGTGAGTAAAGGAGGACTTTAAGGATTATAATATTCATTAAACTTGGATCTATAAACTTGGTAAATTAACTTTAGAAACTGAACTGTAGGAATATAGCAAAAGTGGATTATGAACTGTTTGTGGATGATCTGTTCATGAATGGACTGTTTTGGAGAATATTTAATGAACTCTACCTTGGATAATTAATTTTACAAACTGAACTGTATGAATTTAGCAAAAGCGGATTATGAACTGTTGGTGGATGGTGGATTGTTCTGGAAAATATTTAACGAACCTTATTTTGGATAATTAAAAAGCCCGTGTGGAGTGAGACGAGACAACGACTATACAAGGACAGTGAGGGAAAGAAGATGGGAGAAAGACTTTAAATCTTACTTGAACTTATTTGAACTGAGTGAAAGGTGTTTGGGGAAATAACTTGCTGATAAATAGACGGACTGCTACCACATGAGGGTTAAACAGACTTTGCTTAAAAACTGGAAAAGACAGCTGAAATACGGCAGGAATAGACTGGAGATTAAGAGGAAAGTGGCAAAGATCGAGAAGAGAGGATCGACAGTAGAAAAGAAACGGAAATTTTTTGATGGAGTGAGAGGAAACATGAATTGGAAAGTTTGAAAAGATTGAGGTATCAAATTAATTGTTGTTAAACGTGATTATTAGTTTGGGATCTGATAAATAATTTGTAAATTAATTGTGTATTAATCTTGGATTGTCTTACTTATTACTTGTAACAATCAACTAAATGTATAGGGAACATTGAATAATTTACCTACAGCTGGGGAAAGGGAGAAGGGGGATAAAATTGAAGGTCTATCAAAGAGCTGTGATCAGTAAACTGACCTTGAAGTGTTCCCAAACAAAGGAGCTCTTTATTGAGAGACTATTTGTACAAAGAGACTTGGCAAAGGTGGTAAATGAGCTCCATCTAGTGGGGCAAAGTGCAATTACAAAGATTATATATATTTAAAATAGATTGTCTTATATATACAAGCTCTCTCTTTATATAAGATTGTTATATATACATATAAGTTGATATACCAAAATATACAGAATTATATACAGAATTATAAATTGCATAAATTGTATAGAACTGATAGATATATAGATATAAAGATATTAATACAGAAAAAGTATAGAAATTGAAAGTACAGAAACGAGATGGCTATAAGGAAGAAAACTATTACATATACTCAATCATAAATTGCCTTGGAGAGAAGACCTTTATTGGAACAACCTTTACAGACTTCAGAGATTGGAGCACAGATACTAGAAGAACTAAGAAATTTTAAACAAGAGATTAGACAGGAGCTAAAAGAAACAAGAGCTGACATTAAAACAGACATAAAAAAGGACATGGAAGCATTTAATAAGAAAATCGAGAAGATAGACAAAGAAGTGAAGATAATACAATCAGAAGTAAAAGATATAGATGAAAGAACAAAGCAAGCTGAAAGAGAGAGGAAGGAGATGAGTGAAAATCTAAAAAGAAATGAGGTGGAGATAGAGGCACATGAAACGAGGTATCGGGACAGGTGCCTCAAATTCAGAGGGATAGAAGAGAAGGCTGGGGAAAATATTTACGAAAGTTTAATCCCCGAACTAGCGGCATATATGGAGGTGTCCGAGGAAATAATGGAAACGGAAATTGATCGAATCTTTCGTATAAGCTCAAAAATAGCAAGGGAGAAGAACTGGCCAAGGGATATTATTATTTGCTTCACAGGGACAAGAGTGAAAGAAAACTTATTGCAGAAAAATTACAAAGAAAAACTCATAGTGGAGGGAAAAGAAGTGAAAGTCTTTAAAGACGTTCCATATCAAATACTAAAAAGAAGACAGGACTACAAAAATCTAACGGTACTGTTACAAAGATATAAGATGGGAGGTGGGAGAGAATTGAAGGGGTCTCTTTTACCTTGAATTCAAGAAGACATAGATGTACCACACTGGTGCAAGCTAACAAAGTTATGGAGAAAATAAAAGAGATATTTGAGAATAAAAGAAAAGGAACCAGAGAGGAGACAAGAAGAAAGAGAATAATCAAAGAGAGGGAAGACAAAGATAATACAGAAAAACAAGATAAATCAGAAGGAGAAATCGACATTGGAGCAGAAGAACAGGAGGATGATTCGGAACAAGACCAACAGAGTTTAGAGACAGAAGAGAAGTCGATAGAAGAAGAAGAAGAAGCTTAAGAAAATGAGTATAAAGTGTATATCCTGGAATGTAAATGGTCTTAACTCCAATTACAAATGCAGACAGGTCTTCCACTATTTAGAAAAAACTAAGGCGGATGTTATGTGTCTACAAGAGACGAAGATCCGGGATAGGGATGTAAAATACTTGAAGAACCCCAAACTAGGAAAATGTTATATTTCTGCTTTCCAAAAGAAGAAAAGAGGAGTTGTAATATACGTTAACTCAAACTACCCCACAGAAGAAGTATTTCGTGATGAAGACGGACATTACATAGAAGTACAAGTTCAGTTTCGTGAAACATTGGTAATACTGTTAGGAATTTACTCCCCATTGGAAAACAAAAGTAAATTTTACAAGAAAATAGGAGAAGAGCTACAGAAATACGTTACAGAAAGAAACCAAGATAATATTTTGATAATTGGAGATATGAATGGGGTACTGGATCTGGAGAAGGGTAGAACAACAAACAAAAATCATAAAAAGAAACAAGGGAAACTTCCTAGAACTTTCTTCAGAATAATGGAAGACCTATCACTGATGGATATTTGGAGATTTAAAAATGGAGATGAAAGAGGTTTTACATATTACTCTGATAGTCACCAAACTATGTCCAGGATCGACATGTTTCTAATCTCTAAAACATTACACAGTAGTGAAGAATATGGAAATACTTCCCAGAATAATGTCAGATCATAACCCAATTCAAATTAAATTATGTATAAAAAAGAAAAGTATCTACTCAAATTGGGGGTTAATGACCTCTATTGGCTGGAATTCCGTGGTCAAGAATAGTGAAAGGGAAAGGAGTTCACGAGGGATGGGAGTTCCTTAAAAGGGAGATACTGAAGGCACAGCCTAAAACTGTGCCAATAAGGAGGAAAAATGGAAGGCATCTGAGGAAACCAGAATGGTTGACTAAAGAACTCTCAGCTGAGCTAAGTGTTAAAAGAAACATGTATAGGAAATGAAAGAAGGGGGAAACCACGAAAGAAGAATTTAAGCAAGTGGCCCGGAGATGTAGGGAGGAGGTCAGAAAGGCTAAAGCACAGAACGAACTTAGGCTGGCCAGAGACATTAAAAACAATAAAAAGGGCTTTTTTAAATACGTCCGCAGCAAAAGGAAAAAGAAGGAGACGATAGGGTCGCTGCGCAGAGAAGATGGAGAATTACTCACAGGGGGAAGGGAAAAGGCAGAACTACTTAACACCTTCTTTGTCTCAGTTTTTTCCCAGAAGGGTACAAGCACTCAACCTGGCGGTTGGGGAGCAGGTGAGGAAGCAGGGGAAATGAGGCACGTAATAGGTAGAGGGGTGGTACAGGAATACCTGGCCACACTGGATGAATTCAAGTCTCCAGGGCCAGATGAATTGCATCCTAGGATATTAAAAGAGCTGGCAGAGGTCATTTCGGAACCGCTTGCTATAATCTTTGAGAAATCTTGGAGGACAGGAGAAGTTCCAGCAGACTGGAAGAGAGCAAATGTTGTCCCCATCTTCAAGAAGGGAAAAGAGAGGACCCAAATAATTATCGCCCAGTCAGCCTGACATCAGTACCCGGAAAGATCCTGGAGCAGATCGTTAAGCGGTCAGTTTCTAATCACTTAGAAAGCAAGGCGATAATCACGAGAGGTCAACATGGATTTCTCAAAAATACGTCATGCCAGACTAAACTTATCTCTTTTTATGATAGAGTTACTAGCTTGATAGATGAAGGGAATGCTGTGGGTGTAGCATACCTCGATTTCAGTAAGGCGTTTGACAAAGTTCCCCACGACATTCTTGCAAAGAAACTAGTAAAATGCGGGCTGGACAGGGCTACTGTTAGTTGGATTTGTAATTGGTTGACTGACCAAACCCAAAGAGTGATCACGAATGGCTGCTTCTCATCCTGGAGAGAAGTGACTAGTGGGGCGCCACAGGGTTCTGTCCTGGGCCCAGTGCTGTTCAATATTTTTATCAATGACTTGGAGGAAGGAATAGAGGGCATGCTCATCAAATCTGCAGATGACACCAAATTGGGAGGGGTTGCTAATACGCCAGAGGGCAGGATCAAAATTCAAAATGACCTGGATAGGTTGGAGAGCTGGGCCAAGGCTAACAAAATGAAATTCAACATAGATAAGTGTAAGGTCCTACACTTAGGTAGAAAAAATGGAATACAGAAATATAGGATGGGGGACAAGTGGCTGGATAGCAGTACATGCGAAAGGGATCTAGGAGTCTTAATAGATCACAAGCTGAACATGAGTCAGCAGTGTGATGCGGCAGCCAAGAAAGCCAATGCAATTCTCGGCTGCATGAATAGGAGTATGGTGTCTAGATCGAGGGAGGTACTGGTACCACTCTACTCTGCTTTGGTTATACCTCATCTTGAATACTGTGTCCAGTTCTGGGCACCCCAATTCAAGAAGGACATGGTCAAGCTGGAGCAAGTCCAGAGGAGGGCGACCAAAATGGTGAGAGGCCTGGAAACCATGCCCTATGAGGATAGACTTAGAGAGCTGGGGATGTTTAGTGTGCAGAAGAGAAGGTTAAGAGGGGACATGATAGCTATGTTTAAATATTTGAAGGGATGCCATGTAGAAGAAGGAGAGGGCTTGTTTTCTGCTGCTCCAGAGACCAGGACAAGGAGCAATGGATTCAAGCTGCGGGAAAGGAGATTCCACCTGAACCTCAGGAAGAACTTCCTGACATTTAGGGCTGTCCGGCAGTGGAATAGCCTGCCTCAGAGTGTAGTGGAGTCTCCTTCCTTGGAGGTTTTTAAGTAGAGGCTAGATGGCCATCTGTCGGGAATGCTTTGAGGGTGTTCCTGCATGGCAGGGGGTTGGACTGGATGGCCCATGTGGTCTCTTCCAACTCTACATTTCTATGATTCTATGATTGTACATGGTGACAGCAGCTAGGATAACATATGTGAAATATTGGAAAAGAAATGAAACACCAGAAATGGAAGAATGGCTGATTAAAGTACAAGAATATGTCACACTAGATGATTTAACCCGCGCCGTGAAGGGAGAAAGACGAGGCAAGAAAGAAAGCGGAATGATAGCTGTGAGGGAATATATTGAGAGCAATTGGACAAGGTTATGCCAAGAAGACAATGAAGTCTGAACATTAAGGAGAAATAAAAGAGCATCGGTTAGCTAAATAAGACATTTAAAAGTAAAGAATGCTTATAAAAAGGCAAGTCAACAGTAATAGAAACAGTTTGGAGGCATGAGATATAAGAATTGAAGAATATCCAAACAAGAGAAAGTAGGAAGTTAAAAAAGGTACTGAAATATAGATAAGGATCAGATTTAGAGTTTCTTGAACACTTATGAGTGAAATTTGATTTGAATAGATTGAAACGAAGTGTCAAAAATATGATGAACTTTATGATTAGAATGAATTTAATTAGATAATATAAATGCAACTAGGATCCTGGACGGAAAATAACATGGAAATATATGTAAAATGGATGATTGTATTATATGCAGTTTTTTTACAATCTGGAAAAAAATGAATAAGACATGAAAATGATGTAAGTGTAAATAGATGAGTTTTAACAAAAATAAATAATAAAAAACGAAACAAAGAAGGAGACTCCACCACACTCTGAGGCAGCATATTCCATTGTCAAACTGCTCTTACTGTCAGGAAGTTCCTCCTAATGTTTAGATGGAGTGCCCTATCATACTACACTGTTATAGTGCTATTATTCCACTTTCACCATCTTGTGGAATTCTGGGGTTTGTAGTTTCCTGAGGCCAAAGACCTCTCTGGCTGAGAACACTAAAGGCCCCTCCCTAAACTGCAAATCCCAGGATGCCATGGCAGTTAAAGTGGAGTAATAGTGCTATAAGAGTGTAGTATGATAAGGACCAGAATCTCTTTTATTGAAGTTTGAAGTCATTGCTTTGTGTCGTAATCTCTGGAACAGTAGAAAACAAGCTTGACCCATCTTCCATGTGACATTCCTTCAAATATTTAAACATAGCTATTGGGTCAACTCTTAACCTTCTCTTCTCCAGGCTAAACATACGCTACTTCCCAAGCTGCTCCTTATGCAGTGCTCAGACATGGTCATCTTCCAAGCTCTGCAAATATCTGTGGGAGCCATAGTACAGACCATCTTTTCTCAACTGGGAACCTTCCAATTGTATTGGCCTTACAACTGGTATCATTTGCATTGGCCATGCTGGTTGGGAATGATGCCGGTTCTAGGCCAACATATCTGGAGAGCAGCTGGTTGGGACAATCGAGATTAAGTCATGTAATAAAATCCAGTCCCTAAAGACTTTGTTTGAGAGAAAGCCCTTTCCCATGATCTGGCAACATGTGGGTGGCCGGACTCCATTATTAGGTTTCCCTGTCTTGGCATGACGATAAAGGTGCTTATTTATTAACACATTAAATAACAAGACAATGCATTTAAAGTATAGACAAGTTAAATGAAATGCTATTTTTAAAAGACAGATCATTCTGAAGGCTGTTGTTGCTTAGCCTAAATAAGAACATTCAACTGTGGGGTGGACTTTGATGAGGCAACACCCATTTTTTCCCCTCCAAGATTACATATTCCCTGATATCTATCTATGGACCCCTTGGACCTCAGGTACAAACCCTTGCCGTAAATAAATAAAAAATTAGGCTGAGATTCTAGCCTTCCCTGAGCCATGATATTCATGGAGTGGCCTTTGGCCAGTTACTTTCTCTCTCAACTTAAAGAACCTCACAGTGGGAAGGAGGAGAGCCATTGATGTTATCAAGAGGCAGGGTATCACGCAGACCTGGGCAGAGTGTAGCCTGTGGATTGTATACGGGGTTGCCAAAGTAAAAACTTGAAAGGCACTTGTACCTTTAATGGCTATGTAGAAAGGGGAATTTCAGCAGATGTTACTTGTCACACAACTAGGCAACAAGTGATCACTAATGAAAATCTCGCTTCTACACAATCATTAAAGGAACAAGAGCCTTCTCCAGTTCTCACTCTGGCAGCCCTAACTGCATATGGCTGCATGGGCAATTTTGCTCTTTCAAGTCCTCACAGAGCCTCTCCAGGACCTAGTGGGACAGGAGAAAAAAAAAAAACTAGCCCTCAGAAAAAAGGGGGAGTTACTCCTGGAGGATTTTTTGGAGGCCCCCCAACCCCAAAATCAAAACCAGAAATGAATTGATCTAGTGTGATAAGGAAAAAAACTAATCCTCAAAAAATAGGGAGTTGCTCCTGGAGGATTTGTTTGGAGGCATTGCAGACCCTCAGACCAAAAATCAGAACCGGAAATGGGCATCTGATCACTCCAAAGAAGGCATTCTGTTTTTTAAAAGACTTCTGGGCCTGATGCAAATAAGTAAATGTTTTAGATTGTTTTGATTTTATAGACACCTTGATACTATTTCAGTCTTTTTTGTAGTTTTTTTTTTTAGCCATATGTGAGTCATACTTTTAGCCTGCAAGCCAGAGCTATTTAAAGTAGTTGCCCATGGACCAGTGCTGGACCCAGAGCCACCAGCTGCCAGTCTCTGGCAAGTTTCCAGGAAAGAAAGAAACAGTTGTAGTCGATGCATATAAATATGGCACTGGTCCCTGGCATACTGGGGAAAAAAATACATCAGACAGCCTGAGAAGTACTACTGTAAGTTGCCTTGAGGAAAAGGCAGGGTATAAATAAATGGTTGATTACAATGAAAATTTAGCCCCTGCATCAGCCAAAAATTCCCCACCACTGATATGAATCCCAGCCCCTCAGTGTCTATTGAAGGCAGATATGTTACCTTCATTCATACCTTCCATTGTTTCTGTTAGCATTGAGCATGTCTTCAGCCTACCATCTCTCTGAAGCCCTTCTGAAGTGTGTCTACTGGTGACAGATGGGTGCCAAGGCAAACAGGGATAGTGATCTGTTCTGGATTCTAGTCCAGGCTTAAAGGAGCTGTCATAAGTCCTAAACTCTATCTCCAAATTAGAATCATGGGACCCTAAGGTGAACCTGTCATGGGTTCTCTGGAGCTGAATGTGTGTGATGCACCCAAAGTCACCTGGTGGGTTTCCATGTCTGAGCAGGGAATTGAACCTGGGCCATTTCCGCACTATACTCTTATAGCGCAATTATTCCACTTTCAACATCCTATGGAATCCTGGGGTTTGCAATTTAGGGAGGGGCTGGCCAGCCCCTCCTGAAACTGAAAACCCCAGGAGTCCGTAGGATGTTGAAAGCGGAATGATCATGCTATAAGAGTGTAGTGCGGAAATGGCCCTGGTCTCCAGGATCCAATGCTCAAAGCACTACAACAGACTGGCAGTTGTTGTTGTTCTTATTTATTTGTATCTTACTTTTATCGCAAAATTGAGACTCGAGGCTCACAATATGAACGAACAATGCAGTTAAAAATATACCAAAAAGTGAATATTAAAATAGAATTGAACTATTTACTGTATTATAACAATTACATCTCTGTAAAAGAATAAAATGCAATTTAAAAAGATAAAAAGCTCTTAAAAACAACAATTAAAACAATAGAACACCCCCTAACTGGTTCTTTAAAAACTTTCTGTTTCAAAAGCCTGTCTAAATAAAGAGATTTTAGTCTCCTCTAGAAGGACAACTAGGAGGGGACCATTCGGGCCTCCCTGGGAAGGGAATTCCAGAAGCTAAGGGCAGCCGCCGAGAAGGCCCTCTCATGTCCCCACCAGCTGTGCTTGGGATGGTGGTGGGACTGAGAGAAGGGCCTCTTCTGATGATCTCAGAGCCCAGACCAGTTCATACAGGGAGATAAACAGAATTTCTTATCTTTCAATTTGAACCAGTTGGATTGTGTCCAGGTCTTGGGAGCAGCAGAACACAAGTTTGCTCCCACTTCTGCATGACATCCCTTCAGATAATTCAAGATGGCTATGGTGTTCCCTTTCAATCTTCTTTCTTCCCAGCTAAACACACCTTTTCCCCTGAGGTGTTCCTCATAGGGCTTGTTTTCCAGATCTTTTACCATTTTTATTGTCCTCCTCTGGACTTGTTTCAGCTTGTCAGTATCCTTCTTGAATGCCTACAACTGCACCTAGTTAAGTAAACCACCATGGATAGATGCTTTAAAGTTCAAAGTGAAAGCCAGAACAGTACTGACATGGAAGCTACTGTTTTCCATTGAGTGGCATACCCAATCCTCTACTCTGAATGTACTCTGGAGACAGAGTTGATCTACAATCTTAATCTGGCCACCTAGATTCTATTGACTGTCTGCCTTTTTATAAGGATGTCTCGTTGACTGGGAACAAGTTGTTGACAAAAGATTTAATCTTTTTTCTTCACCACAAGACTAGATTGTGCTGCAACGTGGCTGCTTGCTATTGCATTGATATATATGCTAATCCACTTCGCCTTCTAAATGTGGGTTTAACTGGAACAATTGGGAGGTCTGCTGTTGATAGCCTGCATGAGCTGCCAGGAAAAGAGTCTTTCATACCTCCAGGTCTAAAGCCATGTTGGGTTTTAGGGGTTAGATTGTGTCAGCTTCGTACAGCTTAAGATTCTGTGTTGTTTTCAGGCACAGTGAATAACTGTGCAGTGGGCCTTTTAAGTTCAACCATCCCTCTGTTTCAGATGGCGTGGAGCTCCATCCTCCATCATCTTTGTTCATTGTCTATGGTGGTTAGGGCCATGCCTAGAGGATGGAGTACAACAACATCTGGAAGGTCACAAGTTTTCTGCCCTAGGCCTAGGAGAACACCTAGAATCTTAGAATCGTAGAGTTGGAAGAGACTCAACAGCCGAGTCCAATCCCCTGCCATGCAGAAAAAACTCCAAAGAAGGAGACCCCACCACACTCCGAGGCAGGATATTCCACTGTCAAATGGCTCTTACTGTCAGGAAGTTCTTCCTGATATTTAGGTGAAATCTCCTTTCCTGTAGCTTGAATCAACTGCTCCATGTACTAGTCTCTGGAGCAGCAGAAAACAAGCTTGCTACACCTTCAACATGACATCCTGTCAAATATTTAGACATGGCTATCATGTCACTTCTTAACCTTCTTTTCATTAGGCTAAACATATCTAGCTCCCTAAGCTGCTCCTCATAGGGCAAGATTTTTAGACCCTTCACAGTTTTGGTCACCTTCCTCTGGACACGTTCCACTTTGTCAATATCCTTCTTGAATTGTGGTGCCCAGAACTGGACATAGTATTTCAGGCAGAGTCTGACCAAAGCAGAATAGAATAGTACTATCACTTCCCTTGAGCTAGACATTATATTCCTATTGATGCAACTTAGAATTGCATTGGCTTTTTTAGTTGCAGCATCACTGTTGACTGATGTTCAGCTTGTGGTCCACTAAAACTCCTAGATCCCTTTCATACATTCTATTTTCAAGCCAGATATCATCCATCCTGTATCTACCCTGATGCAGGCCTGAGCTGTGCCCAGAAGTGACATAAACACAGTTTGGGTTATTTCTTTTAAACACATAGTGCCAGTGCTTTCTGCTTGACATCTTTGAGCTAAAGCATGAAAGAAGGCATGCAACCTTAAAAAAAAAAACTTTCATAAAATAACAGTTTTCCAAAAAATCTAAAAATGAAATGAGACAATGCAACAAGGCTGCTTAAAACAGCAACACAAACCTGGATTTATATAATGGCATGAGACTGTCATTCTAAAGGCCTGTTGAAGCAAAGTGCTAAAAAGCTTCATTGATGAAGTGGGGAAATTTCCTGGAGCAGGTAGTTCCACATTCTAGGTACAGAGGAGAAAGCCTCCTTGGCCTCTAGACTCCAAGCAGCTGTTGAGAAATTGCCTATTGAACCCAAATGTTGGTAAAAGCTCAGCAGACAATGTGGATTCCTTCAATCCGTGCTATGGCAGATGGATAAGAGATTAGATCTGTGGGAGAAAGAAAATACGAAGCAGATCTAGCAGGACTGGCGGCAACGAAGGTACAGTAAACATGATCTGGGAGTGAGTATGAAATGCTCTTCTTTTGAGTGCACTTAGTTTAAGAGCAGGGCATCTGCTATGCATGAAAAATGTCCAGAGCAGGAATGGGAAATTGAGGAAGCCTAGGGGGCTGCTTTAGTCCCCATGGAGGGCTGTATCTGCTCCCACAGAGGGGTGTGTGTATGTGTGTGTGTGTGTGTGAAATTCCAAATGCCTCTGGGGTTATTGGGGGCATTTCCACCACATTTTGCATTTTTTAAAAAAGGGATGGGCCTACAAAATATGGGGGAAGTGTACCTCATGGCCCCTAGTGGGCATGTTGGAGCATTTAAAAAATATTCATTTATTTATTGCCCAGGAGGCTTCTAAACATGGTGGAAATGACCCCCACATCTCCTAGAATGCATTTGATGGCATTCTTGAGCAAGAAATCTTTATATATATATTGACTCCCTAGGATCCTGCCAAAAATGTGGCTCTGGGGGCTGCGTGGGTCCCATGGAGCTGTGCTTTGGCTGCCCCTGGGCTAGAGGTTGATCACAGGGCCCTCCCAATAGTCCCAGGGTTGCCAGATAGAAAACTGGAGGGGGATTTGTACCATTGTGTAGAAAATTTCAGTAGGTGTTGCTTGTCATGCAGTTGGGTAACAAGCCATCTCTGCTGAAATTCTCTCTTCTGCTCAACTGAAGAGCTCTCTTCAGTTTTCATTCTGGCATCGCTAGCTGGAAAAGACCTTTGTTGAAAATGCGGGGGAACCACTCTCAGTGAGGTCTAGAGCAGTGCTTTTCAGGCTGTTTGTTGTATGGGAAGGCAATTTTTTTTTCTAATGTGCCAGGAATGAGAAACCATATATAAGCCCATTGGCTACAACTGTTTGTTTCTTTCCTTAAAATTCCCTGTGTGGCAGGAACCTATAGCTTGCAGACTAGCACCAATCCAGAGGTCACCATTTTTTTTTGTAAAATATTTTTTATCGAATCCATAAACTTAAAACCATTAAAGCAAATCATATTATACTCTGAAGCTTAGAACATCACAAATAATCCTAAAGTTGTTACATCTCAAATAACATAAAATACAAATCCAATATCCTTATCCTTTATCATCTACCAGCTTCCTTCTCTAAAAGTTTTGTGTGCTTCCTTATCGCTTATTTTGCTTCGGTGTACATTCTTAAATGGGAAAAGCAATGGGGGGAACTAGCTGCAGTGGGAGTGTTAAAACTTTAAGTATATTGGATATGGAGTAAGGTTATGTTATACTCTGGTCTCTTTTGACTAAAAAATTTCTGAAATTTTGGCTAAGCCTATGTATGTATTTCCTTCTGCGGTAAAATTCTTTATTGGAAAGTGTAAAGCATATGAAATAAAAAATATGTATACGTATAACTAAAAATTAAGGGAATTACTAAAAGTTTGTTGCAAGGGCCATCATTCTGAGTGGCACTGCTTTAGGCAACACTGAGACAGGTGGCCTCAGTATTTAATAAAAAGACAGCTTCCTGTATCCCAGTTCAACGGTGAGGAAAGTTCAGGCCTCCAGATGTTATTGGATTTTGCAATTGCCTGCATCTCTAAGCTAGCATAGGACAACAGCAAGGGATGCTGAGGGCTGGGAGTTGAATGATATCTAAAGGGCCACACTTCACCCTCCCTTCTGCTAATTGGTCAGATCAGCAAATGCAAGAGCCCTTTCTGGCTAGCGTAGACAACTGTGGCTGTCCTGGTATTTACGGCTGTCAGCTTCCATAATTCCTCTCCATTGATTGTGTCATCTAGGCCTGCTGGGAGTTTTAGACAAAAAATATTTGTAGGGCCATGGTTGTTTTTAGGGGTTTTGGGAGCATCGCTTAATTTACCTAGGGCCTGTTCACACTATGCAATTTATAGCTTCATGATTCCACTTTAATTGCTGTGCTTCTATACAATAGAATCTTGGGATTTGCAGTTTAGGGAGGGGCTTTTAGACTTCTCAGCCAGAGCACTTTAGTGTCTTCTTGTTGTTTGTTGTTGTATGCCTTCAAGTTATTTCTAACTTACAATGACTCTAAGGTGAACTACCATGGGGCTTCTCTTGTGCCTTACCAATAAATAAATCCCAGGACTTCATAGGATAGAATTACAGCAGTTAAAGTGGAATAATAGTGCCGTAACTGTGTAGTGTGAACAGATGCCTAATGTTGTTAAGAGCCATGCTTGGCGCTGTAGCTACTATCTTTATAGTTCTTCTCTTTGAGGATCAGTTGCTGGCTTGCAATGAATTTATATTCACCAGATCAGCATTTCTTAAACTCTCTGATGTGAGGGATTGTAGGACCCCCCCCCCCGGGTACAAGGGATCAATACCATATTTCTGCCCATTGACTACATTTTGTTTCATTTCTGGAAACTCTGCAAAGACTGGCAGCTGATGCTTCATACACCAGCCTGAGTGGTATAGAGGTTATAGTGTTGAACATAGGGAGACCCAGTTTCAAATCCTGATTCAGCTATCAATCTCAAAGATTGTCCTAGGCCAGTAAATCACTCTCACGCAGCCTACCTCACAGGGTTGTTGTTGTGAGGGTTAAATAGAGGATAGGAATTGTGTATGTTCCTTTGAAGAAAAGTGAGATATCCATGTGCAGTGGACTCTCTGCATTTGCATGGGTTCAGTTCCACAGCTACCACAAGTAGCAAAAAAAGTGAGTGACCACATCACATATTATTAAATGGTGGTGACATGCTTGTGCGCACTTTGGTGCCTTTGTGTTCATATCACTGCCATTTTATGTATAGGATGTAACACTCCACAGTCACTCAGAATCACAAATCCGGAGGTCACGTATATGGAGGGTCCGGTGTAATCTATTAAATAATGATTGTGTTGAAGATATCTTATCCCTGTTGATGTCCAGTTTTTCTCTCTTAATGCACTTGTGGGAAAAGTGTGACCTTCCAAGTGTTGTTGGACTATGACTTCTGTGAGCCCTGGTTAGCAGAGCTAATGGAGAAGAATGATAAGAATGCTAGATCTTGCACCCCAACGACATCTGGAGGACTGTATTTACCCACCCTAGTACAGTAGTGTCTCGGTTATCCGACCTTCGTTCATCCGACATTCCAGATTATCCGACGTCGCAGCTGCCTGGGGGCGTGGCTGTAGGCATTTCCATGCCCCCCGACACGCCCAGACGCGCCCCCAAAATGGCAGCCGCCACGGGCCTCGGGATTATCTGACATTTTCGGGTATCCGACGATCCGCCCGCTTGTTTATGTCGGATAACTGAGACTCTGCTGTATTAGCATGGCTGTCCCTTTTTGATTTTTTTTTTTTTGGTGGGGATATAAATCCATGCAAAAGACATGACCAGGGATTTGTAATCTAGATTTATGGGCCATTACAATGATCTAGTATCCCACCTGTGAATATTGAGGGTTTGTTTCATTGAAAAAAGAAAACAGAAGTGAAACGCAAATGCTTCCAGCATCTTCTAACCTAGTTTTTCCCAAATACCACAGCTTATTACTGTCAAGGCACGTGTTTTCAGCTTTGTAAAATAAGTCTTTATCTGCAGTGCGAATATCTGCAATCACAGTCACTCTCACACACATTCCTGCTTGTGATTCTGCTGCTTTTCTCTTCCTCCTGGTGAGAATGCTCTGAAGCTTTGAAAGCTTGCATGTGCCAGCATCAATCAACATCATTTAGAAGCTGTCAGCTTTTGGATCTGGTATCGGTGAGTGGTCGGAAGGGAACTGGCATTTATGTCCTCTTTTTTTACTAGAGATGAGGGAAATCTAATGGATTTTTTTGGAGAGTGAGACTTATTAAGAGTACTGCGTAAGAATCTTCATTGAGTGGGGGGGTTTTTTGCAGATTTTTTATTTATTTAATTTATATCTTGCCTTTCTCCCAGCACAGAACCAAGAGACCTAGGGGTTCTGGTGTTATTGCGAAAGCTAGTGGTTTTGATTGATAGATAGATAGATAGATAGATAGATAGATAGATAGATAGATAGATAGATAGATAGACAGACAGACAGACAGACAGACAGACAGACAGACAGATAGATAAAGCCTGTTTTGCAGCTTTACTTTTAAATAATTCTGCTATGAGAGAGACTAGGGTAGAACCTGATAGACAGTGTGATGTAATGAAAAGGGAAGGTGTGAGCTACTTGTGGCCCTCCATGTGCTTTCCAAACAAAAGGAAACGACCACCAATTTGTATATTGTTTTTATATAAAAACAGCAAAAATATAAAATAAAATATCAATATATATACTTTCTGTGTATATTTTGGCTGACAGATGGCAGGGCTTTTTCTATAGTGGCACACCGGCTATGGAACTTTCTGTCAAGGAAGGTCAGATTGGCTTCATCCCTTTTTGATTTTTCAGCAGAAATCAAGTCTGTCATTTTGGTGGCCTTCAGTCTTTGAGGCCTAGAGTGGCTGTTTGGGCTCTTTTAATTGTATATGGGTTTTGGGCAGGGTTTTTTTCCCCCTGAAAAATTGTTTTAGGTTGTTTTAAATATCTTTCTCTCTTTATACTTAGTATTTTTTCGCCTGTTGTGTGTCACTTTGGGGCTCCTGGCAGGCTAAGAGGCATGGATAAATATTTCAAATAAATAGGTAGATAGACAGACAGACAGATAGATAGAGTAACAAACTTCAAAGAGCCAGTGTGGTATAGTGGTTTGAGTACTGCATCAAGACTCCAGGAGACCAAGGTTCAAATCCCTCCTCAGCCATGGAAACACACTGGGTAACCTCAGATAAGTCACACTTTCTCAGCCTTAGAGGAAGGCAATGACAAATCTGCTCTGAATGAATCTGGCCAGGAAAGGATGTAATTGCCATAAGCCAGAGTCGACTTGAAGGTACAAAACAGCAGCAAATGAACTACAGAGCCCATTGTGCTTTGTCATTGGTTCTGCTGGCTAGAACTGGCGAGAAGTGGAGTCCAACAGCATCTGGAGGGGCTACAAATGGTCCACCCCAGACTTAGAATTTTAGTCTAGGTCTCAGAAGACCCAGGTTCAAATTGACTCTTAGCAACAGAGTTTGTTGGGTTTGTTACCTTAAGAGGTGGGGAACGTTGGGGTCCACCTGCAATGCCAGCATCTCCTTAGAATTTGGGGAAATTATAGCTCAAAGGAGGACTGCGAGAGGAGGGTAAGAGGGTAACAGCAGGATCTTTTCACCTATGTATACCAGTACTAACTGTAGAGAAGACTCCAGTTTAAAGTTTAAAAATAAGTATTATATTGGAATTGACAAACATACAAGAAATCAGACACTCTCAAGAATCATACAAGGCTCTCAGAAAGTGACGTGAGAAAGGTTGGATAGAGATTAGGAGTGGTAAGGGTGATAGTTTCCAGTCTTGAAGGAGAAGGTCAAAGCGGAGGGGCTCAAGCACAATCTGAGGGTAGCATGGAGAGGCGGCAAGCTGGACCACGTTCTATGAACTGCAATTGGTTGGGGTCACAGCTAGGTCTTTATACAATGCACCCTGAAGGTGTGCGTTGACAAAGCCATAATGGCTTTCCCACGGGACTGACAAAGGAGTCCAGAATGGGCCGATTCCTTAATTCCAGAGTGACAAAACATTGATGGGAATCATGACAATCTTGTAGTGTTTAGTCAGGTAAGATGTATAAGGAAGATCTCTGTTGGGTAAAAATGAGGGATGGTCTATAACTGCTTTACCTGATTACTTTGCCCATTGTATTCAAAAAATGCAAAACAGCCTGAAGTAGTAAAGGGATTAGCACAAACCCATTAACGTCGAGTTTTCCTCATAATGCTATCTGAACTTTCATGACCTTGAAAATGCTCCGGCCAGCATAACCCCAAACCCATTCTCCAGTCAGCGTGACCTTGATCATGTTCTCCAATCACTCATAAGTTCAATTTATGAAAACTGCATATCTCGTAGGAGGAGTGGTAGGGTATGGCAACACATTCTCTCAGCTGAACCTACCTTGCAGGGCTGTTCGGATGGTGAAACAGGCAGAGAGAGAACTGTGTACTTCACCTTGGAGAAGGTGGCAATATGAATAAATAGTGGAAAGAAGGACATAGATGAATATTGAGTTTGCTGGCTTTTCAGACCTGAACATTGTTACCTGAGAGACTGTTGTTTTGCTTGACTCTTACGGCAAGGCTTGTCTAAGACATTTTGTAGCTTGTGGTAGAGGATAAGATAGTGCTCACCTTTTCCTCTGTTCTGGATGTTAGCAGTTGAATCTTGCTTCCATAGGGATGTCAAGAGCCTTCTTATGGGACACACATGCAGCTCTGTCTTTCAGTTGTTTTTAGGCTCATGTGCAGGTTGCTACAACTGTCTTCCTCCAGCATCTGGCACTTGAGGCAAATGCTTCGTGTGCTGTTTTGTGTATGCTGTTCCATGGTACAGCTGACTCTGGACTCTGGTTAGCAGCTTTGTTTATGGGAGGAATTTCTGAGAACAGGCGGCCTATGAGTTCTTTCTTTGTATCCTAACATTTTACTAGAAATCATTTAGGGCGTGTGGAGTTTGCCATGAAGGATCCTTGTTCCTTGTGGAGCAGTAGATTCCTATGCAAAAACTGAAAAGTGGTGAAGAATTGTATGATAAATCAGTCTGAGCAAACTTGGATGAAAGAGGTGATAAACTTGAATTCTGAAGACAAATACTGAAAAACACATAATGGAATCCATAGGAGAGACATGGAGACAAGTCTCCAAGTGTTCTGTGGATGATCCCTCCCTTTCTTCCTGACCATCTGTAAAATAATAATTAAAAAAATCTTCAAGCCTGGTTCTTTAATTGTTTATTGGTCCAGCAAATGGAAAAAGATGTTTCAGCTGTAGAAATTTCTGCTCCTAGTTGCATATATTGGTATGTATAGGCTTTTAGGCAATATACAGGATACAAAATTTGTTGTGATGTTTTAATAGATCCTAATATCTGTGTTGTCCTTTTGATTTTTAATTTGTCATTTGTATTTATATTTTTTTTGTTACCCCCCCCAAAGAACGGCTTTGAAACAATTACCCTAGGCTAAAACACGTTGGGCTTGTTTCAAATACAGTCAGGCCTCCACATTTGTGGGTTTCACGTTTGCGGATTTGATTATTCAAGGATTGTTTACTGTAACCTCTGCTGCCTTCCTATGCCATTTTTAATAGGGACTGCAAGCCTCATGAGACTGAGAAACTGCAAACGAAGCTTGTAAGTTCATATTAAAAATGGCGTGGGGCAGCAGTGGAGGTGGCAGTAAGCCCCACCAGCCCCCCACTTCTGCCTTGTGAAGGAACCCTGGTGCCTCAAAGGAATCCACGGTGGGTTGAATATGGTGATCATACTTTTTTTGGTGTGTTAATATGGTTTGGGAGGACCTAGAGTTATTCACGATTTTTCCACTTTCACAGGGGCCCTGTGTCCCTAACCCTAGCGAACGTGGAGGGATGACTGTAATAAATAAAGACCATCTGCAGAGCACTTGCCCGTCTGTGATATAAATCTAAATGAATCTGTCATGGACTTGGGTCCAGACTGAAAATTGGAGAGGGTTCCTGTACAATAGTTGTGTAGAAGAACCTTCTTTGGAGGTTTTTAAGCAGAGGCTGGATGGCCATCTGTTGGGAATGCTTTGCTGGGTGTTCCTGCATAGCAGGGGGTTGGACTCGGTGGCCCCGGGGTCTCTTCCAACCCTAGGATTCTGTGATTCTAAGAGGGGATTTCAGCAGGTATTGATTGTTACACGACCAAGTGGCAAGCGACACTTGCTGAAATTCCCTCTTCTGTACAACCTTGAAAAGAAAGGAACCTACCTTCTTCAGTTTTCAGTCTGGCAACCCCACTTCATGATAGTATCACTTAGATTTATAACAGGTGGGCAAGTTCCAGGGACGAGGGGAGGTCCAAACACCACCCTTTGCAACAGGAGATGGCCAAAAGTCGAGTTCCATTTTCCATTTTGAATCCTCAAATTTATTTATTTAATTTATACCCTGCCTTTCTCCAAAAAAAGGGACCCAAGGTGGCTTACCACAAAATTGAAGCAAGATGATGATATAAAAGTTTAAAAACTTTTAATTATGCTATTATGTTTTTTAAAAACATCCATAATTTAAAACAGTATTAAAGTCATTTAACAGGCGTAACAGTAAAGATCAGCGGGTATGCATGCGCTCCATTAAAAACCCTTTTGCACAGCCAGTTAATTGTCAAATGCTTGTTTGAATAAAAAGGTCTTTACCTAACAGTGAAAGAAGAACAGAAAAGCAACCAACCTGGTCTTTTGTGGAAAGGAATTCCACACCCTGGGAGCAGACACAGGCAAGGCCTTGTCACGTACACTCATAGGATGGACCTATGAGCTTGGTGGAACAGAGACGAATTCTCCTCTGAGGGTCAAAATAAGGCACGGGGGTCATTGTACTCTATTTTAGGGTAGAATCATGCTCCCTAGAGAATTCCAGAAGTGCAATTCTTTTTTTTTTTTAATGGGAAAAATAGTTATTGGAGAGACAGTGGGGGTTAGAAGGCTGTATGCAGCTTGCAGGCTATGCATTGCCAACCTCAGTTTATAATGAGTGGATGAGATTATAGATTTTCCTGACGTGTTTGGAACTGTGGAGCCATGTGGATACTCCTATGGGGACATTGTTGATTATGATAAAAATGCTGAATGATCAGTTGACTCTGGGTTTTGCATTCCAAATAAGAGGCATGCTATATTTAGAGGTGCATCCTGTCAGATGGAATGTGTTAAAATCTCTCTTCTGTACTTGGTTCTGACTAGCTTGTGAGGCAATGAAGGTGAGCTAGATTTTTTGGGTGGACAGGAGGCATGGCTTAGCAACAGTACTTGTTTTTTGGTGTTACTGTGTCAACATACTTCTTGTTCTACAACTGGATAAAATTATGCTGAGCAATACTGGACAGAAATTTGAAGGGGTCAGACTTTAAATCTCAGCTCTGCCCTGCCCTCCTAATGCGACCAAAATGTTAGAAAACCTGGAAACCATGGCCAGTAGCTTAGGGACCAGGATATGTTTAGCCTGGAGAAGAGAAGGTTAAGAGGTGACATGATAGGTGTCCTTTAATATTTGAAGGGATGCCATATGGAGGATGGAGCAAACCTGTTTTCTGCTGCATCAGAGACTAGATTATGGAGCAATGGATTCAAACTACAGGAAAAGAGATTCCATCTAAACATTAGGAAGAACTTCCTAATGGTAAGAGCAGTTCAACAGTGGAGTGCACTGCTTCATCGTGTGGTGGAGCCTCCTTCTTTGGAAGTTTTTAAAGAGAGGCTGGATGGCCATCTGTCAGGAATGTTTTGATGGTATATTTGTTGGACTGGATGGCCCTTGTGGTCTCTCCTGACTATGATTCTGTAATTTATTGTATCCAAGGTGATCCTGATCAATTTAGTCCCTTTCCAAAGCTCAGCATCTCTGTTTCAACAGTAGTTTTGACCTAGGTCAGGGAAAGTAAAAAAAAAATGGGGTTTCAGGTAGGTTTCTGTTTACTCTGTCAATTATTTCTTTAAAGCAGGAAGAATATGAATATTAATGTATTATTGATGGGTTCTTTAATGACTTATATACAGGAACCTCTGTAGTTTTGTAGTGTCTTTAGAAATATGATTTGCATTAAAACCTGCCCCTTTTTATTTCTTCTGGTGACCTGGTATACCTGGGTCATTCTCACTGAGGTGGTACATCTGTTTCTGGACTGGACTGTTTCAGACTGCGTGGTTTTTCATGCTCAATATATAAAATAAAATCACATAGAAAGCTAGCATGCCAAAGAAAAGTCTAAAGTACAGTTGGCCGTCTACATTCGGTATGGTTAAGGGCTACTTTGCCCCTACCCCCTTTCCTACCGCTCCCCAAACCAGGGGTAACTGTTGTTCTTTTCTTTTCTTTTCTTTTCTTTTCTTTTCTTTTCTTTTCTTTTCTTCTCCTCTTTTCTTTTTTTTTACTCTTTTCTTGCTATCCTGGTGTGCAGTTATATTCCTTCTTTTCTAATAGGCCATTTCCGCACTATACTGTTATAGTGCTATTATTCCACTTTCTTTGGAATTCCTGTGGAATTCCAAACTGCTCTCTGGCTGGGCATTCTTTTTTTTAAAAATAATTTTATTAAGTTTCACAAATAAAAAACATCATCTCAAATTGTACTTTTACATGTAATGTTTTTGTTCTTCCACTCTGATGTAGTTTTCTGGCTGGGAATTCTAAATGCCCTTTCCTAAACTGCAAACCCCAGGATTCCATAGGACATTAAAAGTGGAATAATAGCACTATAACAATGTAGTGCGGAAATGGCCATAGTTTCTTATAGTCTTCTTTTTTGTTTTGTTTTTATTTCTTTTCCTTTTCTTGGAAATAGTTATAATACTTCTTTTCTTTATTGTTATTTGTTAAAGTTTTGCTAGTTATATGTTAAAACTTACTAAAAATTTATTTAAAAAAGCAGAAATTTGCAAATATCAAAATGTGTCTCTGTGGGAAAGGGACTGAAGTGTGGTGGGAACAGCAGTCTCCCAGAGTCCAAAACAGGTCAGGGAAAAGAGACGGAAGGGGGTTGGGTCTGCATTGTGACCCTATACTTCTTCTTTCTCACCAGTCTTCCTTGGGTGTATGGGGGGCATCAGGAGAGGGTTTGTGGTGCTGAGAAATTGAGCTGTAGCCATCCTTAGCTGGCCAGTCAGTGGCTGGTGGACGAGGAAGAGGACCAGACCAAGCTTTTAAAGGGCTGCACAGCCTGACTGAAGCTGCTGAGAGGGAAATGCCTAAGGCAGGAGGGGGAGAAGTTGGAGAAACTTGCAAATAATCAAATCTGTGAAGGTCAAACCTGCAGATGTGGAGTGCTGAATGTATAACCTTCCTGCTTGGGACCAAGTTTTTGATGTGTAATACAGTCAGCCCACCACGTTTGTGGGTTTCACATTTGCAGATTTGATTATAATTTATCTGCTGTCACCTCTGCTGCCTCTCTGTGTCATTTTTAATAGGGCAAGCCTCGTGAGACTGAGAAACTGCGAACAAGGCTTATAAGTCCCTATTAAAAATGATGTGGGGCAGCAGTGGAGGTAGCAGTAGGCACTGTTGTGGCCAGAAAAGAGACGAAGACCAGGTTTCCAGGGAAAAATCAAAGAGCCTTTTTTTATTGTTAACAATTTACTTGCGCAAGGACGACAGCTATCCCAGAACTGTCGTGCCGATTAATTGAGGGAGCATCACTATATACCTTTGGTCTTCTATGTCAGCAATCAATCATTCATTTAGCCAGCCCATCACAGAAGAAAAAGATCTTTGGTTAACTTTCCATTACATCATTAACTTGGCACACACGTGTACAGAAGAAAACAATGAGTTAGTTAGAAAATGATACAAAATGATGCATATGGCCAAAATGAGATAGTAGGGAGTATGCCTACTCCCTCTTAGTTCCCAGACGCCTGAGTGAGTGTTGCAAGGCCATTCTTTAAAACTGAGATAAGACAAAGACATCTGCTATTTCACTCAGAGACTCAATTCAATTCGCTTATTTTTCCTATTCAAGTAGCAATTCCTTGGATTTAACCCCTTCATTCCCCCCTTCATGCTAAATTCAAAACTTTGCAATTTCAAGCATGTACTATTTCCTGTTTCCTTATAGCACAAGTAATATATAGCAGCAAACTACATAGCAGCATTAGGATTCACTAACACACATTACACACTGTTCCCAATAACGGAGGGGGTCTGATTTGTGCGTAGAGAGGTTAGCTTCCTGGTGTAACCCCAGCAGAAATCTAGCCCCAATCTTCTATTCCTCAGCAGTTGCTGGGTCTGATGTACGACGCCTGGCAGCCTCCGGAGTGCCAGTTGTATCATCTAGCCCAGAATCCTTCTTTCCTCAGTAGTTGCTGGATCTGACATGCGTCGCCTGGCAACCCTGGAGTGCCAGTTGCATTGTCTAGCCCAGAATTCTTCTGACCCCCCTTTTCTGCAGTCACCATTTAGGCATACACAACAGCTTTCTCCTTCCATTGACTTGAGCATTACAGATTAGAAAACACTTTAACATGCAGAGTAAAGACAGGCAGATTTAGGAAGGCCATTACATTAGTACAAAGTACTTCTGCATACAGTGCCTTTACTCATACTCACTTAGGGAACCCGATAATCATGTCCACATGCCTGCAGACCACTAGAATGATCTTCTAATATTGTATACTTCAAAATGCATTTTCCCTTTTTTTTGTATTCAACTCATTTACATAATGACAACAGGTTGTATTTAACCAAAATACTGAGTACCCCTTCACAACTGAAGAGATAGTCTAAACCTATTTCATGCTGGGCTGACAGCCAACAACGCATCTGCCTTACATGAAAACCAATTCCCTCCATGGGGATCATGTGTTGTCAGTACTGTACCTGTTGCTTTTGTTGTGAATCCTTTTCATTCTTGGCCAGCCAAACTATATCAATTTGTGCACCGAGTGAAAAGTGATTCCCTCAGTGGCCGAATCAATTCATCCCAGAAGATGAACCATATACCTATTTACCATTGTAAAAACTGGTTGCTTTCCAGAACTGACTATGGAGGACCAACCCCCACTTTTCTCACACAGCTCAATAAAACCAATGCTGTAACCGAAAAGAAGTTAACATTGAGACATTTCCCTGGGCATGCCTGCTTGCCATATACACATACCTTCCAATCCCTAGTGATAAAATAGGTAAACCAACTTCCTGCCCCTCCTATGCCTACCTCAACCCGTAGTATTTTCCACATTCAAAATCTGATCATGCATCCAAGTTGCAACCACCGCATCCTGGCCAACTTTACCACAGTGGGGGTTGTCACTACTACCTGATAGGTCTCCTCCACCCATGACCAGGTTGCCCCCAATCCTTCACGCGTGTCTCCTGGTTTGAGAGGGTGTGCCTGTGCTTGTAGTGAAAGAAACCCCTGTTTTAACATTTCCTCCCTTGTTGTACTCAGAGCTTTCCCTAATGCACTAACTCCTTCCTGTAGAGTTATGTTCCCTTAATCCATCCAAAAGGGCTTTTGCTGAAAGGTGACAACTTTATGACTCTGTGAGGTGTGTACTGCATCTTCTTCCCCATCATAATGGGGCTCTGGGAAAAAACAAAAACACTCCTGGTTTCTCTGTTGTGGGCTGCACATGGAATGAGAGTGAGAGGTTTCTATAAAATGGGCTAAGAAGATGAATGTGGTATCATGCCACTTGCCCTGTGCTGGCATCCAGTCCAAAAACATAGCCAGGGCTGTTATCTGGGCCATACACGTTGAACTACTGTGTCTTCAGGATTTTGTTTCATCTTCTCCAGTTTCCTTAAATTCCGAGGTCTGCAGGTACAATGTGACTCCTCCGGGTGATTCCTAGAACAGTGGTCTAATCTTTGATGATCTTGTGGACAAATGCAGGTCTGTTGTTTGAGCCTGTATGGTTTGTGGGCTTTTTCAGGGCTGTTGTCGGTCTGTTAGCTGTTTCACAGCTTGCATCTCTCTTTTCCTTCTCCTCTGCCTTCTTCAGCCAGAGTCCCTTAACTGCAATTCCACTTCCAAACTGGAGAGGCGCTCTATCGCCTCTCAGAAATGCTCCCTTATTTTCTCCTTCCCAACTCAGAGGTGCGCCGTCACCTCTTCTCCCAGCTTGCTTGTAGGGGTGCTCCATCACCTCCTCCATCCTGCTGGGACTGCGCCAGGGAGCCTTTCCAGTTTCCACCTTATCAGGAACTGGGGAGGGGGCGCTACTTTGCAGTTCTGACTCGGCCCTTTCCCGTATTCTCCATACTTCTGCTGCCAGCGTTTCTCACCAGAATGTCACAACTCCGAGCCCTTGCCCTGTGCTGTTTATGGGGTGAGGAACAAAACTTTTCTTAACTGCTGACCACTGACATTATTCATGGAGTTCTGCTGTCGTCTTCCACAAAAGGATTCTCACCATACATCACCTCTCACTTGGTCCCTGCATATGCCAGTTGGACCATCTATTCTGCTGTCCTCTTCCACATCCGCCACATATCCACATTCTTCTCTAACTGTCTTCACCATCTGTCCAGATTTTTCTCGCCTATGCCTCTTCTGCCCACACTGGGCACATTGGCCCACTCCCAGAGACCCTCTTCCTCTTCTGGGGTCTCCTACCACCTTCTCATCTTCTGACCTCTACCTTATTTTGGATTTTACAAAACTTACAGCTCCCAGTATTCACAGACGGTCTCCCATCCAAGTACTAACCAGGCCCGACCCTGCTTAGCTTCCAAGATCAGATGAGATCGGGCGTGCTCAGGGTGGTATGGCCGTAGGCTGCTGAGCCACTCCTCTTTGCCCTCTTCAGCCCCTTGCAGCTCCTGGACTTTTGGCTGCCCTGCTAGCTTTTTTTCTGTCAGCTGCTTGACTCTGCTGCATTTTATTTCCTCTTCCGCCCGGTTCTAAAATTCCAAACATCAGACGGACTAAGGAAGGGAGGGGGATGAGCCCCCTCCTTTTCGGGACTGACTCCTCTGTTCCTGCTACTTATTGTTAGGCTTAACGGTGCCCATACCTTCCAGTCTTCGCCACTCATGGGGGAGAGTATGCCACCTATTCCCTCTCTGTCTCTCCCAGCCGCGGCTGCATCTGCCGCCACTTCCATTCTCCCCCCGCCCCGTCACCTGCCTGGCCTCCTTGGCCGGCGCCTCAGCTGGGGGGTGGGCTGCTGCCATAGTCATTGCTTCTCCTCCAGGAAGCCTCTTCTCCCTTCTCATCTGCCACACATACTAATGCTGGCAGCGGCTCTCACTCCTTATTGCTGGTATTATTGCTCCCCTCCCCATCTGTCTCCTCAGGGGAAGGACAGGCAAACAGGCATGCAGGCACCTGAGTAAAGGAACCGGTGGGGGTGAAGCGTGGCTGTCTCCTAACAAGCTGTCGCTGCAGCTTCAAAGCTTCTGTGGGAGCTTTACTTCTCTGTTCTTTTGCATTGGAATTCCCAAGGGTTCTTGGGGGAAATTTATTCAGGTACTACAATTCCCATGTGTTCAAGATTCCTATGTCAACTGCTTTTCCAAAAACTCATTGTAAGATAGAGTTTTGCAGCTTTTAAGTCCTTCATTCCTGAACTTCCCCTTTCTCCTCCTCCTTTCTATTTGTTGGATTAGAAAGGGCTGGCCTCCCAAGCTGAGCTTTTTCTTTTTTTTTCTTTTCACAAAGTCAAAAACAACTATTGACAATCCTGCCAATAAAGTACCTATGAGGCCATGATACTGGAGCAAAGTTCTATTATTTCTTGTGGCTTTTCCGTATAAATTGCACAGTGTGTCTTCCAATTTAGTAGGTCTGATGTGATGAAGGGTGTATATTAATAACTCTGAACTCACTGGTAGCCCCTGACTGCTGAGCATCATCTACCAGCTGATCTGTCTGAGTGGGGCCACTACCTCTTCTTCACCACTGTCATCCTCTTCTTCCTCTCCACTCCCTTCACTCTGGGTCTGGAGAGGGGGTTTGTCCTATGGTTTCTTTGGCCTTTTTGCTTGTGCCTCCATAGGGGCCACTGGAACTTCTGCTGCCACTGCCTGAACCCCTCCTGCCTGCGCCTCCTGATTGTGAACTGCTGGGACATATGGCGGGGGTGCACATAGTTCTTCTGGTTTCTCAGGTGGAGTATCTAAAATTATGGGACCTCTTCCAAATTTCTTCTGAATCTTGTCCTCCACTGCATACACAGCCTTAAGTGATGGTGAATGGATGGGAATTTGCAAACTGACAGCTCATTAAATATTCACTGAAGTTTCCTTTCTCCCTTTTCTGAGACATGAGAGAATTTACTAGGAAACCAGACTTTGCTTCTATCATTAAAGGGGGAGAAGCTGCCTGTCCCCCTTCCTTTCAGTGTTACGGTCTCCAGGCTGTCAGGTTTGTTTTTCTTTCCTCTTTCAACAGGGAGGGGCGAGGGGGAATTCCTGGTGAGCACAGAGTTCTTTTTTTTCTCTCTCTTTTCAGATGCAGCTTTTAAACAATAGGACTCGTTGAGCTGAGCCCTGTTGCAAAAGTACTAGAGGAGAATCTTTTCCAACTCCTGGCATGACTCTCATTATTCAGAATCAAGCCTCCCTTTTCCTACTCTGAGTCGGCAACCATTTATAAGAGCTAACCTTTCCTCATTCTTCCTTGAAACCCTTTGACTGTTAATTGCCGGCCCATTAAATCTCCATTAAAGAGGTCAGACTTGGTCCTGGAAAACGCCTTACTTTCTGTCAGGCTGAAACAAGTCGCCCCCACTGCCTGAATTGCAAAATCAGGCTTTTTCTTTTCTTTCCTCTTACGCTTAGAGAAGACAATGAGATTCTGCATTGCTTCCTTACTATTTCTCATTAACACCTGAGGTTTTGCACTGACTTAATTTCTGCCATTTCCCAGCCTCTGGCTGAGTTAACTTCTGGCTTAAAACAACAGAGAGCCCAAGGAGGAGGGGCTTCAGGAAATGGCTTCAAACGCCGAGAGACAACTAGAGAGGAAACAAACCATTTTTCCCACACTACAGCAGCAATAGTAAAGTTTCCACTAAATCCTCCTTTAAATTCTTTAACATACAGCCCAGAGGAGTCTGTCGGCTCTCTCCCCCTCCCATTTCCTCCCAAGTTCCAGACAAGACACAATGGGAATGGGATTGACGCACGGGTGAAGGGGGTCCCGTGCGCCCACACAAAGGGGGTTCGACTCCAATCACTCTAATACCGACCTAGCCATCTGGACGTTCCAACAGTATGGTTGTAGGAGCTGCGGTATTCACTCAACTCATGCACGCATCTTTCATTCAGACGAACAACCTCCCATCAGGCCCATTAAACCACAACTGAGACGTCTCATTTATTATTCCGCCATACCAAGAGTTTTCGGGGCTTCGCTCTCTACTGCTGAGAGGTACTCGGCCGAAACTCGGGGAGTGATCAGTTCCCCCTTCCCCCTCCCAAACATGAGGGGGGTCTACTCACCAGAGGGCCATGGGAGGCTTGGTTTCCAGCTGTAACCCGAGGTCCGTTGACTGGATCGTTGTCGCCAGGGACGCCACCACTCCCCCAACCAAACCTCTTTGATAAAAGGTCGAGGGCGCCCTGGGTTTTGTCAAGGGGGGGCCGCAATCCCCGATGTCCAAACGTCCGTCAAGGGGGACAGAATAGCCCCTTCCACCGTTTCCCGGCCAACGCACCAGAAATGTTGTGGCCAGAAAAGAGATGAAGATCAAAAAGCCTTTTTTTACTGTTAACAATTTACTTGCGCAAGGACGACAGCTATCCCAGAACTGTCGTGCCGATTAATTGAGGTAGCATCACTATATACCTTTGGTCTTCTATGTCAGCAATCAATCATTCATTTAGCCAGCCCATCACAGAAGAAAAAGATCTTTGGTTAACTTTCCATTACATCATTAACTTAGCACACACGTGTACAGAAGAAAACAATGAGTTAGTTAGAAAATGATACAAAATGATGCATATGGCCAAAATGAGATAGTAGGGAGTATGCCTACTCCCTCTTAGTTCCCAGACGCTTGAGTGAGTGTTGCAAGGCCATTCTTTAAAACTGAGATAAGACAAAGACATCTGCTATTTCACTCAGAGACTCAATTCAATTCGCTTATTTTTCCTATTCAAGTAGCAATTCCTTGGATTTAACCCCTTCAGCACCACCAGATACCCATGTCTGCCTTATGAAGGAACGCCTGATGCCTCAAAGGAATCCACAGTGGGTTGAATATGGTGATCATATTTTTTTGTGTGTTAAATATGGTTTGGGAGGGCCTAGAGTTATTCGCTGTTTTTTCAGTTGCACGGAGGTCTGTGCCCCTAACCCTAGCGAATGTGGAGGGATGACTGTAGATGCTTTTTGGATGGGGGTCCATTCCATCATTTGTAGGAGTACTGTCCAGAAACAGGCTGAACAGCTACAGACCCAGTAGTGACAACAAAACTATATTACATTAGCAGAAACAGGCCAGCTGTACATCATCCCTGATACATGGAATTCTTTGAAAAGTATTAGGATAGGGATTATGGTTGTATTTTATGTTTTAATACACTCTGCGGTGTTAAGAGAATTCTGATTAGTGAGTGGTTTAAAACTGGAATAAATGAATATCAGTAAGACCGACAGAAAATTTAGATGCATCAGTGATATGACTTTCATTTTAAAATACTTTAATTATGAACTAAATGAACTCAATTGTATTTGTCTCTATGTATTGTTTTTAGAGAACCAGTGTGGTGTAGTGGTTTGAGAGTTACAATCCTGGAGACCAGAAATCGATTTCCCACTCAGCCATGGAAACCCATTGGGTGACCTTGGGTGCGTCACACACTCTGAGCCCCCAGAAAACTCTGTGATCAGTTTGCCTTAGGGTCTCCGTAAGTCAGAAATTGCTTGAAGGCACCCAATAATGGCAACATTGTTATTGGAAATAATTTTTTGAATAGAAGAAAGTCCTGATTTAACCCTCTCAGTTAGAACTTTGCCTGAGTCAACAGATAAGTTATTTATTTATTGAAGAAGTTTCTATGCTATCCTTCCTCAAAATGATTCCAAATATTCCAATAGAAAAATAATAAAATACAATCAAATGGAAATATTAAAGCAAAGTAACAATTCAGTAACTAAAAATGGCTAATAAATAGTTAAAACAGGAGGCAAGCACTGTGCTTAAAATCTTTTCACACCATAAGTACTATTTCAGAGAATTTTCTGTCTGTTTCAGCACATTGTTTGTAACATGGAGATAATGTGTCCTGCTTTATAAGGCTGTTGTAACAAGTTCTGGAATGTAAGAACCCTCTTGAGCACTCTGTAAACAGGGATTTTTGTCATAATAGCTCCTTTAATATGGAAGAAGAAAAATTGTGATGCAGGAGTATAGTGTTTAGGTCAAGGGAAGTGATGCACTCTATTCTGCTTTGGTCAGACACTACCTGGAATACTGTGTCCAGTTCTGGGCACCACAGTGCAGGAAGGGAATTGACAAACCGCAGCGTCTCCAGAGGAGGACAACCAACATATTAGAAAGCATAGAAACCAAGCCCAATGAGGGGAGGATTAGGGAGCTGGGTCTGTTTAGCCTGGAGAAGAGAAGGTTAAGAAGAGATAGGATAGCTATGGTTAAATATTTGAAATATGGAGGATGGAGCAAGCCTGTTTTCTGCTGCTCAGGAGACTAGGACACGGAGCAATGGCTTCAAACTTCAGGAAGAGAGATTCCATCTAAACATTAAAAAGATGCTAAGAGCAGCTTGACAGTGGAATACACTGCCTTGGAGTGTGGTGGAGTTGCCGCCGTTGGCAGTTTTTAAACAGAGGCTGGATGGCCATCTGCCAGCAATACTCTGATGGTATAATTCCTGCATGGGAGGAGGTTGGACTTGATAGCCCTTGTGGTTTCTTCCAATTATATGATTCTATGAATAGAAAGATTTCAAAATTTTTAGAGTTATAAGCTGAATTTATGGGTCACTGCTAATCGGCCATGATGGGTAGAGCAGGAGAGTGCACAGGCTGAGTTGGTCAACAAAGAACATGGATAGTGGCAAAAGAAAATGTATTCAGAGCTCATATTTGCCTTTTTTCTGTCTTTCTAGCTGGCAGGATCATGCAGCAGAGGCAAAGCTATTTTGGGGTACTAGCTCCATTTTGTATCCTGGCCACCTGCCTCCTACTCACTCTCACAGCGTCTTACAAACCCGTCATTGTTGTCCATGGCTTGTTCGATAGCCCCTCGGATTTTCAGCTCTTGCTGGAGTTCATCAATGAGGTGAGTCTGGGAGCCAGAACATGGGAGGTGATGTGGAAGACGTACAAAGATAAAGCCAGTCATTATTCCCAGCTAGATTGGAAACTTGGTAAGCAACAGTTAGGCAAATCCCATTGATTTAATAGGCCTGTTCCTATTGGGAGTAACTGTTGGGTTTAGCTCATTAAATTTGTGGATTTTTTTCATATAAAAAAATTATAATCTGCCTTGTTAAAAAAAATGAATTCAGGCAGATTATAATTTTTTTATAACATTTTGGAATCTCAGATATCAAAGCACAGTTGCTAAAAGAACTGTCCTAGTGTATCACTGTTAATATAGCAAGGCAAATAAATAATTAAAAATTTAAATCAAGGAAAGACTCTACCTTTTGACGCCTTGTTATCTGACAACTCACTTTTTTGACACTTCCAAATTAAGGAGAATTTCCATTAGTTTGATGGGGTTCTGTTCTTTCCTCAGTTCTTCTTGCCTACGGAGGCTCACTTGGAACTGCTCGCATGTGTGCGCTACTTGCAAAGCGAGCTGAGAGGGGGAAAAAGGCACTAAACAAGCTGAGAGACTTTGCAAGCAGCACGCATGCACAGTGCATCCCAAGTGAGCCTCTAGAAGTCCTTCGTGCCCCGAACAGTCCAGTCCAGTCCAGTCCAGTCCTCCCTCTACATTTGCAACCTTGACCTTCATGAATTCTATTATTTGTGAGGCACCCACTTGCCTTCACCCCATTCTCCCTGTCCTATTCCCTGCCTTTTTCCTGTGTGTGCGTGTGTCTTCCTTCCACAGACCTGGGCAAAAGGCAAGCGAATGGTGAGGGGCGGCCTTGCACATGTGGAAGGTGTGTATGTGCTTTCTCCGGGTGCATGGCTGTCCCCTCCCATTCACTTGCCTATTGCAAGTGAATGGGACACCTGAAAAGAAGACAGTGCACCTGGGCAAAACAGAGATGGGGGGAAAGTACACATGCACCTTCTCTGGGCATGTGGCTGCCCCCTCCCATTGCCTTGCCTTTTGCCCAAGTGCTTGGAAGGAAGGCAGTGCATCTGGGGAAAACTCAAGGAAACTGGCAGGGAGGCATGCACATGCCTTCTTTGGGCATAGGGCTGCCCCTTCCCATTTGCTTGCTTATTGCCCGGGAAAGAAGGCAGCGTGCTGGGTGAAAATGCAAGCGAATGGCAGGGGAGGAGCAATGGAAGAGAATGGAAGGGCAAGCACTTGCTGGTGAGGGGGAGTTATTCAATTTTTTTTCTTTTGCAAGGGTCTGTGCCCTGGACCCTTGCAAAAATTGAAGGGGTACTGTACCTGGGCTCTGTTTTTCAGCCAGTTCGATTTTCTGACAGTGCTCTGGTCCCTAAGCTGTCAAATTAGTGAAGAGAAACCTGTATAGTGTACCCCTGTCCCTGATCTTCCCCTCTTTCTTTTCTTTCTCCTCATTGTTATTCTCAGTCTTCTGGTCAGGGACAGGGATGGGCTTGTAACTGATTCCTTCAAGCTCTCTGTGACTCATAGTCCTGACAGGTTTCATGTGGAATGTCTATGTCAGTGGTTCTCAACCTGTGGGTCCCCAGATGTTCGTGGACTTCAGCTCCCAGAAGCCCCAGTCACTATGGTCAATGTTCAGGGCTTCTGGGAGCTGAAGTCCACAAACATCTGGGGACCCACAGGTTGAGAACCACTGTTCTATGTGGTGTGTTGAATGGGATGTTTATTTACATTGGTTAGACTGGAAAGTCAGTTTATTTCTCGGTAGTGGGTGTGGGGTTCTGAAAATTCCTGAGCACTTACTCTACAAGCATTCCATTTGTAGAAATAGAATTATAAGTCATGAGGAAACCCAAAGAGTCAATTTGGGGTGTTGATTGGAGTGTTCTACTAGGGCGAGGGAGATTCAGGTTCCAATCCCCACTGGGCCATGCAGTTCACTGGGTGACATTTGGCCTAGTCATTCCATCTCAGCCTAACCAACGTCACAGGATTGTTGTGAGAATAAAGTGGGAAAGGTAAAACTGTGTATGCTGCCTTAAGCACTCAAGGAAAGGCAGGAAAAACAGGTTTCCATCACTTATCCGACAGGTTAGGGACCTGAGCACTGTCAGGAAACAGAATTTGTTGAAAAGCAGAACTCGTGAAGGACTTGTGGAAACTCGATTGGGACTGACCGAATGTGCGCTGCTTGCAAAGTCTTTCAGTCAGTTTGGCACCTTTGTGCTCCCTCTCAGCTCATTTTATAAACAGTGTGCATGCACAAGTGGTCCCAAGCGAGCCTCTGTAGGCAAGAAGAACTAATGAAAGAGCAAAACCCTCACTGAATTAATGGAACTTGTCCTTAATTTAGAAGTATCAAAAGTGTGAGTTGTCAGCTAGTGGAGTGTCAAAAGATGGGGGCTTCCTGTACCTTTAATGAATAACAACATCAACCAGCTCCTGCTAAGTATAAAAAACTCCCAGGATATTCTGTGTATACTACTGTCTTTTCAGCATGTAAGACATATCCTATTTTCAAAGAGTATTTTTCAGGGAAAAAAATGATTCTTATATGCCAGCAAATAGGGTATGTGCCCTACTGGCACTGTACAAAGGGAGGATGTGATCCTGAGATGCAAAAACCAGTTTTCTATCTGCTTTTGTTTTCAGACTAACAACTTTTCCAGACTTCAAGCAGCCACTGTTCAGATATTTTAGGAGTGACTGCCAATTCTTCCTGAATGTTTGAACCTTTCTGTCTGTCTCTCTAACACAAATTCTGCCACTTCCCTACAGACCCATCCGGGAACCAACGTGACGGTTATTGATTTGTTTGACCGCACTGAGAGCCTAAAGCCACTCTGGACACAAGTCGAGGGCTTCAGGCAAGCTATTTACCCTATAATGCAGAACGCAGCTGATGGGGTCCACCTCCTCTGCTATTCACAAGGTATACGGTTCTTGAGGGGCAGGGGTGGAGAGGAGAAGGCCTGCTTCCAGGGGATCTGACAGGCTTCTTCTGTTGTCCTCTGGTAGGGCTTCTCCACTATTAGTAGGCCCAGGTAGGCTTGTCTGATTACTGTGGCAACTAGCTGTGCTTTTAGTTTCACACATTTCCTCAAAATGCTAGGTCAGGAACACTTGACTTAAATGGAGGCGAGAGTCAGTTGCCTGGTGATGCTCAGCTGATCTGACAGGTCTCTTCCACTATCTTCAGATTTCTCGTTGCTTCTTGTTTAGGAAGAAGATCCCTCCTGGGCCTAAAAATAATCTCCTGGCCCCCTTCTGGGAGGGGGGGATGTGGCAAAGTCACCCTGGTGCCCTCCTAAAAGAGAAGGAGAACATTCTGAGTAATTTTTTTCAAATAAGACAAATAATTGGGATAGGGCTTTGTGATTCTCCAAAGTCCTTCAAAGGGCTTACAGATATGGCCTCAGATCTCAAGAAGCTGCTCACTCCATTCTACAGTGATTCCCTTTTTCTTGGAAACATTTGTGTACATTCTGTAGGGAGCAGTCATCACAGAGTAGTGGTTTGAGTGTTGGACTAGGACTCTGAGAAACCAGGGTTGGAATACCAACTCGGCCATGTGAGCCCACTTGGTGACTTGGGCAAGTCGTACTCAGAGGAAGGCAACGGCAAATGCTTTCTGAAGAAATCTTGCTAAGAAAAACCCTGTGATAAATTCACCTAAGGGTTACCATAAATTGGAAGCACACAATGCTGTAGAGCGTAGAAGCTTTCAGAGAGTCTCTGTGGCAAGAGAAGGAGAAAGGGGTAATACATAAATCAGGAGTTGCTCATTTGAGCCTAGACTGCTCAAATTGATTTCCACATATTTCTCCTCAGCTGCTTTTGATAGTACACTATACAGTGGCCTCTCTACTTTCACAAGGGTTTGGGGTGCAGAACCCTCATGAAAGTGGAAAAACTGCGGACAACACTCCCTGTGATCCCATTCTCATTCCCTTCTGGGGCTCCTCCCTCCCATCCCCCTGCCTTTTGCAGGCCCTCCCTGCTCCACAGGGGAGAAGGAAGGCTGGTGTGATCCTTCACCCCCATTTCCTTGCCTGTTGCCTCGCTGAGAGTTCCCAGTGCCAGGGCAGAGACAAGGGAATGGGAGTGGAGAGCTCCGGAGGGGACGAAGAAGGTATGTGCGCCTCCCCCAAATTTCCTTGCCTTTTGTCCAGTCGCTTACCTTCCTTCTCCATGCCTGGCAAAAAGCAAGAGAATGAGAGAAAGAGAAGCGGGGGAAGCATGTGCACACTTCGAAAATAATCAGATTTGTGAAGGTCAAACCTGCAAATGTGGAGGGAAGACTGTATATACAATACAGTACAGTTTTCTCATTGCTTGCATGTCAAATGACGTATTTCAAAATACGTATTTCAAAATGACATATTTCAAAAGAACTTCTGAAGTTATACATGTTATATTTGGCTGCCCAGTTTTGAAAAATCTCAAATGTATCAGGAAAGCGCTCTAGCCTTCTTGTTAGCTCTCATGACTGAGAAGGGTCAAAGCCTGGGCACCCATTCTAACAAGATAAGTAGACCTGACCTCTGAGATATGTGTATATTACGTTTACTCTTCTTTTGTTTTGCAGTGGGTAGACTTTTTAAAAGATTTTATCATATAATAATGAAAGTGCTTTTTGGCAATTTGTTATATCAGAGGTTCTTAACGCGTGGTCTGCGGAGCCCTGGAGGGATGCAGTGTCCTCACAGGGGGTCCACAAAGGCTTGAAGAAATGTTATGAGCTTTTACATTTGAAATAGAAAGAAAGGAAGACAGTCAGTCAGTCAGTCAGTCATACATTGATCTTAAAGAGCGAGAGCCTTTTGTTGGTGACGGACATCATTTGTACAAAGTTTCATTACAGTATCTCAATATCTCAAAAACAATGAAAATGATTATTTAATAGCAAATAAATGTACTCAGTCCTTGCTACTTCTGCATGCAGTGAGAACATGCAAGTGAATGATACTGAGTGTCTAGGAGACAGCACATGACATTTCTGGCCACCATGATTTGAATCTTGAGTTGTCTTGGTGATCTTCGGCAACAAAAGATATTTAAAGAGGTTCTGTAGTAAAGAAAAGGAAAAGAACTGCTGTGTTACACCATATATAGCCGTATGGTAACTACAATAGAGAAACAGAAAAGGCAAAACAGAAAGAAGGAAAAAGAAAAATGAAACCTCAGTGTCTGTGTGGCGAATTCTGGGAGATGATATTTCTTTATTTCAGCAGGTGGGTTAATGTTGAGAAGAGGTAGGGGTGTGTGTGTGTGTGTGTGTTTTGGGGGGTCCTACAATGAGTAGATTTGATACTAAGACTTCTAGTGGTCAGAACCAGAAATACTCTCCTATTCTCCCTCCATCTTTTCTAGATGCATATCCCATCCTTCTACAAGTTAACTAACATGCATAAAATATAGATTAAAACCAACGTCTTGATTTTAAAGTGCCATGAAGGCATATTAGCTGCAAACTTGGGAAGGAATAGCTAAATTCTAGAAGTTTTCCAAATGAGATCTATGTAGGTTTGAGCAGGATTGCACCTCTGCTAATCTTGTCCCACACACTGTTAACTGCAAATGGGGCTGTGATAATAATAATTATCAGTTTTGGCAGTGCATATGCTTCCCACATCTGCTGTGTATCATCTCTACTAACCTGATAGCATCTGTTTTGCAAATGAAGGCCTGAGATGGGCACTAAGAGTCAGGGGATTGCACAAACCTCTCTGATGAGGTCATGGCAGGGGGAAGAGATTTGAAAAGTGAACTTCTAGGTCACAGCTGCAAACCAAACTAGTTAACGGTGTTGAATTTGGCCCTGAAGCCAAATGTAACTTGAGGCGAAATTCAAGTATATATTTAAAAAGAGGGAATAAAAGTTGACAGTACCCAAAGACCTAACCCAAAAATATCACAGAGACAGACAAACTTCAAACAAGTGGAAGACAGATTATATATGTGATCCTGAACATGAGACCACCCTGAATACATACAGTTTGGTTTTGTCTTGAAAACTAAGAAGGATCAAGACCTGGTTGATATGTGGATGGGAAAGCAGGTGGAGCTAGGAATCCCAGGAACTGCCAAGCTAGGCTAGAAACTACCAAGGAATTCTACCAAGGAATGTAGGAAGTTGCCCTATATACAGTCAGACCAGTGGGTCCAGCTAGCTCAGTGCAGCAAAACTCTGACTGTTGGCAACTGCTCTCCAGGGTTTCAGGAAGGTTTCTAGCCTAGCTTGGCAGCTCCTGGGATTCCTAGCCCCACCTGCTTTCCCATCCACATACCAACCAGGCCTTGAACCTTCTTAGTTTTCAAGATCAAATCAACTGTATGTATTCATGGTGGTCTCATGTTCAGGATCACATACATAGTTTGTCTTCTACCTGTCTGAAGTTTGTCTCTGTGATATTTTTGGGTTAGGTCTTTGGGTACTGTCAACTTTTATTCTCTGGCTTCAGGGCCAAATTCAACACCGTTAACTAGTTTGGTCTGTGGCTGTGACCCAGGAAGTTCACTTTTCAACTCTCTTCCCCCTGCCATGACCTCATCAGAGAGGTTTGTGCAATCCCCTGACTCTTAGTGCCCATCTCAGGCCTTCATTTGCAAAACAGATGCTATCAGGTTAGTAGAGATGATACACAGCAGACGTGGGAAGCATATGCACTGCCAAAACTGATAATTATTATTATCACAGCCCCATTTGCAGTTAACAGTGTGTGGGACAAGATTAGCAGAGGTGCAATCCTGCTCAAACCTGCATAGGTCTCATTTGGAAAACTTCTAGAATTTAGCCATTCATTCCCAAGTTTGCAGCTAATTTGCCTTCATGGCACTTTAAAATCAAGATGTTGGTTTTAATCTATATTTTATTTATGTTAGCTATCTTGTAGGAGGATGGGATATGCATCTCGAAAGATGGAGGGAGAATAGGAGAGTATTTCTGGTTCTGACCACTAGAAAAATTAGTATCAAATTTACTCATTGTAGGACCCCCAAAAATACACACACACACACACACACACACACCCTGCCTCTTCTCAACATTAACCCAGCCACCAATGCAGGCAAAATTGCAGGAGAAAATACTAATAGAACACAGCCTCAAGGCCCAGAAAACCCACAACAATTAATTTTTACAGCTAGTTTCACCTGATGGGTTGATGTGGGATTTACGCAGGATCAGGGTGCATTCAGCCTTTACCCTCTGTCCTGAAAGTGTGACTCCATTTTTCTTTTTCCTTCAGGTGGACTCATCTGTCGTGCCCTCCTCTCCACAATGCCTGACCACAATGTAGACACGTTCATCTCTCTCTCTTCCCCCAAATGGGGCAGTATGGAGGTAAGTAATGAACTAGGAGCACCATGGTACCATTGAGGGAGAAGTTTGGACCAAACACTCAACTCAACATCACTCAGCAGGGTCTCACTCAAGGGGGGTCCCCCAAATATTGGCTTAGCCCCATTTTGTGGTGGAAGGAATGGGCGAAAGAAGTCCTGCCAAGGCACTAGTATAGATCATCTGACTCCCCAATGGCAGAACATTTTGAAAAATTAATTTTTAAAATTGGCATTAAAAATGACCAATTAGAGACCCAAAACTTCTTGGAGGTGTTTTAGATCAGATACAGTGAGGCCTCAGTATTCACTAAGGCTTGGTTCCAGGACCCCTACGGTTACCAAAATTTGTGGATGCTCAAGTCTCATTATGTAAAATATGTATTAAATAGCATCTCTTATATAAAATGGCAAAATCAAAGTATGCTTTGTTGTATTTTTTTGAATATTTTTGTGGATACAGAATCTGTGGTTATGGAGGGCCAACTGTACAGCCTTTTCTAAAATAAAAGAAAACATATTTGGCCAAGGGCGACTAAGTGAAATTATTAGACAGCTCTTCACAATGCCTCTTGGGACACTGCCTGGTTCACAAGTTTCTCTTGTGTGCCTTCTCTAAGAATACCAGCAGTGACTTCTTTCCTAGAATTATATATCGCTGGTGGAGGAGCCCCTGAATTTTGGCATCTGAGGCAATTACCTAGTGTTGTGTCTACAACTGGGCTGGCTGTGAAGTGGATTCAGACAATGAGTGGATTGGAAGCATTGCAGCACAGCTGGCACAGATAGCATTGCCCCTCTGAGGGAGTTAATAGACTTTTCATGATTCTCACTGCTATGCAAGTGGATGGAACAATTCCCCCTGCTCCCATTTACTTCATAGGTTGTGGGGAAAACAATGCCAATTGGGGGTTTAAATAGGGCTGGACCAAAATGTTTGTTGCTGAATTCAAGATGGCAGTATGTGAGAAACAGCAGGGCTGGGCCGGGACAGAGAGTAATGGCTCAAACTTCAGGAAAAATGATTCTACCTAAACATTAGGAAAACTTCCTTGACAATAAGAGCAGTTAGACAGTGGAATACACTGCCTCAATGGGGTATAGTGGAGTCTCCTTCTTTGGAGGTTTTAAAACAGAGGCTGGATGCCCATCTCTCAGGAATGCTTTGATGGTGTATTCTTGCATGGCAGAATGGGTTTGGATTTGATGGTCCTTGTTGTCCTTCCCAGTTCTATGATCCCGTGCATGGAAGCTGACCAGACCAGTATCTGTGTCTTTGGTGCAACTAAGGGAAATAAGGACAGCAGACTATCTTAGAGGATAAAGGGCAGGTTATATGGTATACATAGAGCTCTGTTCTCCTACATGTTTCTCCAGTTCTTCCATACCACCCCATGGATCTGGGACCTGAAAAAGCTGCCTCATTCTGCCTAATTGTAGGGCTGGCCATGACCTTGTGTGGGCTTACTCTCTGTATGTCTCTCTTTTTCCTCATCCAGACACAAAGTACTTGAAGTGGCTTTTTCCTGAGCACATGAAATCCAATTTGTACCGTGTTTGCTATACACATGTGGGCCAGGATTTCTCCATCTGTAACTACTGGAATGGTAAGACTATCTCTAGTTATACTCAGACCAACATGAACGGTTCTTTAACATTTTATGGAGCAGGTTTGGTTGTTCAGAGGACTATCGCCTACATGTTCTCACATTCCTTCAGTCAAACTCTGACAAAGGCGGAGGTGATCCTTCAGTCTGCACTGCTTGGATGTTATTGATCTTTTAGCTCCAAATGGGCCTTTCAGGTTCTCAGACGAGGCACTGGCATTTCTGTTTCTGAGATCATGACAAAGGAAGACCTTCCTTGGTGGAGCTATCATACCTTAACAGGACAGGATTTCTAGAAGTTGTGAGATGTTGTTCATAGGTTTGGGAGGGGATATAATCCCCTCTCTTCCACGCTGGCCCCAGACAGAGAGAAGAAGAAGGTTGCTGTTCTCAGAGAGAGATTCCTTATCAGTAAGCCAGAACAACCAGCTGCATATCTGTTTACATTTGTACTTAAGGCCCTTGACTGGCAGCCCTGTCGCACTGCATGTTATAGTGCTATTATTCCACTTGAACTGCCATGGCAACATCCTATGGAATCCTGATATCTGAAGATTAGGGAGAGGCATTTAGAATTCTCAGCCGAGGAGTTCTTGGTCCTCACTAAGCTACAAACCCCAGAATCCCACAGAATGTTGCCATGGCAGTTGAAGTGGAATATACAGTGGCTCCTCCACTTTCATGAGGGTTCAGAGTGCAGAACCCTTGTGAAAGTGAAAAAACTGCAAATAACCCCCCCCCACACTCCCCCTCCAATTCCCCTCTGCTGCTTGCACCCATTCCTTTGCCTTTTGCTTCAGTGCATGTTATCTGCACTGCAAAATACAACGGAGTGGGAGTGGGAACACTGGAAAGGAGGAGGAAAGTGCCTTCCCACTACCCAGTTCCCTTGCTGTTTGCCCCACTCACTGGGCAAAAGACAAGGGAATGGGACAGAGTAGCATCGGATGGAAGAGAGAAGACGCAAGCTTGGCTCCGCCCCATTCCCTAGCCTTTTGCCCAGGCATGCTTGCCTTCCTTCTCTACACCCAGCAAAATACATGGGAATAGGAGGAGGAGTTAGCAGGGGGAAACCTCACAAATTATCAGATCCACAAAGTTCAAACCTGCAAATGTGGAGGGAGGACTGTAATGCTGTAACAGTGTCATGTGATAAGGATCTGAGTAAACTCAGGCAGGGTGCCTGAGAGGACTGAACCAGCAAATATGGGACTTAAAGCAAAAAAACAAAAATGCATGTGGTTTTGTTATAATGAATTTGTATGTATGTATGTATGAAAAGCCCAGTTGCTAAACTTCTTGCTGATCATCTGCAAACACAACCCTCAAGAGCACAACTGTAATTTTCAGTCAGGATTCCTTGGATGTCTGAGTGAGAGATTTGAGAAGAACAGGGACAATGGTTTCCCAGCCAACTTGGAAGATGTATTGGAGTGATGGTGAGGAGAAGTGCTATATGATTTTTCAGTGGCATGCAAAGCTACTGTACATGTGTCCTGAGTGACTCACCTTTTTTTCACTTTACTTCTTCCAATGATAAGCCTGACATTCAAAACAGATTCCAGTGATACACTCCGTTTCTTGTATTACAGTGTTATTTTTATATAGATGAATATTATCATTTGATTATTGATCATTAGTATAAACTAATCTAGAATAAGTTAACAATGATTTATGAACTTGAGAAATGAAGTAAATAAATAACTAAAATAGTAAGTGATTAGCAATAGTTAATAGCTGTGGGATAAAATGAATGATTCACTAGTTAGGTATAAATGCTTAAACAATATGAACTGTTTGCAACAAGGGCATAAACCAATTTTTAGTTTTGTTTTTTTTTAAGTCGTGTAGGTTAGGACGTTTGTTGATGTTTGGATGAATGCATTTTTTCTTGTTTGTGTGTTTGGCTTGTGTTTTTTTTCCCCTTCGTTTTTACTTAATAAAAAAAATAATAAAAAAAATTCCAATGCTGTGCTCAGATCTAAATTTCAAAGAAAAAGAGAGAGGTTCTTTCTGCACCCTTCCATTGTTGTGAAGTTGTCTTGTGGGAATCCGGGCAGTGGGTCCGCCGGGAGGAGAGCGCAGTGGGAATGCTCCCCTCTGCTCTGGCTGGCCCCCTGCAGAAGGGAGCGTGATGGCGACACCTCTTCCTTCCTTTCGCAGCTGGGTACTTTCCCAGACTGCACTGGGGCAGGAAACACAGCCATCGTGCTTCTGTGGCTTCTGCAGGACAGGTAAGCCTGGGATGGTGATTTAATCCACAATCATGCTGCCTGGGGATGGGAGAAGGATGGGACCGTGATGATATCATGTAGAAGCATCATTGTGGTCCTGTCGTTCTCCCGTCCCCATTGTGGATTGAGAGGGTGCTGCAGAAAGGGCCAGAGATTTATGGGGTTTGAGGAAGGAATATAGGTCTTAAAATTATGTGAGGAAGTTAAAGAGCCAATCTCCTGAGTTGTTTTAAGAAAAGCAGTTGGGGTGAAGTAGTCTTTTGAACGTGGGGACCAAAAGCTCAGCCTTTTTCCCTCCGTGTTGTCTTCATTTTCAGATCCACATCATCGGGATCTTTATCTCAACAGCAGCAACTTTCTGGCCTTGCTGAATGACGAGAGACTCCACCCCAATGCAACTGGTAATAATTTAAAGTGCCCCTCAGTATACAAAAGTCATGATAGGGAGGGGAAGACCTGAGTGACAGGCATGCCTCGTGTGTATCTGTTATCTTCAGTGGAGGCCCTGTTACATGTCCCAGCACTCCACGAGCTTGGTATATACCCGTGACAGGGCTTTCTCTGTAGCAACACCTCAACCGTGGAACTCCCTGCTGAAGGAACTTAGGCTTCTGCATTGCTTCTAAGCTTCTAGCAAGCAGCTGAGACAATGCTGTTCTGTATGGCCCTTGGCCCTTGAAGTTTGTCTGGCTGTTTTATCTAACTAGTTTTAAATTATTTTTAAGGAGTGTTTTTAGTTAGTTTTCATTTGTCTGCTTAATATTCTAAATGTTTTTATCTGTTGTGCAGATACGGGCCCTGGTGGGATTAGAGGTGATACCTAAATGCCTGAAATAAATACAGATAAATAGCTACTAGCCTGAGCTCAAATCTTTGGGCTACTCAGTGTTTGCGTTCTTATTCTAGTCCTCAGATACTTGCTATTTCTCCTTTGAAAAATACAACATTGTCTGTTTGTACTGGAGGCTCACTTGGTAAACTGTCCTCTTGGATCAAACCAGAAAAGGTGGTAGCAATTCATGTGTTGACTTCATATATATATAAAGCACTTTTCCTTGCCTGATTCACTTCTGGGGTCAGTGCTTAGCTGGAAGAAGAGTACCTTAGGTGATAGAATTAGAGCTTGGAAAAGTTTGGTTTTTGGACCAGTATCCTTTAGCCAGTATGGGCAGAGACCACGAAATTGCTAGATCCTCAAAAGCTTCCAACTCCCAGAATTCCTAAGCCCGCATGGCCCAGTGACTATTTTATTTTGGGAGCTGTAATCCAAAAAAAGCTGTTTTCCAAGATCTGTACTACATTGGACGCGAAGATTTGTTCCCCAGGATGCCACTGCTGCTGCCTGCCCTTAAATATCTGGTGCCTGAGGAGGGTCCCTCACTACTTAATAGCAGAACTGTCCCTCTAGTTTGGGAGCTTCCTTATTAGCTTATGAATTGTGTAGGGCAGTCATTTTTAGCTTTTTCTTTACTGGGGACTGCCTGTAAATAAAATTTTTTGCCAGGGTCCCCCAAGACTTAATTTAAGATTTAAATATTTAAATTTAGATTTAAATATTCAATTTTTAAAAATTTTTCAAATGTTTATTGATTTATTAAAAGCTTCTGGAGAGTAGGATTCAACCCTTGTTCAGATATTAGGTGATCTTAGACAAGTCACATTCTTTCAGCCTCAGATGAAGGCAAAAGCAAACTCCCTCTGAACAAATTTTGCCCAAGCACCCTGTGATAGTTTCACTTTAGGGTTGCCATAAGTCAGAAGTCAATGAAGTGCCGCTGACAGGGGAAGGTTCTTTCTATCCATCATATCTCTCCCCTTTTCAAACTGACTTATGGTGACCCTAAGGTGAACCATGCATGGACGTTTTCCTGGTAAGATTTCCTGGCCTTTCTTTTTCTCTTGCCTGAGGTCACCCAGTGGGTTTCCATGGCCGAATGGGGATACAGCCTCTAGTCTGCAGAGTCATAGTTTGGGAGCATGCACCCATTTGCTGCTGTATCCCTTTTATCAGGGACGTGTAGCAGGGAAGTGTAAATACTGAAACTGCTCCCTTGGTGAAACTGCTCCCTCGGCATCCACACCCCGCCTCCACTACCATGTCCCTGTTTCTGCCACTGCTGTTGGTGTCCAGCAGCAGGGCTTTGTGGACCCCCTGTGAGGGCTCCACAGACCCCCAGAGGTCCCTGGACCCCAGGTTAAGAACTGCTGGTGTGGGGTCTTGGATTAGAATGAATTCAATTCAATTCAATTCAGTTGACCTTTATTAGGCATACTATAACATACTATAACATAAACATGTACCTATCAATAAGACATCAAGGATCCTTGCTTGACAGTTTAAACCATAAGTTTGCTGCTTCAACCAGGAAATTGGCCATCAATCTAGTAACCTGCGGGTTTCGGTCAACCAATAAGTATTCTACAGATAGCCTATCTAGGCAGATATTCATTTCCAATAGTCTCCTTAACAGCTTTTCCCTTGAATTTGAATACAATGGACAGCTCAATGTAATATGAGAGAGATCATCAGGAGCTTGTGCACAATGGCATGTACGCTTTAAGAAAGGGATCTGTAAATATCTGCCCTTGGTCACATTCGAAGGATATATATTCAGCCTTGCAAATAGAAAGGCCTTTCTTGCCACCAGCAATGTAAGAGTTTGAAAATAATCTGGGATTCTACCTGGCTGGGAAGGCACACCAAGCATCAACGGGGAACAGACCCTAGGGGGTGATGGATATGAGATCAGAATGAAGAGGATCTCACACTTGCTACCTCACTCCATTCTTTTTTTAAATTTCTCTCCTTTCCTTTCTTTGGGAGGGCACAAGACATTGCATGACTCGGTAGCCAGTCTTTATTTGTGGTGGCCAGCAACATCTTCCCTCCTATCTCCAACTCATATAGATAATTGAAGGGGAAATTCAGGATCTGCTTTCATTCAGTTCTGGACTGTGGAAAAGCAGTGAGGGAAACAAGCACTGCTTTGGCCTTTTGTAAAAGCCCTGAGCAAAGTGAGAGTAATCCTTTCCCCTGGGATCCTTCAACAAGGAAAAGAGGGTTTGCGTTGAGTGGTGAGCTCTTTCCAATCATGTTGTGCTGTGCCTAGGAAAACAAAAAAGTTGGGCATTCAGCTCAAGAACTATGTTTTAAAAATTATAGTTGGTCCTCCACATTCACTGGGGTAGGGGGAACAGGACCTCTGCAAATGTGGAATAATCACAATATCAATGTGCATGTGTGCCTATAGGAAGGGAGAAAGGCATCGTGGGGAGAACGGGCATCGAGGGTCCAAACTGGGTCAGGGAAAGGAGAGTGGGTTTGCATGGTGACCCCATACTTCCATTCTCTCTTGCCCATCTCCTTCCTTGGGTGTGGGAGGGCATTTGGGAGACGGTTTGTGGTATTTTGAAATCAGACTATGAGGCATCCTTAGCTGGCCAGGCAGGAACTGGTGGAGGAGGAGGAGGTCCAGAAGAGGCTTTTTAAAGGGCTGTGCAGCCTGATTGGAGCTGCTGAGAAGGAAGGTTCCCCTGGAAAAGCAGTGCCTGAGGTTGGAGGCAGTGGTTGGAGAAACTCGCAGATAATTAAATCCATGAAAGTCAAACTTGCAAATGTGGAAGCCAACTATATTTTAAACATAACATTACATAATAGGTGCAGGCATCCTTAACACAAGAATAATAGTCTCAATCTGGTATATTGACCTTGCTAAATCAATCCATATTTTTCACTATTAATAACAGTGAGATCTTTTCTTCAATATTTAAACACCTGTGTGCAGGGTGAGAATAAGTGGGTTACCTCTTTCTCTTATGTTTTTCAATGCATGGTGCAATGTGATCAAGGACCCCTTCTCCATGTCCTCTGTCCTTGCCAGAGGCATGGAAGAGGTTCTTTCTCTCCCTTTTGGGCTTTTCCAGAAGCTGGAGGAGCAGCGCACGCTCTTGTTCTGCTGCTTCTTCCTTGCCCAAAAGGCCCAAAGTGAAGTGAATAATCCAAGTTCTTTGCAAATTTGGGAGTGGGGAGAGGAGTTCTTGTGCTTTCTCTCAGGGTTGTGAGAGGATGGAATGGAGATGGGGCAGGAAACCTGGTGACCCAGGTCTCTGGAGGCCCTGATTCTCTTTCTTTTTCACTGCAGCCTGGAAGGAGAATCTCCTACGGATCCACAAGATGGTTCTCATTGGGGGTCCAGATGATGGTGTAATCATGCCATGGGAGTCTAGGTAAGTTCTTGGAGGTGGGGAGAGGGAGGTCCCACTTTAGAGAAATGGTCAAGATAAGTATTTCTGCTGATCTATGCGTATAGGGATTTGGGGAAAAGAGTGTCAAATGCAGTTGGAAGTCCCAGTCATTCTGTGATTAGAGCACATATGTACTCTGAATCCAGAAGAACACAGATTCATTCTCAGAATATCCAGGAAGGAATGCGATGGCAGAGTTATTGCCAATCTACATGACGATGGTCTGATTCAGTAGAAAGCAGTTTCCTTGGCTAGAAATCCATATTTTAAAGAAGAAGATTTTAAAAATTGAACCTGCCAATCATCCATTAGGTAGAGAAATCACAGCAGATCTGAGCATCTCTTAAAAAAAAAATGTCTGGCAATCCTGAGTGAATTTTGCAGCAACCACACAAAATCCAAATATTGCTGTAGGGAAAGTTGTATTGCACAGGCTTGCAAACTGCCCCTTAGCTGTGGCAAACCAGAATAGCTTCCAAGTAAATAGATAGCACAGCTTTCTGATTGCTGCCTCACACCCCCAGTTGATTGTTTCCTTCTCGCCAGGGGTGGAGAATCTGCAGCCCATGAGCCAAAATCAGCCTATGGAGTTTTCCATCTGGTCTTGCTGTGGCCCATATCCTAGTCCTGTCCTCTGGAAGGAAATCTTTGCTGCTGTCTTTGATTAGTTTTCAGAGATAACAGCATCTCCCTTGACCTCCCAGTTAGGAAGGAGAACAACTGAGTAAATGCTTCGTCCATCCTGATGAAAGCACTTCAGTTGGGACCTAACTCAAGAAAGGCTCTGTCTTGAAAAGCTAAAGCTGAAACACCAACTGGAGGAGCTGCAGCTGGTGGTTCAGCAGAAGACTTCATGATGTCACAAAAGAGATCCCCCCCCCCCGCTTTTGCTAGTGTCATTTAGCTTGGATGGGTGGGCGGAACATCCACCCCATCCATTCAAAACAGATTCCTCACCATGGTTTATACTGAATATCAGTGTGTCTCAAAGGATTAAAACAGCTATGTAGGGGCTATTGATGAGTGACTCTGTCGTGTCCTGGATAACTCACAATATGCAAACTTCATTCTGGAGTAGACAGCAGTGTTTATTTGTGACAAGCAACATAGCACACATCTTCCAAAATTGCTGAGACTGAAGCATACATGGCGTTCATAGGTTTTATATACCTTCCCATACAAATGTAGGTGTGCAAAGCTGTGATTGGAGCATATCATCAATTAAAAATCACTCCACAATGTTTGACAATCCCCAGACTTTCAGTTGTTTATCCCTCTTTTATCCTTGAAGTGAGAACATGTTTCCTGTCGCTTATCTCTGAGCAGTTCCAGTTCTCACAACACCTTTCATTTCCCCCCTCTCTGATCTACTCCCCCTCGCCTGGATACACAATAACTTGGTGCAATAAAGCAATTAGCCATTTGATACTTTTGAATATACAAGCAAGCTTCAAACAGATACAACATTTGGCGTTTGATACTTTGTACAGCTCTATCTAATTCTACCTAAGCCTAAACTGGCTACCCGACCTACTCTAATACATATCCAGCAAATACCTTACGACAAGAATCATGCACACAACAATGATAGACTCTTATTGGCCAGGCTATATTTCAGGTGCAAAAATCTGTGCAGTTTTTCTTCTCAGAGAATACATATGTGGTATTTGTGTAACAGGAACTGGGAATGGTCAAACCTGGTTTTCTAATAAAATCTTTTTCTTTTTCTCTGTCTCTTCTCTATCTTTTCAGTCTTTTCGCCTTCTATGATGATAATGAAACAGTGAGGGAAATGAAATCTCAGCCGGTGAGTATGAGGCCCATCTATCTGAGTCCCAAGAAGAGGGGAGAAAAGATATATGGCAAGAAGGGTATATTGGGTTTAGTGAGAGAGGAAGGGAGTATAATTGATATGTGTGCACATGGAAGAATCAAAAGTGTTCTTAAAGACACTGTCAGTGATTATTGAACAACAGATATTATCATGCTAGTAACCAAGACTCTCTGTAGTCTATACACAGCTGGAAAGTCCCTATATTCCTGTGTTCTTCTGTCTCTCTCTCCCTGCTCTAATGATCTGATTTAACTCATTGGTTCTGGTCTAACCAACATCAGTTGCCTCTAACAGCTCCTTACCAGTCCTCTGCCTAGGCTGCATAATGTGGGTATAAATATGGCTTGTATCACATTTCTAATACTATATCACTTTTTTTCTGCCAAAAGGCCTCCAAAGCAGCCTTTACAAGATAAATGGTTCAGGACTCCTTAACAATTTAAAAAGGCTATGAGTCTTTTGGATTTGAAATATCAAAAGGAGTGACAAAATTTCCTATGCACAGGAACCATTTTTTCAGAACCCATGAAAGATTAGGAAGATTGTCAGGGTTGCAATATAAAGATGTGAAAGGAATTAACTACTGTTGTTTTTTTAAAAAAACTATTTTGTTGATTCTGGGTTTACCTTAAGGCAAGGGCGAGCAAATCTTGTCTTCCAACTATTTTTGTCCTACAGGTCTGATTATTCCTACCCAGCATAGCTGGTGGTGAGGAAAAATGGGACCTGCAGTCCAAAAACATCTGGATGGCCACTGTTGCTCACCTCTGTCATAAAGATCCCAAGAAACTGTAGGTTTATTTGCATGTTAAAGTTGATTTAAGATGGGGTGCACATGTTGTGGCCAGCCAGACATTGATGGACTATAACTCCTGACAACCTTTGCCAGCATAATCCATGGTGAAGGTTGGTGGGAACTGCAGTTGATCAATTTCTGGAAGGCCACTGACTTTAAGTCAGTTGGTACTTAAATCAGTGGTTCTCAACCTTCCTAATGCCATGATCCCTTGATACAGTTCCTCATGTTGTGGTGACCCCCAATCATAAAATTATTTTCATTGCTACTTTATAACTGTAACTGTAACTGTAACTTTATAACTGTAACTGTAACTACAACTTTATAACTGTAATTTTGCTACTGTTATAGTTACTGTAACTGTAACTATAACTTTATAACGTTATAACGTTATAACTGTAATTTTGCTACTGTTATAGTTATAATTACTGTAACTGTAACTATAGCTTTATAACTGTAATTTTGCTACTGTTATGAATCGTAATGTAAATATCTAATATCAGGATGTATTTTCATTGTTACAAATTGAAGATAATTAAAGCATAGGTTTGCTAATGAAAAAAATATATTGCAAAAGCTGCACTAATACAAAAGAAGATACATGCCATAGTTCAGTCAATACAGTTCATTAAAGTATATGTTCAAACTGAAACAAGAAATACAGTCAGACAGTCTAAGAAGCACTGGTGTAATGAATCCTGAGGGGAACTTCTAAGATCACACAAGCAACCAGGTACTCTGAAGTTCTGTCCTTATGGCAAGCTGGAGTCATTAAGACTCCAAATCTCACCAGCCCCAACTAATAGAGCCAAGAAGGGCTGCAACCCAACAGCTGGAAGGTCATGATTTCTGACTCTTGGCTCACACTGGCTGGCAGCAGCTCTCTTTCCCAGCCGTACCCGACACTGAGGCTATTTCTGCACCACACTGTTATAGTGCTGTTGTTCCACTTTCAACATCCTCTGGAATCCTGGGGTTTGCAGTTTAGGGAGGGGCATTAAGAAGTCTCTGCCAGAGAGCTCTTTGGCCTCAGTAAACTACAAGCCCCAGAATTCCACAGGATGTTGAAAGTGGAAGAATAGCACTATAACAGTGTAGTGTGGAAATGGTCTGAACCTGGACTCTTTTGCATGCAAAGGACAGACTCTTTCAGCCAGCAATTACCTGGCTTTGAATGATCCATTCTTCCCCAGACATGCAAGCTTCGAAAGAGGGAAGGAAGATTCCCCCTCCCACACACACACACTTTGTAATCCTGCAAGATAATGTTTAAGAGCAAAGGGATCTTCAGTATCATGAGAGGAAGGGCCATCTTCACTGAGAAAATATGTTGATGTTTGCAGAAGGGGTGGATGAGTAGTATCTTGCATTATGGGACTGGCTGGCTGGCTGGCTGGCTGGCTGCCCTTTGAAGGCTTCTTCCTACCTATCGAGAGCCTTTAGGGCTCGTTTCATATTTAGCTAACGCTGGGGGAAAACAAAAGGGCATTTCCGCACTAGACTGTTATAACACTATTATTCTACTTTCAACATCCTATGGAATCCTGGAGTTTGCAGTTTAGGAAGGGGCATTGAGAATTCTCAGCCAGAGTGCTCTTGGGCCTCAGGAAACTACAAAGCTCAGCATTCCACAGGACAGTGAAAGTGGAATAATAGCACTATAGTAGCGCACTGCAGAAATAGCCAGGTTGTAGTGTGTTACACGTGCCGAGATCTCTGTTACTAGGAATCAAAAGGATCCTGCCAAGCAGTGAAGCGCGTGTGGACCTTCGAGCTGCCTGTCCACTTGCGGGTGGATTTCATGGGGTTTTCTCGGGCAATGAACACCCATGCAAGGGCCCTGCCGATTTTCTCCTCTAAAACGCAGCCCCCTGCAGGGTGGTGCAGGCGCCTGCCTCGCTCCCACTTCCTCCAGAGCCACCCCGAGGGGCAGCGCGCTTTCCACCGCCCTGCGTCTGCAGGGTCCCCACAGCGGGGCAGGGACGCTCGCCTGGGTGGAAGGCGCCACCACCAAGGGAAGCACAGGCCGTTTCTGCACGGGACTGTTATAGCACGATGATTCCACTTTCAACCTCCTCTGGAATCCTGGGGTTGGCAGTTTGGGGAGGGGCCCCGATCCTCCCTAAACTGCAAACCCCCGGGTTCCAAAGGAGGTTGGAAAGGGACTAGTAGCGCTATAAGAGCACAGTGCGAGAATGGCGGGAGTGCAGCCGTGCAGCTCCCCATCCTGCTTGCCTGCCTGCCGGCCGGGAGCAGAGCGTTTTCCTGCCCTCCCCTTCCCGCAACTCACCGGCGAGGAGCCACGCCGGGCCGGTGCTGAGCCGCCGGGCCCGGCCGTTTCCGCAGCTCGGCCACACTGGCGCCGCGCCGAGGCAGTGGTGGAGGAGGAGGAGGAGGGCGGCGGGGAAGGCACGACGCGGCCCAATGGGGGCGCCTGGCCCAGCCCACTGCAGCAGCAGCGCTCACCAAGCTGCTGCCGCCGCCACTGCCATCGCGGGGCCGCTCCACAAAGATGCGGCCGGAGCTGGAGGGCAGCAAGAGAGGCCGGAGGCGGAGGGGGGTCTTCCCTCCCTAAAGGTCCCGGGCCTGGCCCAGCATCCCCGGCTGAGGCAATGCCGAGGGGAAAAGGCGCCCGCCCGCCTTTGTGCGTGGACGGAGGAGGAGGAGGAGGAGGGTGGCAGGGAAGGTGTGGCGTGGCCCAACAGGGGTGCCCGGCCCGGCCTGGCCTGCTGCAGCAGCAGTGCTCGCCAAGCCGCCGCCGCCATTGCCATCATGGGGCCGCTCCACAACGTGGACGGAGCCGAGGGCAGCACGAGAGGCTGGGAGCAGAGGCGGAGGCGGGCCTTCCCTCCCTCTCTCCCTCCCTCCCTCTTGAAAGGGCACGGGCCCGGCCCAGCGTCCCCAGCTGATGCAACGCCGAGGGGAAAAGGTGCCGAGCAAGAGGAGGAGGAAAAGATGGCGCCAAGCAAGAGGAGGAGGCGGCCCAAGTGAGAAAGGCTGCAGGCAGGGGGGCGGCGGTGGGGGCGGCGACCCCCATGAAAGGGTCATTCGACCCCCAAGGGGTCACAACCCCCAGGTTGAGACCAGCTGACTTAAATTGTTGTTTATACACACACACACACACACACACACACACACTCTAACACTAGATGATAAATTCATCTAGTGCACTAGATGATAAGTGCACTAGATGATAAGTTCAAGCTAATAATATTTTCTGATATTTATAAACCTTCATGAAGTGGAAGGAGGACAAGAAAGGAGGAACAAGGTAAGAAAACCAGTAGAGAGAAATTAAGAGAAGCAGCAAAAACTAGGGTCCTTTCTGCAGGTTACCTTTGTCCCAGGCCCTTTTCGCATGGCATTTTCCATGCGAAAGGGCCCCTCGAGTGTCGTGCAAATGTGAGGAGCGGTCCACATGATGCACTCACATTTGCGCGACACTCCAGGGTCTGGCAGGCACCGTTTGCGCACTTTTTCATTTTCAGCTTTAAGCTGAAAATGGTGCGCGGTTGTGCATTGCTTCCAGTACCCGCGCACACTTACCTTGTGTGCTGAGCCTCGGGAGCCAGGCTGGTTGCGCTTCCTTTCTCAGTGCAGCCCTCGCATGAGCAGGAAGCTCGTGTGGAGCTGAAGAAACCTGGACGCGGGGGCCTCTCACAAGAGGCTGCTCACGTGAGCACTGCACCCCAGCACCAAGAAGAGGTAGGATGCAGAAAGGGCCCCAGGGGCGCCAGGTGATGATGGTAGCAGCAGCTCTCCTGGGAGGGGAGTGCGATGGAATGCTCCCCTCCACACTGGCTGCCTGTGGGATCCAGGAAGTACAATGGTCATGCCTCTTCCTGCCACAGCGCAGCCAGATACTATCTCAGCCTGCACTGAGGCAGGAAGTGCAGCCGTTGCACTTCCAGGACCTCTGCAGACAAAGTAAGTGCACATGCGTGGCAGGAGGCCAGCACAATCGCCGGTCATTGATGGCTTACAGTGCGATCATGTCGCCTGAGGATGGAGGAAGAATGAGACCACGATGATGTCATGCATAAGTGTCATCGCGGTTCCATCCTTCCCCTGTCCCTATGGCGGGTTGGGAAGGTGGAGCAAAAAGGGCCAAAGGATCAATAGAAGCAGCTGTGTGGAAGGATCTTGTAAGACAGGTAATGTAAAGTTACAGCCTCAGATTTCATCCTGAGAGATGAAAAACTAATCCGTTAGGGCCTAAATACTGAAAAGGCACCAAATCCTGTCTGATCTTGGAAGCGAAGCAGGGTCAGCCCTGGTTCTTCAATGGCAGACCACCAATAAATACCAGGTGCTGTAGACTATTTTTCAGAGGAAAGAATTGACAAAATTCCCTCTGAGTATTTTATGCTTAAAAAAAACCCCTATAAAGTTCATGGGGTCACCATAAGCCAACAGGTGACTTCAAGAATCTGACCTAGAAAATCCAAACAGCCATCCATCTACACTTCTTGAGAGTGTAGCAGGGCTCTTTATGCACATTCTGGTGGATGGTGTTCCATAGGAACAGATATGTGTACTTCCCAGAGTAAACCATATTTGTATGTCACTCAAGCATTGGTGTGGTTTGAGGAAATCTAGCTTGCTTTGATGTCTGATGTTTGTTGTTGGCTTAGGATTTCTAACTTATTTAAAACATAGCATGTCATTTTGTTCAGATCTAGGACAGAGTCTTATCCCTGGCTTGTTTTCTCAAATGTTTTCCTGAAACAAATGGGCTAATAGGATGGGAGAGAAACAAATCACAAATGGGGAAGGCAAGTTTGTTTGGCCACCTGCCATGCAATTTATGGTTTAAACAAGAAGACACAGCTAACAAAAACCATGGCTTATGCAACCTTTAACAGCACCCTAAATCTGCAGCCTTGCTGTGACAGCCCCTTATTTCTCACTAGATTGGTTTTTCAGTTCCAACCTAATAAGGTGCCCTGACTCTATCACTTAGCCTTTACTCCACCCTTTAAATGCCACCTTTGTGTCAAAGGGCTAGGATCTTAAAGGTTCCCTGGAACCAAAAGTTTATTTATAGTAATGTGGTCTTCTTTATTATCAGTGACTTTAGACAACTCAGACCAACTCAATAGTTATAAAACAAACCGTATCCTTTATTGTAGTAACATTAGAAATAAAGTACCCTGTCAAGGGTCACATAAAGTATTATGTTGTTACATTAAACAGTTCAAAATGCTGACAGTCTACGCCAATAACTCCCAGCCTTAGACACCAGTTCTCTGTGTCTTTTCCTCACCTGCTTAAACACAACTCAGCCACCTTCTCCAGCCAAGATCTCACTGAAGGCCCCCTTTTCCAAACAGACTCTCTGCCTTATATATAATTCCTCTCACCCATAAGCCTCTCCCATGCGCACCACTGTTACCCTGTGACTTGGGGGTCCCATGAGGGGCACCCAAATAACCAAAACCAACACAAGCAAGATGGAGAAATTAATTCGAGCACTCTCTTAGCTAATGAGAGGCAGGGTAACTTAGTGGGAATCTTTTACCCTATGTATACAGGTTCAGGTCAATGAGCAGTCAGACAGTTTAAGCTAGCAATAATAATATAGAAAACACAACCTCACAACTAACTAGAAATAGGAAATAGAGTTTTGGGGGAATGGGTGATACGTCACCTATCTCGCAGTCCTGTAGAAGCCAATTGAAGAGAAAGAAACTCGGCGTGGCTGCTGAGGGGAATTCACTGAGCAGAGCAGCAGCAAGGCAGAATGGAAGTCCGGAGCGATCCAGCGAAAGATCCGAGGAACTCTCGGGACTGGGAGTTTTTATCAGGGAAAGAATGACCGTAGGCCAGTCTGGTCTTGGGCGAAAACAGTGAGTTTTGGGATGGAGACAATGTCTCCGAAAGGTCAGAATTTACATGATTGAGTTAAGGTCTGAATTGACAATAGTATGGCCAGTATGTAGGTGCGGCTAGCTTGGCAATTTAAGCACTCAGCTCGCCAGGGTGCCCTCTCGGGGCAGAGGTCTCTTTGTTTTAATATGCATTTATAATGAAGGTGTTTGTTTCGGGAGGTCCCCTAAAGCAGATCTGGCGGTTTCTGGCTTGCCTTGGTGTAAACAAATATGACTCAGCAGATAATAGCCATGCCTAGCTTCGCGCTCGTTCAGTGGTAACACCACTGTACTAGGTTTCACTTTTAAGGTACTGCTCCTGTTTGCTAGCAACCGCCATCAAGTTGGCTTGCTTTCCAAATAGCTGACTCCCCAAGCAACTTTGTCATACTTGCCTTTCCCTCATGATGCTTTTGAATGGAAGTGAAAACTCCTTGGTTCTTTTTCTCACTGGTGTTCCCAGGTTTTCAAAACAGCAATATCAGACAGTCAAAATTCATGACATCCAGGGCTGAGAATCAGTGGGTAGCTATGAGTAATAACATGTTTGTGTTCTACGTAAATACCAAGTGAAGGTATTGACTTCAGTTGACCTATCCATGTACAGTCACCCCTCTACATTTGCAGGTTTGACTTTAATGGATTTGATTATTTGCAAATTTCTTCAATCTCTGTCCCCCCACCTTAAGCACTTCTTTTTCAGGGGAAACTTCCCTCTTGGTGGTTCTGATCAGGCTGTGCAGCTCTTTAAAAACCCATCTCTGGCCCTTTTCTTCTTCCACCAGCCAATGACTGGGCAGCTAAGATCACCTTATATCCTGAGTTTTCAGCATCACAAACCCTCTCTCAGTGCCCCCCCCACACCCAAGGAAGGAGATGGGTGAGAGAGGATGCATAGGGTCACCATGCTAACCCACTCCCCTTCCCTCTTCTTTCCCTGGCCTGGTTTGGACACCAGGCGCCCCTCCAAGGCCTTTTCCGCACTAGTCTGTTATAGTGCTATTATTCCACTTTCAACATCCTATGGAATCCTGGAGTTTGCAGTTTAGGGAGGGGCGGCCCCTTCCTAAACTGCAAACCCCAGGATTCCATAGGATGTTGAAAGTGGAATAATAGCACTATAGCAGTCTAGTGTGGAAGTGGCACAAATCAGACTGCTGACCAAGCTTTCGCCCCCTTCCCACACACACACATCTTGATATTTGTGATTTTTCCTCTTTTGCCAGCGTCCTGCACCCCTAACCGTAGCCAAAGCGGAGGCCAATTGTATTGCTGTTCAAAATTAGCATATTTCAACATTGATAAATTATCGGAAGCACACATTTCTATCTTTATGAAGGGCCCACATGAGGTTTTTTTGGCATCGCATTCAATCTATATAAAAGGAAGATCTTTCCAATCTTCAAATAAGATTGGAAAGATTGGAATCTTATATATAATAAGGGATACCTGCCACCCCTATAAGGGACAAGGGGCACTCGAATAAGAGACACCTAGCAACCCTGTCTCTTTCTCTCTCAATCTCTCAGGTCTACCTCCTGGACACCTTTGGCTTGAAGACCCTGGATGCTCGTGGTGACATCGCTGTTTACGTCATGCCTGGTGTTTCTCACACAGACTGGCACTCTAACCGCACAGTTTATGATACCTGCATTGCCAAATGGTTGACGTAGCTGAGGAGAAGTCTCACCGAGGAGAGAATCTTCAACCGAGATGTGCTGTTTTCCTTCGTCTTGGCATTTCTCCTTCCTCAAGGCAGAAACTCTGTTACCCGTAGCTTTTCTAGAATGACTGATATTTTCTTTCATAGTGGAAGAGACTTTATTTCCTGCAGGAATTTTTGGTGGATGCCAGCAGCTGTGTTTTTTTGGCAGGGGGCAAGCGCAATTGCAGGACACTGCACCAGGTTTGGATGGGGGCAAAATGAAGGAATGGGTCTTTGATCTTTTTTGGGGGGGTTGGGGGCCTAGAGCTATAAAAGAGGCAGGAAAACCCACAGAAGAACAATTTGGTGTCAGAGAGTTGAGGTGAGATGAGGGCTGGGTCTGTTGAGTCTGTATGTTGAGTCTGGCAAAGAAACTGAAAATAAGAAATTGGTTACATTTAAATGTAATCAAAAGCATTCAGGTGTCGTATTTTCCTGTTCCAAACTTTGGGCAGAAATTGATGCTGTGTGCAAACTGGCGATGTTTTGGCCTAGGGCTTTGAATTACTTTGCCCCAAATTTGGAAAGTGTCTTTTAAATTAAATAAGTTCCGCATTCAGACACCAATGCCAACTGCCACAAGCCAGCATTGTTTTTAAGAGAAAAAAGATAACCTGAAATGCTAGCAAAAATTATTTTAGCAAAGGCTTTAAGTGCACTATTTGTTTTGTTTAGTTTGTAGAGTTGGTCTAATTTTTTTTTCTATTCAAATCCTTGTCTCAACATTTCACCAGAAAACATGGGCCAGCTTGTCTCCTTTTCACCCAAAACTCCGGTTCCATGGCATTTTCAAAATGAGGGGTAAAATTGTTGCCACAAAACCATCATATAGTTCAGTGTTCCAGGTTAAGTAACTTTTTTCTGTCTCTTTTCATTAGCATAGTTGGGTGGAAAAACCTCAGAGTGTGTCCTTCTAACTGTACATCAAAGTTAATGGTTAAGTTATTGAAGTGAATTTAAGGCAATATGTATATCTGTATACATTTCCTCCTCAGAAGCACACTCAGAATCTCAGGACGGCAACAGAAAACCAGGTTAGACAAGAGAAGTTCATAATCTGCTCTGGCTTCTATTTTTTTAAAAACAATATGTGCTTAAACCATCTCACTGGAATTGTGGGGTGGTTGCATTGAAGTAGCCTCTACTAAGCCTCTTTCCATCCTGTCTTTTGGAAGGAAAACCTCAGAGTTTCACTGTTACAGTATTAATTCCTTAATTTTCACAAAGGTACAACAGGACAAATGCAATAGGACTCAGGTTTACCTTTTCACATGAAGGTACAAAATTGGAAGTCGGAAGAGTGAAAGACAAGGTGCACTTTAAGCTGAGCTGGGTGGGATCTGAGACATTTCTTCTTTAAATAAATAAATGTTTTATACCAGCCTTCCCTGAGCCAGTGCCCTCTAGATAAGCTGGACTACATGGCCGTGCTGGGTGGGGGGATGATTGTAGCTGTAGTACAGGAGTGGGGGAAGTGGCCATGCTTCCAGCCCCAAGACCTGTTCAATTGTGTGTGTTGGGGGGCATGACTGGTGGGTATGGGAGGCAATTTTGGCATTTTTTGGTGCTACTGGGTTTTTTAGGCCTAGGAGCAATTTTTTTCCAACAGGAAGTGGCCCAGAAGCTTATGCTGGGATTACTTCCTGTGTGAGGAGAAAGCCTCTCATGGGCTTAAAATAGCTAGTAAGGTGGTGAAATTATCTGCCTTCCTCCTAAGAGGCATTTGGGAGCAAAGACATTTCAAAAATTCTCAAGGGATGTGGTGGGGAGTGCGACCCCTTCCTCCAGGATTCCCTAGAGGAGGGCAGTGTGGCCTCCAGCCCCCAGCAGTTGTCCACCCCATTGTAGTTAAATGCATCGAGAGGGTACCAGGGTAAGACAGGCTCGTACAGAACAACATGGATTTCTGGACTGTACCACTCCTGATTTGAGGGTGGGTGGTTGGGAAGTTGTTTGTTTTTTTTTTAACGTAGGGGAGAATTTCAGAAGTATGATTTATACATACCTACATCCTGAAGTGGTGCTACCTAGAATTTTACCACTTCATTTGGTGCAATGTATGTTGTGTCTCAGTCATCTTCTTCTCATTCAAGTCGCTTTCCCCAGTGCTTTGGTCAGGTCTAGAAAGATGGTAAATCGTTTGTAGCCCCTAGCGGCCAAATCTGTGTGTACATAATCTATCCTAAGAAGCAAATAGGCAATATTCAGACTGTTATGCAGATAAGTTTATTTGCATAAACGACCTAAATGTTTGTATAGATTAATGCAGAGGTGCTCTGTCCTCTAGGCTTTCCTATAATGACTTCCAGAAAATGTGTATGTATTTATTTATTTATTTATTTATTCTCTTTAATGCATGCCAGGGGCTTTCTGCCTGCTAGCGGTATTCAAGGTGGTTGACAGCAATAAAATCAAAGAAGAAATGCAATGAACAGCAGATGAAAAGCAGATTAAAAATTTAAAAAGTAAAAAAGCTCCATCCAACCAGTCAAAGCCCTCGCTCTCACCCTCAGTAATAGTGCCAAATGACTATCTGAATACAAAGCAGTCCACTTTTCTGATTTCCGTTTTGGCATGAATAGCAGTGCTTGGTTGTTGTAGAGTAATAAAGACGCATCTGCAACCACCTGCTTCTTGACTCCTAGGGAAGATATTGCACTGGGAATGGTGAAAAGTGGAGGGCGGCCAGCTTTGGCTGCCTCCAGATGTTGGCCTATAAGCTGTGTGTGTCCCCTCTAGATGTTTTTGGACTGAAACCTCTGTTAGCCTTAAGCAGCACAGATGAGGGGTGTTAAGACATTTCTGCACATTACCGCTTCCTGTGATCGTCCCACTGTGATCCCAGCAGCACCTTTGCCTGCATGGGAGCGCAACATGAATGCTCCACTCCGCACCTGGCCGGTGCGAGAGACATATGTCTTCCTTCCACAGCACAGCCATCCTCTTTCCTGTGCAGCACTGGGAAAGGAAGTTCCTACATCGCACTTCCTCCTATTCCGCATGGCAGGTGGTGACGGGAGCATTGTGCAATCGCAGATCATTAGCAGATTTTTTTTTTCTGTTAATGGAATATCCTGCAATTGCAGCAGGTGGGAATGCGTTGGCAGTGAGACTGCAACATCATCATGTGAAAGCATGACTTGTGGACTGCTGCCAATACATCGTGGGACAGGGACACCGTGCGGAAATGGCTTTAGAATTTGCCATCCAGCAATATCTGGAGAGCACCACTGGCACGCAAATTGCACTTGCAGTAAGATAAGAGCATCTTTGGCTAGGACTTACTACATGATCTCATTCCTTTTCTGTTGCTCTACCAATGAGAGACTATTTGAAACACATTTCATTTTTATTAACACAAAGAGACCCATTAATGACCTCCTTTGTAAAAGAAACACTTTCGAAACTGGAGAACAAAAGAAGGAGAACTAGGTAATATGATAAGTCCCAGCCAAAGACACTATTATCCTACTGTAATTGCAGTTTACTTGCTTTGTGCGACAAAGCCCATGTTTCCTACCCCTAGTGGAGGGAGAAGGAAGAGGAGTGAAGAGTAGGAAACAGGATGAGGAGCATTGCTAGGACTTGATACCCTCTTCTTATTACTTCTAGCTCCAAGCTTACTCTACCACCATGCCTATGAGGGCTAGAGGCATGCAGCTTTTCTTTTAGAACAGGAGTGAAACTGTATTTTCACAGAATATTCAGTGCTGTTTTTTTCAAGGTGTGTGGAAAATAAATGCAAAAGTAAGATGAAGGAGAAAAATGGAAGCTTTCATTTGGATTTCAGCAGGCCTCAGCTGTGGAATGATTGGGAGCTTCTGGAATTAGTAGTGGTATGCCTTGTTTTATTTGTATCCCTCACTTTATTTTACAGTTCTCCAGAAAAATTAGCATCTTCTTTTTTAAAGGTAAAATACTGAGGCTGCTTTCCACCACAGGGATCTTAAAAGTGCTAGAAATAGCTGGGTAGGAGGGACTGAGTTTGGTTAAAGTCCTTTGGAATAGCACACCAAGGATAGTGAAATAGCAGCTATATTTTTATTCACAAGGAATGTTTTGGTGGAGATCTCAGGGGTTTGTGGTTAGAGAATGGCAGTTATGTAAACCTGAGGATAATTTCAAGGCTTCCTGGAAATTAGCAGGGTCAAGGAACATAGTGATGAGAATTGGAGCTTGTGAGATTTTGAGTCTACAACTGCCAAATCCCTTGATTTGTGATACGTAGTGAGAGGGGGTGGAGGGTGGCTGAGATTCTTACACCTCTGTTTGAATGGGCATAGCCAGTCAGTTTGGTTGAAGAGCACTTGCCTTTGTCCTGTTTGCATATTACTCTTCGTGTAGGAGGCTATATCCCTTCTCTTTTCAATGGTGATGGTCATGTTAGGTGAAACTCATAGAGTTGAGAGAGAGCACAAGGGCCATCCAGTCCAAGCCCCTGCCAGGTAGGAATGAATACACGGTCAAATCACTCCCAGCAGATGGCTATCCAGCCTCTGTTTAAACGAAACTTCCAAAGAAGAAGACTCCACCACTTTCCTAGGCAATGTATTCCACTGTCGATCTGCTCTTACTGTCAGCAAGTTCTGTCTAATGTTTATGTAGAATCTCTTTTTCTGTATTTGAAGCCATTGCTCTGTGTCCTAGTCTCTGGAGCAGCAGAAACAAGCTCGCTCCATCTTCCATATGACATCCTTTCAAATATTTAAACAGGGCTATCATGTTGCCTCTTAACCTTCTCTTCTCCAGGCTAAATGTACCCAACTCCCTAAGCTGATATTCATATGACATGGTGTCCATGGTATCCTAGAATCCCATACTTTGCTTTCTAGAGAGGAAGTTACTGGCTGAGGTTAGGTGAATGATGTTGCCCGCATTCTTGTATTCAGAAGCATTGTACCTTTGAATCCTAGGTGCTCAGGGAAAAAATTGTTTATGAGTTACATTTATTTCCCATCATCCTTTCAGTTCCTCTTCATTTTGTTTTCATGACAACCTTATGATATAGGTTAGACTGAAAGAGACTAACCGGCCCAAGTCAAGAATATACAAGGAGTGGTGTTATTGTGAGGATGTTGACCATGTTCAAGTGATGCTCACCCCACTCACTGTTTGAAGTGATGTTCACGCCACTCGCAGAAATGCCATAGCTTGGGTTTGATAGAAAGACTGAACAAACTTTATGAAGACTGTAGTATGTACATACCGTGAAGACTCATGCCAAAAGAACACTGTGCCAAAGTGATCAGTCAGGCAAAATCCCATCAGCCATCTTAAAATTTTCAGGAAGAAAGGAGTAGCTTGTTATGTTAAGTCAACTATAACAGAAGCTACAAGGAATCTTGTGGAATATTTAAAAACTAGCAAGTCTTATTTAGCATGATATTTCGTAGACTGGAGTCCACAACAGCTTGTGCCGAATAATACTTGTTAGTCTTCATGGCACCGCAAGACTTTTGGCTGTCCTGTCAAAAATGATTGAGTGAAGTAAATTCAGTATTTTTAAAACCTAAGTAAACAAAAAAAGGCAAACATGAATGGAAGTTGAGGATCTGTTAAAAATAAGGGTGTAGATACATAAGGAGTAACTGAGAGAAGTTTTGTGGGTGTGATGCTGTTGGAGCGGAACCAGATGGGCAAGTTTTTCACATTTCTCTTTTCCTTGAAATATTCTGTCCAAAGTAGTAGAGTTTCAGTCTCTCTTTATCTCCTTCTCTCTCTCTCCCTCCTTCCTTTCCTCCTCTCCCCTGCCACCATATTTCAGTATAGTTTCAATCTGTCCCTTGTATTTTTCTCCCACCAATAAAGATTGCATTTTGAGCTACTGTCAGTGAAAATAACATTAGCTTCTAACCCTAGCAGGAGGTTGCAGGAGAGATACAATGGCATACTGTGCCATCTCTGAAGTAGGAGGAATTACTTTTTGGACTGTAGCTTCCAGTGGCTCCCAGCTAACATGGCCAGTGGCCAAGCTGGCTAGGGAATTCTGAGAATTGTTGTCCAAAAAGTAATATTTCCAAGCTCTGCAGTGGCCCAGCACAGCTGCCTGGTATCAATCAAGGGTTTGCTGATCCTTCTTGTGGGGGATGCCAAAAATTAGAGAAACCAGTAACAAAGCATAGCAGCTTCTGAAGGATTTATTCTTTTTGATATTGTTATATTACTTTAAAACATAGGCACTACTATTACCAAGGTACAGCCTTTTCCCCCAAATGGTGCACGTGGCCAACCTACAGGAAAGAATCCACTTGGGTTTGATTCATATTCAAATTCATTTAGGACACCATCTCCATGTATGGGTTTTGACTTTTGAGATGTCAAGAAGTGAAGGGCCTGTTAACCTTTTGTACATCAAGCTTTCATCTTCAGGATTAAAAGACGGACAACAACCTCAAAACCATTATGTTTTTGTGGATTTTAGTGTCATAATTGTGTTTCTGAGGCTTTCCCGAGGCCTACTTGATAATTTTGGGGTAATTTATGATTCATTTTATTTTTATTCCATGATTATGTACATTATTATGCAGTTGGTTAAAATGCTTCCTGATCTATGTTACACTAAAGAGAAAAGTATGTGTTTTTTGCATGAATATTTATTTTATTTAGTGGCAATACAGCTTGTAAAAATGGAATACTCAGTTAATATGGTAGACTATTCATCTTCTAGCTCTGATTTGAATTTTGAGAGAGAACATGCCATATGGAGGTATTTCTCTGATTTCTGGTGGCTGAAGCATGCAATTTAAGGTTTGAGGTAAAACTGGAGGTGAAAAGGCTTATTTTTAGAACTTGTAAAGTCAAGAACCCATCCCCAGTTCATCAGATACCCTTCTAGCCATACCTCCAGATTTTATAACGGGGTGAGAAACCTTTTGCTCAGGAATTTAATCCTGCCCTCTTGGGGTCCCGGTCCAGTCTTCTGGGAGGGGGTTGGATAGCTGTGTTCCCTTCCCCACAATAAAACAATGGTAGTTTCCTGACTTGTCGTATCTTTTTATTTTCATTATGAAAGTCTCTCCTCAGACTTAGTTATGGGCAGAGATACAGCTGAGGTATACTGGTATTTTTGACCCCACTTGTAACTGGAGTGCAGCAGCATTCTGCAGAAACCGAGTATGTTCCGTGGCCTGAAAGAGGTTCGTCATCATTATAACAAGCAGCCTCAGAACGTGCAAAATCACAACAGGCAACCTCCCCAAAGGGCAGGAGTTGGAGTGTGACTCACATGGCCCTCCAAGATGATGTTAGATTGACGCTCTCATGATCTCTTGTTGTGTGCCTTCAAGTTGCTTCCAACTTATGACAACTCTAAGGTGAACCTATCACAGGGTTTTCTGGGGGCTGAGAGTATGTGACACACCCAAGGTCACCCAGTGGGTTTCCATGGCTGAGCAGGGAATCAAACCCTGGTCTCCAGAGTTGTAGCCTGGTGCTTAAACCAGCCTGATTATAAGATCTGGAAATTTCAAAAACGTACACGCACCTTTTTGGTTGACCAAACAAAGGTACAGTATTACTCAAATAGATTTTGGATTTTTTTTTTTAATAGAACAATGACATCTATTATTTTTGTATGTCTCTGTAGAGTGATGTACTTTAATCCTTCACTTGTCTGGAAGACAGTTTTCTCTTTTCTCCACCCATGCACTTCTATTTAGAAACAGAATCAAATTTAATATTCCAGTAGTATGCTCCTTTAGTCAGCATCCTCAGCTACCTGAGGCATGAGGGAATTTATTATCCCTCCAGAATTTCTCAAATTTCAGGTTCCATCGGCACCAACCAACATAGCCAATAGTCAAAGATGATGGGAACTGTAGTCTAACAACAACAAGTTGTTACAAAAACTAGACCGAGAATCAGTATGGCTATTCTTTGTGTTCCTCCTCAAGTATCTTTCATCCTCTGGTGATAGTAAAATAAAAGGTGGGATCAGTGAGGCAGAAGGTTACAAAACAAAAGACTTTTTTTTATGTCTGGACACTGTTCTCCATTCTCTGACTGAGCATTTAAAGTACTGTGTGATATTTTGCACAGCCTCTGTTCCAAAAGCACAAACTTGGTAATTGCACTTGCTGAAATCTAGTGTATAAGATTTCTATGCAGCCCGTATGATTGTCATTTCTCTGTTCCACACATCTTATTTGCATACGGCAAAACTTTGGCATAAACTGCATACCCAGATTATCTCATGTTTCTGCTTTTTCTTATGTCTAGGTTCATGCAGCCCATGTCTGCAAGGTTATGTATATTTAAAGTAAATTAGCCTCCCCCTCCTCCCCTTTTCTGGGTGCAGTATGGAGATGCTCTGATACTGCTCACAATGCATTCATTGCACCCATGCCTCCTTCCTTACAAGATCAGCATCCGGAAAATGAAAATAGATTCCGCAAATTTGCACAGGAACTGGGTTGCGTATAGCACAGATTGACTGGTTAACTTTGTGTCACTGAGAAATCTCTCCCTCCTCCCCATCTTGTCAAGAAGTTCTTCATTTCAATTTATTTTAAAAATGAAACAGTAGGAAAAAATACATGAGCATTCACATTGCACAAAGCATGAAGTACAAGTGAGGAGCAAGAGGCTGAAGGAATATTCAGTTTGCTGGTATAAAGTTTCATATTCCAAGCCTGAAGGTGGACTCACCCTGCAACCTACAGTAAGTTCTGTTTTTCTGTTTGCTTTGTTTTCACCTTTACTTGGAAGTAAGCCCCAGTGAACTTTGTAGATTTCGCTGGAGTGTACATTCATATGACTGGAACCTTCCCCATGTCCCTTGAAACCAGCAATGTTTACATATTTATGGTTTTAAACTCTGTATGTGTGATAGGACATCTTTGTTTTTGTTTTGCTAGTTCTAGGCATGGCTTCTCTACTGGCTTTGTTTGAAGGGTGCTGGGTGAGTTTTTTCTCCAAACATCCCCTCGGAAAATTCTGCCTCTTTTTCCTAGGCCAGGCACAGTTTTATAAACAGGTCAGAGTTACGCTGCCTCCTTTTGAGGCAAAAGATTAAGAGGTGTGTCTGTTGATTGTCTGAAATATCACTGCCTTCCCTGCCACTTGAAGTATCCCTGTATTTATAATAAAGCAATTAATTCCCAAAAGTATTGTCTGCCATGTGTTCAAGCTGCAAGAGAAGAATCACTTGTTTCCCAAAAGAGATTTTTAAAGGGTATTGCAAAGACATCTGGGAGATACCTGGGTGTGTAAACAGAGACTTTTTAAAGAACTTGACCAGTCGTTACATTCTACATACATTGGTTGTTTTTACATAGCGTTCTTTAGATTCACATCACACCTTCCAGAAATGAGAAAGGTAGAATACCCATCATTATGGCTACAGACCATCCTGGTTGCACCTTTTTGGGAGTTATAATCCAAAAAAGTTACGCTTCCAAGTTCTTCATTTGTCCCAAATTGTTAAAGAGCTTTGACATTGGAGTGTGGAACCTGTAACCTTCTACATGTTTCTGGACAACAGCACCCGTCATTCCTGACCATTGGTTATTTTTAATCCAAAATCATCTGGAGCACCACAGATTTCTCATCCCTGACTTTTCTTATCTATCTCATGCTTACCAGTAACCTTGTGAACAGGCTCTTATTCCTCCATTTCAGATTAAAGGTTGAAGTGCTTTTCCAAGCTTGTGACTGAGCTAATGTCTGAAACAGGGACTTCCCAGGTCATCCACATTTACTGAAACCCAGGCATGAGATGCATGTTTATCCCCAAGGTGCAAAGGAGGGTCAAGTAGACAAAGAACCATTGAATTGGAAGAGACCACAATGGCCATTGAGTCCAACTCCCTGCCATGTAAGAACACACACTGAAAGCACCCCCAGCAAATGGCCACCCAGCTTCTGTTTAAAAACTTTCAAAGAAAGTGACTCTACCACATTCCAAGGCACCATATTCCACTGTTGAATGGCTCTTACTGTCAGGAAGTTCTTGATGTTTAGATGAAATCTCTTTTCCTGAAGTTTGAATCCATTGCTCTGTGTCCTAGTCTCTGGAGCAGCAGAAAACAAGCTTGTTCCATCTTCAACATGATATCCCTTCCAATATTTAAACATGACTATCATGGCACCCCTTAACCTTTCTTTTCATCAGGCTAAACATACCTAGCTCCTTAAGCCATTCTTCAAAGGGCATGGTTTCCAGAGCCTTCACCATGTTAGTCACTCTCCTCTAACTTGCCAATATCCCTCTTGAATTGTGGCACCCAGAACTGTAATAGAGTGGTATTATTACTTCCCTTGACCTAGACACTATACTCATATTGAAGCAGCCCAGAATTGCATTGGTCTTCTTAGCTGCCACATCACACTGTTGGATCATGTTCAGCTTGTGGTCCACGAAGACTCCTAGATCCCTTTCACACATACTGTTTTCAATCCAGGTGTCCCATCTGTTGAGAACAAGTGCTAAGCAAGTTCTTTTCATTGATGGGATCTCTGTTCTGTTTGTCTCTCAAAACTGGGACTCAACTTGGCTCAGAAGATTAAAAATAGGTATTGATAAAAGGCTAGAATTAAACACAAATTACTGAATCGAAATCAGTTTTAAGAGGTATAGCACACACACATCCCATTAAAAGCCCCTTCCTTAGCAGCCAGCCCTTTGCTTGCTCGTGGACAACAGAGAATAGGAGGGCAGCCTAGCTTCCATTAAAACAAACCTATTATGGAGTTTTCTGGGGCTGAGAGTGTGCGATGTGCTCAGGGTCACCCACCACCAAGCAAGGAATCAAATCCTGTTCTCCAGGATCATAGTCCAATGTTCAAATCACTACACCAGTGGTTCTCAACCTGTGGGTCCCCAGATGTTGATGGACTTCAGCTCCCAGAAGCCCCAGCCACTATGGTCAATGCTCAGGGCTTCTGGGAACTGAAGTCCAAAAACATCTGGGGACCCACAGGTTGAGAACCACTGCACTACACCACGCTGGCTCTCAAGACTAACCAAAAGATCACAAAATATGTGCTGCCTTTTGAAAAACAGGCAGTCTGAGGCTTCAGTGCCCATGCATGGCCTCTAGAGGGTACTGTAGTTCTAATTCATAGACCAAGTTTTCTCCTTATTGTCCATATTTTGAACCGCTTTCCAGATCAAGTGCCAGTTCTTAATCCTCCACCTGAAAAAAGCACCTGTTAATGTCTGTGACTTTCTTCTAATTTTCCACTCAAGGCTGCAGAAAGAAGTAAAGACAGTTTCTTTCTCCCACAAGGGCTTTCTTCAAGGATGGTAACTGCAGGACACTGACGTGCCTAGTTGAAATCTTGTAAAATCCTCAGTCCTTAAAAACAAACAAATAGGAGCCCTGATGGTGCAGTGGTTAAATGCTGGTATTGCAGCCACAAGATTGTGAGTCTGATCCTGCCGGGCTCCAAGTTGACTCAGCCTTCCATCCTTGCAGAGGTTGGTAAAATGAGTACCCATCTTGTTGGGGGCAATTAGCTAACACATTGTAAACCACTTAGAGAGCACTTAGCTGATAAGCAGTATAGAAATACACAGGCTATTGCTTACTGTTGACTAGCAAAGAAGGCCTGATTAAGACATTTTGCTGCCTATAAAAAAAAGAGAAAAAAAAAGGCGTCCCTCCCAGTCCTTGTAGAAAGGTCAACCAGGCTGGCAGTTGAATCTTATTTCATTTCTGGTGACAAGATAATATCTTCCACTGCATCTCAGGCAGAAAGTTACCCTAAGAATCGCAGGGTAAATTGTATGACAAACCATGCCAGTCCAAAGTATTTTGCTGCCTGAAACAGGGCAGGAAATATTTGTTGCTCCTTCCCTATGCATCCATTTGCATTTTGCCAAAAGCTAGCTGATCTGGTTGGCTATATGAGGCAGAAAATCCCATAAGCAACTCTCCCTAGTCCTGATGATAAACAACAGTTTGCTGCCCTTTCGGGACACTGAGGCAGTTGCCTCATTCTGCCAAATGGCAGGGCTGGCCTTTGCCCTCTAAGGCATGTAGTGGCCATCAGCATTTTGGTGCTACTCCCAGGCCACCATCTTTGCTACCTGAAGCCATCATCTCTCTGTTACGTAGCAGGCCCTTCTCTGTTGCATGGGTTACTGACGTAGTGTATGCATTAATACCTACTAAAGCAGTGCTGATGTGGGGGGGCTGGTAGTTTGTTTTTTTCCTCCGGTGGGCCAGGGACTGACACCATACTTATGCCCATTGGCTACCACTCCGATTTCCTTCTCCAGTTCTCAGGGCAAGAGGAAGGAATCTCAGAGTGAGAGCACAGCCTTGAAAAATGTACAGTCATCCCTCCGCATTCGCTAGGGTTAAGGGCACAGGACCCCTGTGAAAATGGAAAAACTATGAACAATCTAGGCTCTCCCAAACATATTTAACACACAAAAAAAAGTATAATCACCATATTCAACCCACCATGGATTTCTTTGAGGCATCAGGGTTCCCTCACAAGGCAGAAGTGGGGGGCTGGTGGGGCTCACGGCCACCTCCACAGCTGCCCCACACCATTTTTAAGAGGGACTTACCAGCCTCACCTGCAGTTTCTCAGTCTCTCGAGGCTTGCAGTCCCTATTAAAAATGGCACAGGGAGGCAGCAGAGGGGACAGCAAATAATCCGTGAATAATCAAACCCGCAAAAGTAATGTGGAGAGTTGGCTGTATATATCAATATTTTGCTCATTACTCAGATTTGATTTTAAAAAAAAATCGAATGGCATACTCTGTGTAAATGTGGTTAAAGCTTTATTTATCGTGCTTAATGACATTGCCAGGGACTGCCCCTTGGAACATCAACTTTGTAGCATCATCAGGGTCCCTACCTCTTGTGACATCACAAGGGGTTGCCTCCACATCTCAGATTTCAGCTCCTGAATAATTCTGACCCGGTCACATTAGCAACAACTCTTTCTTCCTTTCCCAGAAACTTGTCATGGAGCACCAAGTTAGGGGCTCACAGAACTGGTTCCAGTCCAGACACTGCCAATTTGAGTAGCCCAGCCCTGCCCCGAAGTACAATACTGAACACTTAAGAATAGCATTTGATTTATCTAATATTTTATTTATATAAATATATAATTATGTAATTATATATCTAATTATATGTTATATAAATTATAAATACACATATCTATCTATCTAATTATATTTATATTTATTTATTTATATCTGATTTCCACTGGCCTTCAAAGGCCTTCAGAGTTACTTATGTGAACAAATAATCTTAAGATCAACCACCAACTAATGGGGCAATATACATTTTAAAAAGTAAATCAGACAGGATAGTGGGAGGAGAAACAATCAGACCTCCTTGCAGGATCACAGTGCCTACATTTCCACAGTGAGTGTAATTTAAACATTTCTGTGCTGCTTTTCTGCTTGCAATTGACATTCCCTTGGCAAACCAAAAAAAAATATTCCAGGTGGCCGATGTTCAAAGCTTACCAGCAGGGATTCTGCACAGAAAACTAAGATCTGTTTTAGCTCTCATTTGTTTTCAAAACAAAGCAGTCCTGGTTTTGCTCCACAAAGGGGACTTGGATTTGTTTGGGGTTTAGTCGCATTAGGTTAGATGAGCAAGCGAGAGGAAAAATGATTTAAAATAAATAACACACAAAAGGAAAACTCTAGCATTCCTATTTTGCTACATTGCCTCAGAACTTCTCCACGCACCCCACAAACTGCCCCCCACCTGTCACGTATATTGTTTTTCTGTCTCCCTGGAAACCAGGCTTACTAAGCCATTTATGCCAATTATGCTCACTCTTGCAATGGACACAACTTCCCACAGAAGGGTCATGACACTTAATATTTGTAGTTTTCTGTCAAGCAGTTCTAGCACTTTACATGCCTTATCTCACTGTCCTTACAAGAACCCTGTAAAGTAAATCAGTCCTGATGGGGGAGAGTCAGGCTGAAAAAGGGACTTATTAAAACTGTGCCAAGTGAGTGCCCAGCAGAGGCAAAATGTGAACAGGTCTGGGGACTTTACACTTAAGGTTGCCAGAGTGAAAACTGGAAAAATTTCCTGTTAACTGTGCAAATAAGGGAATTCCAGCAGATGTTGCTTGTTACCTGGTTGCAAGACAAGCAACACCTGGGAAATTCGTTCTTCTACACCAGTGGTTCTTAACTGGGGACCAGGGACCCGGGAATCCATAAAGCCAGGGACGAAGCAACGAAGCTGGGGGTGTTTGTGGATGGCAAGAGAGCATAGGTCGTTGTGGGTTTTCCGGGCTTTGAGGCCGTGTTCTATTAGTATTTTCTCCTGACGTTTTGCCTGCATCTGTGGCTGGCATTTTCAGAGGATCTGGTGGCACAGAAGAGAGACAGCGTATATATACTCGTGTAGTCTCTGGGTGGGAGGGAGCAATTTGCACGTGTTACTGTTGACCTGTGTGATGGCCTATTATTAAGGTTTAAGATTTGGCTACCAGTACTGAAGAACACTAAAATCAAGACTCAAAAATATGCCAATGAACACCACCCAGACTCTGGAGGTCCCTCTACAGGGAACAATACAATGAGTTGTTAATGTACTTAATGCACTGTTATGCATATCCCCTTACTAACAATACACCCTGGGGGATATTCCATTTAACAAAAGGCCATCACACAGGTCGACTGTAACACATGCAAATTGCTTCCTCCCACCCAGGGACTACACAAGTATATATACTCTGTCTCACTTCCATGCCACCAGATCCTCTGAAGACGCCAGCCACAGATGCAGGTGAAATGTCAAGAGAAAATACTAATAGAACATGGCCTCAAAGCCCGGAAAACCCACAACAATCTATGGATTCCGGATGTGAAAGCCTTCGACTTTACATCGGCAAGGGAGCAGTTTCAACAAAGGAGCTGTTCCAGCACCCCCACCTCCTCTCCGCTACATGCCCTGACGAAAGAGAAATGGCAGCAGGCATGTGCGCGCACCCAGGCTAGGACTCTGTAGACCAGGGCTTGAATCTCACCCAATCTCAGGCATGTCACATTCTCTCAGCCCCAGAAAAAGGCAAAGACAACAAATCTTGCCAAGAAAACCCTTATGATAGATTTGCCTTAGGGTTGCCACTAGTCATTTTTCAGAGAGGAGAGACACGATGGCCAGAAAGAACCCTCCCTTGTCAGCGGCACTTTATTGTTTGGTTTCAAGTCACTTGTGACTTGCACCCTAAGGTGAATCTATCACAGGAGATATATATATACATATATATATTGCAAGGTTTGTTCAGAAGAGGCTTGCCTTTGCCTTCCCCTGAAGCTGAGAGACTGTGACTTGTCTAAGGTCACCCAGTATCTGAGTGGGGATTTGAATCCTAGCTTCCAGAAGCCTTAAATAAATAAATAAATATTTGAACGTTTAAACCTAAATCTAAATGTTTAAATTTTCAGCTATTTACAGGAGGTCCCTGGTAAAGAAAAGATTAAGAACAACTGTCCTAAGAGATTCTGAAAATTGAAACTATCTGCCTGTAGGAGGAATAGGAGGTTGCCTGACTTCCATATTAGCCTCTCTGTTGGAAGAAGGTGGGAGAGAGGGTACCACTGTTCTATACAACCATTAAAAGGATAGGAGCTGTCTTGAGCGCTAAATCTGGCAGCCCCATAGGCAGTTCATAGCTCTGGCCATTTCCGCACTTGCCTGTTATAGTGCTCTTATTCCACTTTCACCATCCTATGGAATCCCGGCCGGCCCCTCCCTAAACTGCAAACCCTAGGATTCCATAGGATGGTGAAAGTGGAATAAGAATGCTATAACAGGCTAGTGCAGAAACGGCCTCTGTTACAGTCCAATCCTATTAGAGTTGTCCAAATGAAAACTGGAGACTTTATTTATGACTTTGTGTTTGTCTATGTGTTGACTTTTGCAAGCTGTCTCTCTTGCATTGGGAGAAAGGTTGGATATAAATTAAATAAACATAATCCTGAAGATGATGATGATGATATTTGCTCCCAAACAGGACGTATCCAACTACACAGCCTGGACCGCCTTAGTTCCCTAAGGTTGGCAGCAGAGTTTCTGGTCCACACTGAGACATGAAACTCATTGTGTGGATCGCTCCATCACTCTCAACCCAATCTACTTCACTGGGTGTCTGTAGGAATGAAGTGGGGAAAGAAAAGCCATGTAGATTCCCTTGGGTTCATTGGAGGATATGAATATAAGAAATAAACAAACTTCCATCACCCCTTACCAGCATGACCAATGAATGTGCACAATGGGAGTTGCATTCTAACTCTGGATTATCCATTCCTGCACTACATGAAATTAATTGATCTAGAGTTCAAAATATATTTAAAATAGGATCAAATGGGCAGGGGAAGTCCTTTAGAGGGAGGCTTCATTTTCTAAAACAGTGCTTTCATAGATACTCATCCCTAGCCATTCGCTAGGGTTAGGGGCACAGTACCCCGTGAAAGTGGAAAAACCATGAATAACTCTAGGCCCTCCCAAACCATTTTTAACAGAAAGTGTGATCACCATATTCAATCCACCATGGACTCCTCTGAGACATCGGGGTTCCTTTACAAGGCAGAAATGGGGGCTGGTGGGGCTTACTGCCACCTCCATTGCTGCCCCATGCCATTTTTAAGAGAGACTTACAAGCTTCGTTTGCAGTTTCTCAGTCTCTCGAGGCTTGCAGTCCTTATTAAAAATGGCACAGGGAGGCAGCAGAGGGGACAGCAAATAATCTGTGAATAATCAAATCTGCGAAAGTGAAACCTTCAAATGTGGAGGGCTTCCGGTAGTGCAGAAAGGCACTTAGTCTGGCTTCTTTGCAAACGCCTGCCTGACATGGGAGACCCTATCAGCAGCGTTGCTACCAGCCACAACATAGCTTCTTGCCTCACAGGAGCATGCAATCCCACTACCACAGAAAGGTAGTCCCATTGGTGAGATTGCACGGAATTACCGGAGTACAAGTCTATCCTTCCCATCCAACATTTGTTATAATTACAAAACAGGAAGACAGATTAGAATCATAGAGTTGGAACAGACCACAAGGGCCATCAAGTCCAATTGCCTGCCATGCAGAACTACACCATCAAAGCATTCTCAACAGATGGCCATTCAGCCTCAGTTTAAAGACTTCCAAAGGAGGAGACTCTACCACACTCCAAGACAGCTTATCCCATTGTCCAACTGCTGTTACCATCAGGAAGTTCTTCCTAATGTTTAGACAGAAATTTTTTTCCTGAAGTTTGAAGCCATTGCTCCGTGTCCTAGTCTCAGGAGCAGCAGCAAACAGGCTTGCTCCATCCTCCATGTGAGCCTGTTTTCTGCTGTTTTAGACATTTCCACTGTTTTAGATATTCTTAATCAAGATTTCATACCTCAAAAAGATTTAATTAAGTTATGTGAGAAAGAACAAAACTGGATTTTTGAGCTTGGGGCTTTCACAGAGGGCCCTTCCGCACTGTTCTAGTGCTGTTATTCCATTTTCAACATCCCGTGGAATTCTGGGGTTTGTAGTTTACTGAGGCCAAAGAGCAATCTGGCTGAGAATTCTAAATGCCCCTCCCTAAAGTGCAAACCCCAGAATTCCACAGGATGTTGAAAGTGGGATAATAGCGCCTTAACAGGGCAGTGCAGAAAGGCGCAGAGTTGCCATGTAAGTAATGCTCTGCCGCCCCTTGCAGAGCACCCAGGCCTCTTGGCTCCCTGCCCTGTTTACATGGATTGGTTACAAAGCCCTTGGCCGGCGCTGCTTGTCACATTCCATAAAAGTAACACAGGCTACCGTTTAAAAAAAAAGTCTGAACATGAATAGAAAGCACATCAAACAGGGTGCAGGGCAGAGCCACAAACCGCTGGAGCAAAGAAGGAAGTACCTTCAAGATTTACTTTCTTTCCCCGCAAAGGCAAAGTCCTTGCAGCTTTGCTTTATACGCATTCCCCTCCCTCGTCTGGAGAACAGCTGGAGGAAAACTTTCGGGCGTGAGAACGGGGCGCGACGGCGCTGTACGTGGCTAAAGTTGAACCAGCAGAAGAGTGCAACGTGGCACAAACACGGCACAACGCAGCCCGACGCCCAGAGCAAATCCGGCCGCACGCCAACCAGCCGGCGAGTTAAGTAACCAGTCCCTGGGAAGGAGGCGCGGGCTGCGCCACGACGCCCCCTGGCGGCTGGGTACAGAAATGAGGTCAAGCGCCACACGTCCGCACTAGCCTGTTAAAGTGCGATGGTTCCACTTTCAACATCCTATGGAATCCTGGGGTTTGCAGTTTAGGGAGGGGCCCAGGATTCCATAGGATGTTGAAAGTGGAACCATCGCACTATAACAGGCTAGTGCGGAAGTGGCCCAGGAGAACTTTCCACTGCGGGCTTTTCCTCCTTTCCGAGGAGGAGAGCGCTCCCCGGGGGAAGAGCCCAGGCGTCCTCGTTGCTGCCCCCTCTCTTGTGGGGGGGCTCCTACACCGGGCGGAGGGCGTTCTGGGGAAAAGAGCCGCCCATCGGGGCAGCCAGACGGCGGGCGGGTGGGCCGGCCGAGGTGCTCTCGGATTAGCCCGGGCAAATCCTTTTACTGCGAGTCATCACATGGTACGTTTAAGTGGCTTGTTGCTTGCAAACCGCTCGGCAAGGCAATTAGGAGTCGGGGCGAGGAAGGGGAGGCGGGGGGATCTTCTCTGCCCTTTCAGGGGAAGGCATAAACATCCACACTGCCTGGGATGGAGCCGATCCTGGAGGAAAAGGAGAGAGGTAAAACAGTCAAATGAGGAAGGCGAAAAGCTCGGTTTTCTGGGTGTGGAAAAGAAGGATCCTTTTTGGGAACGCACCAGCAGGAACCAGGACTTTGGGGTTGTGTAGGGGAGAGAGCTGGAAAACCTGGAATCCTTTTCTGCACTGCACTGTTACAGCGCCGTCATCCCACTTTCAGCATCCTCTGGAATTCTGGAGTTTGTAGTTTCCTGAGGCCAAAGAGCTCTCTGGCTGAGAATTCTAAAGGCCCCTCCCTAAACTGCAAACCCCAGGATTCCAGAGGAGGTTCAAAGTGGAATCGTCGCACTATAACAATGTACTGCGGAAATGGCCAAAGAGATGGATGGCATTGCAGTTCATAAGGAGGAAGGGGTAGCCACTATGGCGTGAGAGAAATAGCTTAGAGCGAGGCTGCGGTGTGGCTGAAATGTTTTCCAGTGAGATGGATTTAGAAAAGAAGAGGCGGCAGGAAATCCACCACCACCTTGCCCTTGGAAAGTGTGCGTGTGGGTGGGTTGATGCCAGTTTTTCCCCCTTCTTGAGGAAGCGAACTCCTGTGCCCTGACAAGCAGGTGCAGCTTTTCCCCTTGGCTTGGAGAGGTGAAGAGGACAGCTTCACCTGATGAACTTCTGCCTGCCGCAGTCACACAAGTGGATGAGGGAAGAAGACAGTGGCAGGTGTAGATTTAGTCCAAGGTGGGCAGCTGTGGCTCGTCAGCTGCTTTTGGACTGCAGCTCCCATAAGGGTCGGCTGTGACTCGTGGGAACTGTAGGCCAAAGCAAAGTTCATGAAAATAAAAAAATGCTTACAGACTGAATCTGGGTTCTACAAGACTTTGTTGTTGGTGTCCTTAACTGCCATGAAGTCAGCCTCTCAACCTATGGATAAGAGACCTATAAGTCACCTTATCATCAGCTGCCCCCCTGCTCAAGTCTTGCGGATTCAGGGTCATATCTTCCTTGATTGAGTTTATCCATCTGTAATATGGTCTTTCTCTTTTCCTACTGCCTTCTGTCATCCCAAGCATTAGTGTTTTTTCCAGGGACTCAGGCCTTCTCATGATATGGCCAAAGTACAACAATCTCGGTTTAGTCATATTGGTTTTTAGGAAGAGTTCTGGCTTCATTTGCTCTAGGACTCATTCATTTATCGTGGTACCTGTTTATTCATCATGCCAATCATAAGATTATGAATAAACATTACCTTTTTATTCATCATGTCAATCATAATATTAACTCTGTGCCTTCTGCTAAATCTCATATTAATTTGTGGAAAGATGTTATGACTCTCTGTAACCACATTTCTTTTTGAAAAGCAAAGGTGCATCTTTAACCCACCTTGAATTGTAACTCTTTCCCACCTGACTTGGTAACAGTTTAAATGCTGGGTTTTGCCTTTTTATTGATAAAAATCTCAGTTAAAAAAAGCATATATAGAGGGCCATGCTAGTGCAGAGATTTTGGCAGGAAATAATTAACAAAATAAGTGGAATAATAGAGGAATTAAATAAAGAAAAAGGCATGACTCTAAATATAAAGGATTTGGGTTTGGATAGAAATGAGGAATATTTGCTGAAAGAATGCTGAGGGCAGCTCAGGAAGTTATTGAATATGGCTGGAAAGATGGAAGGTGGATAGATGGCAATATTATTTTGTGGAATATATAATGTTTGATTTTATGTTAGAAAGAAGAATGAGGTATAAGTGTTGATCGAATGAAGAAGATCAGTTAAGGAAGTGGAACAAACTGATAGAAACAATTAAAGAAAGGAAGAAGTACAAAATTATAAAAGATACAATTAATGCGATTCTCCATGTTAAAGGAAAGGGGTTTTAAATAAAAACTGACTTTGTTCCCTGGATGGGTGGGAGAGAGAGAAGGGTTAAAACAGTATTATACTTATGGGGAAAATTAATTTGTTTGCTTGTGGGTAAAGCACTGATAGTTTTGTGTTAATTGTGGGAATTTTTGTGTGTGTGTATATCAGTGTTAAAAAGAAAAAATAAACAGGTAGGTAGGGGAAAAAAATATAGAGGGACACACCGACATACCCACTTCTAACATGTTCGTGACAGCAGATGCGATACAAAGCACCTCCAGGGCTCTGTGCCGGGGAGGAATCCAGTTAGGGCAGGAAGAGACACCCAGCTGGAAAAGAAAAAAACTCCCTGTGCGGGAGTCCCTCCCTCTTCCCCCTCCCCACACTGGAAGGTGGAACTTGTGGTTCAGGTACCTACCTGCCAGGTGTGGTGCATTTAATCCTTCTGCCCTTTGCTCTGGGTGGAGTGAGTTAAAAAGGAGGAAGACCAGTAAAGGAGTCTAAGGCACAGCTGGGGGATTTGTCTACCTTCTCCCAAAGTAATCTTAGCTCTGAGACTGCTCAGGGTTAGGGTGTGCTAGAGGAGGGGGTTCACCTGCTGTGTCTTGAAATCTGCTTGGAAGCTTGTGACAGGTGAGTGCCTCATTTCCCTTGTGTGTCTTCCTAATCTGTGCAAAGTCCACCCAGGAGAAAATAGATTTCTAGACCATGGCTCTTCCTGGTTTTGCTTCCGTGGTGGACTGCTGGACTGGATTAAGAGGGTTGGAACCATGCAGCAGTTCCAAAAACAGCCCTCCATTTGTGTCCATGCCTGATTTCCTTTTCAGGTCTGGGGGGTGCCCTCTGGAATTACTCCACCACACGTGATTGCTAGCTGATGTGAGTTTCAGTGCCTGGGAGTCTAACGCATACACCTTGAATATACATCTCTTGAATATGAAGACTGTGGTGGATGCAAAAAACACACAGTGGATCTTTGGGGCAATTAGTGTGAAGAGGGAGGTCTTTGTTCCTGCTCTCCCTGAGAGCTTTTCTCTCTTGGCAGCAGCACTGTACAAGAAGCCTGTCTGTGTCTCTGTATGTGTGCATGCATGTGCTGGTAGCAGCAAGGTGGGGGTTCTAGGTCCTGAGGTCCCTGGAGCATTTGCTCCAGCAGTTGCACCCCTGATAATCCGCCCTTCAGCTGGTGAGAAGAGGAGTTGGGAATGTGGGAGCAGCACTAGTTCTGCATGAAAGCTGGCTAAGGTGCAGATGGGACACATCTCCCCGCTCTGTCAAGATGCATAACAACCCAAGGTCAAATTATTCTTGGTCTTGTGTGTGTGTGTGCGTGCACGCGCACATGCGCAGGTGAGGCAAAATATCCTACAAATGCTTTCCCTTCCTCTGACAGCAAAAGTGCACCAGCAATAATGAACCAATAACAGTTTGCTCTCTTTTTGTGAGCCCAGAATTCTTCTGCCTGTGATGAATGGTGGCCTCATTATGCCAAATGTTAGGATCGACCTGGCTTTTTATACGCAGGAAGTTCCAGGTTTGATTCTAAGCACCTCCAGCTAACAGGCTCAAGTAATATGGGAAAGACCCAGTCAGGACCCTGCTAGTCCTGTCAGAGTAATAAAAATACTGGGCTAAATGAATTAATAGTCAGATGTGGCATAGGTCAGCTTCCTAGGCTGGTGCTGCCAGATCTGGGCGAGACTTGGGAATAAAGGCAGCATTCTAGAAAGGTGTTCCCTCTTAGTCTTTAAGGGGAGAAAGTTCACATGAGAGTCCTGCAGTATCTTTAAAAGACTCATACATTTTAAAAGGGTAACAAACTGAGCATCAGCTTTTATGAACCAGAAGAACCTGCGCTGTCAAGATGTTCATCTGAAGAAAGGGAGCTGATCTGTCCAAAGTTGATAGCCTAAAAAAAGCAAACTAGATTTTTTCCCCCTTTGGTAAGATTAACATTACTCTTTGTTGGTTTTGTACCTTTTTTCATATATTTTTATTATTTATATTACTTATATTACAGGACCAAACATTATTAATCATAATACAAACTTAGGAATGAAAAAAAAATGGAATTATAATACATTATAATACAATCTTAACCAATTTTCCTTTTTCATACCAAGCAGGAGTCAGATCAAAGTTCCTTTTATAAGTGTTTTTTCTAATATTGATTTGTCATAGGGCCTTTTCTGCACTACACTGTTATAGTGCTATTATTCCACTTTCAGCGTCCTGTGGGATTCTGGGGTTTGTAGCTTCCTGAGGCGAAAGAGGTCTCTGGCTGAGAATTCTAAAGACCTCTCCCTAAACTGCAAACCCCAGGATTCCATACGATGTTGATAGTGGAGTAATAGCACTATAACAGTTTAGTGCGGAAAGCCCCATAAGCTTTAACAAGATACTTACTGTCTTTGCGTTTATCTTTCTTATACTCCTTCTATACTTAATATGGAAATACCTCTCCATCTTTTTCTCAGTTCCTTTGTCAAATATTTCCAATCTTTACTAAAACTATTTCATGTTGTATCTCTTCCTTCACTTAACATTACAGCCAACTTGTCAATTTCTAATAAATCATATAATTTTAAAAGCCATTCTTCTTCAGAAGGTAGTGCATCTGTTCTCCATTTTTGAGCACAGATCGTTTTGTAGCTTTTAAAGGAAGCTCAGGGTCAGGATCCACCTGGATGACCAGCCAATCTATAACTATGTGGGGGCCAACTGTTTCTAGAAGCAAGCAGATTACTTCTCTCTCTTTTTTTGTTGATCCTCCTCTCCCTTTCAGCCCCTGGTTAATCGATCACCATCTGCCCCCTTTCTCCCAGGCCACTTTTGAGCTTCCTGATCCAGAGACAGGATAGAGTTGGATTTTTTTTTATTAGCCAGAATTGTGGCCCAAAGAATCCACCTTCTGCCCTCTAGATTTATAGCTCCCGGGGCCATCTGTCATGCTGGAAAGCAGGGACAGGAGGGCTCTCTCCAAGACCCTAGAATGGACAGGTGCCTCATTGCTGACTCTTGTTTTGTGCTTCTCCTGCACAGAGAGAGCGTTGCTGAGAAGGAAGCAAGACATCAAATTCTCCCTTTATAACACTTTATATAATAGTTTTATATTGTTTAACTAAGAAAGACTTGCAGCAAAATATTGCAGGGTGCTAGCCAGTCAATCAACAATGTCTTTTTCTTGGGTGTTTTGTTCCTCCTCTTTCTCCCACTGCCATAAGGTAAGTTTTCTGCACACAGTTCACACTAAACTCTTACAGAATTTGTCCCCATTTTTTTTCAATTTTTAAAGAAAAATACTCTTTTTTGAAAAATAACTATTGAATGTATGATGTGTTACCAGACTAATTAAGACCAGGAAAATCTTTTTTAGGAAAGGTAAAATAGAGATTAATTTGACTAAAAACTTAATCAACATTGCAACCCTAGATATAGATCTTGGTTAGGAATGTGATTCAGTCCCAACATTCTAGCGGAGATATCACTGTCTTCTTCAGAGTTTCTAAATAGTTGCCACCCAGGGAGAACTGGCTTCTTCCCTCTTCAAGAGGCTAAGCAAATATGTTTTGCTTTCATGCCATGGATTTAAATGGTGTATACTCTGTACACACTGTTGTCAGATATCCTGGTTTTGCAGCAGGAAAAGAAAATCCAAAATGAACCAGTTTGAGGCTGTAACCATATATACCTGTTTACCTGGGAGAAGTCCTATTAAATTCAGTAGGACTTATCTATGATTAGATGTGAGTACAAGTGCACTGTCTGTGACCACAATAAATTAAGCCAATGTGCAGTGGTTTGAGCATTGGACACCACTCTGGAGCCCAGAGTTCAAATCCGTGCTTGGCTATGAAAACCCACTGGGAGACCTTGAGCAGGTCACACTCTCTCAGCCATAAAGGGAGGCAAAGGCCATTTCCGCACTACACTGTTATAGTGCTATTATTCCACTTCCAACCTCCTATGGAATCCCAGGGTTTGCCGTTCAGGGAGGGGCCTTTAGACTTCTCAGCCAGAGAGCTCTTTAGCCTCGGTAAACTACAAACCCCAGAATTCTACAGGATGTTGAAAGTGGAATAATAGCACTATAACAGTGTAGTGCGGAAATGGCCAAAAGCAACCTCCCTACTGAGTAAATGTTGCCAAGAAAACCCAGTGATAGAGTTAATATAAGTCAGAAACAATTTGAAGGCATATTCACGGCAGCATCTTTACTCCCGGGGTTGTGTAGTTCACTTCAAGAATCAGGAGGACTAGAAACATGCTTTTCTTCTTTTTCTTAAAAAAAAACACGTGAGGAGTGAAAGTACTTGATGTGTCACTTTCTGTGTGTAAAGTCATGATGCTGTGCTATGTTGTGCAAAGCAAACCTGTAGAACGTGCTTAGCCCAGGGTGGAGGCAAGAGGGAATTTCACCCAAGAAGATTAATCCGCTGAAGGCTGTGGTGTTTCTGATGGTTTTGTTTTACTTAAAAAAGAGAATAGGTGTGTGTTTATGAAGGGTATTCCTTGCCCTGCAGGTATTCCCAGTGTGCTGTGTCTGGGCAAACGCTCTTCTCTTTTTGTGGGAGATAATAATCTTGATACATGTTAGGATATGAACCAAAGAATATTAACAGAGCTGTGCTGAGGAGCTGACAGGCATTTCTTTTGCTGTGTCGTGCCAGATGGTGAAAGTTCTCAGAAGTCTGACACAGCACACCTTGAACTTCAGATAAAACTTTATACCTCCTTGTTTGAATGTTTGCCATGTCGCGTCTGCTATCCTGCTAATCGTTACAGCACTCTTGCAAGACAGTACTGCTATTCCTGTGGATAGGAGGGTGGCTCGCGCTGAAACAAAACCGTGGCTTTTGGAATGACGGAGGGAGGGAATCGGTTGATCCAGAGGAGTAAGCAGAGAGCTTGAAGCTAGAGTTGCCAGACGTCAGGACATGGGGGAGAAATCTCAGGGCAAGTACGTTGTCTTGAAAGAGGTGTCGTTATATGTGTATCTCCTTTATTAGACTTGTATTTTTAAAATTTAAGTAGTATACCTTCTGTACCTGTGGCTGACACTTAACGTATCATACGTAATGACGTCGCGCAGCTGCTCATGCGACATCATCCTTGCAACCTCGTCAGAGCCAGCCTTCTATGACATCCTAAGAAATCATCCCCAGATCTCAGGTTTGGGTCCCAAAATGTCAGGGCCTGGCACGGTGTAGACCTGGCAACCCTACCTGAGGCCTAAGTTTTATTGTTAGTCTGAACTGGAGTAGACTGAATCTACTTTAATCTTTAATAACTTGGCAAATCCACATTTATGTAAGTTCCATTGATTAAATGGGATCTGCCTTACCTCGAGAACCAGGATGGTGTAGTAGTTTGAGTGCTGGACTATGATCCTGGAGACCAGAATTCGAGTCCCTGCTCAGCCATGGAAGCCCACTGGGTGACCTTGGGTGTGTCACACACTCTCAGCCCCAGAAAACCCTGTGAAAAGTTTCTTTAGGGTTGCTATAAGTTGGAAACAACTTGAAAGCACACACCACCACCAACAACAACCTTATTTGGCACTAACAGTAGGATTCAGACCATTATGGCCATTTTAGCCCCCACTTCTTGCTGAATCCTGTCTGACTGCAAAGCCTTGGAGGGCCTGGTCTTTTGTCACTCTGTACATTCTTCCCTATTTTATTTTTCTGTACTGTTATAATGTTAGAAGAGAGGTAGTTAAGAAATCAAAGCATCAATTGGAATGTTACTTTCTAATGTTTTTAAATTGTGGTATTTAATTATGATATATTTGTATTTTGAAAGGTTTTATGTTTTTAATGTATTTTAGGGTATTTTAATCATAATGTGTTTTTTTAATTGTATCTTAACCTCTGTTGTACTCCTCCTCGAGCCTTGAGGAGAGGCGAGTAACAAATATATTATTATTATTATTATTATTATTATTATTATTATTATTATTATTATTTTCAAAACACTTCCTTCTACTCAGTTCAGATTAGGACTATCTCAGGGCCTGAGATTTCAGGGCTAAAACCTGAAATCATGGGATGATCCCTTCTGGTGTCATGAAAGGGGTGAGCTTAGGTGATATTACAAAGGTGAGCTTATAATGGGTGGACCTTAATGGTATCATTAAGCATGATACATTAAGCATCAACCACAGCTGCTCAAAGGATGTCATTCAAATTAAAATGCCAAGTCAAAGGAGGGAAAAGATATACACAGTACACACGCACACACAATTTTCAAGGCAGCATTCTTGCTCTCAGGACTGGAAACGAGGGACCAAGCCAAGAATGAAGGCTAGGCCCTGAAATCTGGCAGTCCGAACCTCTACCTAACACGGGACACTAAGGTTGAGTACAAAACCATATTTAACCTTTAATCTTTTTTTTAAAGAAAGATTTATTATTTGTTAACTTCGATACATAGATAAAAGCAGACTGAGAGTAATTATGATGTAGTGCAGGGCTTTCTACATGATGTGCTGCAACACATTAGCATGTCGCCTGTAGTGTGTTGGTGTGTCGTCTCCCCGGCTGAGAAAGACACACACACCCCGAGCCTGGCCACCGTTCTCATTGGGGCTTTTCCCAGCAAGAGCGATGGCAGCGGGCCAGGATCGGGTGGGAGGGGGCTGCCTTTCCCCCTGCTGTCACTCTTGCGGGGGCCTTTACTGGCGAAGGTGACAGCAGCAGGCCAGGATCGGGGTGGGGGCTGCCTTTCCCCACCCCAGATACGCCTTTGTGTACCTCTGGTTTGCTAGTAAAGCTGAATTACTGTGTTGCGAAATGATGCATGTCAAAAAAGTGTGTCACCAACATGAAAAGTTTGGAAAGCTCCGATGTAATGGTTTGAGCACTGGACCATGGAGACCAGGGTTCGTTTCCTCATTTGGCTGTGGAAACCCCACTGGGTGACCTTGGGCAGATCACACACTCTCAGCCCCAGAAAATCCTGTGATAGATTTTCCTTAGGGTCACCATAAGTCAGACATGACTTGAAGGGACGCAGCAACGGACAGAGTAATTCACATATTGTACAGAAAAGGAGAACAAAAGAAAAGAGAACAAACTGCAGTTGTCTTTCCACATTTGTAGATTTCAGTCTCATGGATTTGATTATTGGCCAGTTTCTCCAACCGCTGCCCCCTCAGCTCAAGCACTTCTTTTCTGGGGCAACCTTCCTGCTCAGTGGCTTGATCAGGGCATACAACTTTTTAAAAAGCTGCCACTGGGCCTCCTCCACCAGCCACTGTCTGGCCAGCTAAGAACGGCTCTCAGTGCAATTTCTCAGCACCACAACCATCTCCTGATGTCCCCACCGCCACCCAGAGAAAGAGATGGGTGAGAGAGAGAGAGGGAGGAAGTATAGGGACCCCATGACAACCCATTCCCTCACTTTCTTTGGTTTGGACCCTGGGTGGCTGACACCCCCCATGCCTTGGCCCCCTTCCCACAGATACACACACAATCATTTTGATTTTGCAATTTTTCCAGTTTTGTAGGGGTCCTGTGCTCCCAACCCAACCAAATGTGAGGGCAAACTGTATACATAAACAATATACATGTATAACTAAAATCAACACTAAACTAAAATAAGACGTAATAACAAAACCCTTTACTAAAAGACATCTATAACATTAAATACATGCTAACTACAGTACATTAAGAACATTTCTGCATTATACTGTTATAGCACTGTTACTCCACTTTCAATATTCTATGGAATTCTGAGATCTGTAGTTTAGGGAGGAGCATCTGGAATTCTCAGCCAGAGAGCTCTTGGGCCTCAGGAAACTACAAACCCCAGAATTCCACAGGATGTTGGAAGTGGAATAATACCGCTATAACAGTGTAGTGAAGAAATGGCCATAGTCTTCATTTCTCATCCCCAATTACCGATCAGAGATAACAGTGGAAGAAACTTGCAGGTCAGACAGTGTAAGGTGGAAATGGCCTCACTCACTAAAGCACAAAAGAACTCTGACCCTCATACACAAACTGTCACGAAAAGGAAAGATCAATATTGCCAGGTTTTCAGTCTTAAAAGCAAGTTCTCAGAGTCCTTTGGGTCACCCAAGAGGTCTGCTGTTGCTTAAGGCCATTTCTGCACTAGACTTTTATAGTGCTCTTATTCCGCTTTCCACATCCTACGGAATCCTGGGGTTTGCCGTTTAGGGAGGGGCCTCAGTTTAGGGAGGGGCCTTAATCTTCATCAACGACTTGGATGGAGGAATAAAGGGCATGCTCATCAAATTTGCAGATGACACCAAATTGGGAGGGGTTGGTAATACGCAGAGGACAGTGTTACCCTGTGACTTGGGGTCCCGGGAGGGACGCCCAAATAACCAAACAAAACCTAGCAAGATGGGGAAAATTAGCTGGAGCGCTCTCTTGGCTAACGAGAGGCAGGGTAACGCAGCAGGATCTTTTACCCTATGTCTACAGCGTCAGGTCAGTGAGGAGGCAAATGATTCAAACAACAACTAAGATTTATTAAACAGTTATTAAAGAAAAAGCACAAACACACTTCTAACTAGAAAAAGGGAAATAGAGTTTCAAGGGGAATGGGTGATACGCCACCTGTCCTGCAGTCCTGGAGAAGCCTGATTGAAGAAGAGGAAACCTGGCGTGGCGACCGAGGGGAACCTGCTGAACCGAGCGGCAGCAAGGCAGAATGAGGTCCAAGCGATCCGGCGAGAGTTCCGAAGAGCTCTCAGAGCAGGGGATTTTTATAGGGGAAAGAGTAACTGCGGGCTAGTCTGGTCTTAGGTGAAAACAATGAGTTTTAGGTTGGAGACAAAGCCTCCGAAAGGTCAGAATTTTCATGATTGAGTTAGAGTCTGAATTGACAATAGTATGGCCGGTATGTAGATGCAGCTAGCTCGGCGGTTAAGTACCTAGCTCGCCAGGGTGTCCTCTCAGGGCGGAGGATCTCTTTGTGGTGGCGTGCATTCGTAATGAAGGTGTTTGTTTCGGGAGGTCCCCTAAAGCAGATCTGGCAATATCTGGCTTGGTTTGGTGGGAGCAACAAGTAATAGCCATGCCTAGCTTTGCGCTTGTTCGATGGGGCTCACAAACACTTGGCTGGTGGCAAAGTAGGGCTGAATTATGATATCAAAATGATATCTTTGGTTCACCAAAGGCCAGGCCAGAACACGGTGGTAACAACAGGATCAAAATTCAAAATGACCTGGACAGATTGGATTGCTGGGCCATGGCTAACAAAATGAAATTCAACAGAAAGAAGTGTAAGGTCCTACCCTTAGGTAGAAAAAATGGAATACAGAAATATAGGATGGGGGACACGTGGCTGGATAGCAGTACATGCGAAAGGGATCTAGGAGTCTTAATAGATCACAAGCTGAACATGAGTCAGCAGTGTGATGCGACAGCCAAGAAAGCCAATGCAATTCTCGGCTGCATGAATAGGAGTATGGTGTCTAAATCGAGGGAGGTACTGGTACCACTCTACTCTGCTTTGGTTAGACCTCATCTTGAATACTGTGTCCAGTTCTGGGCACCCCAATTCAAGAAGGACCTGGTCAAGCTGGAGCAAGTCCAGAGGAGGGTGACCAAAATGATGAGGGTCCTGGAAACCATGCCCTATGAGGATAGACTTAGAGAGCTGGGTATGTTTAGTCTGCAGAAGAGAAGGTTAAGAGAGGACATGATAGCCATGTTTAAATATCTGAAGGGATGCCATGTAGAAGAGGGAGTGGGCTTGCTTTCTGCTGTTCCAGAGACCAGGACAAGGAGCAATGGATTCAAGCTGCAGGAAAGGAGATTCCACCTGAGCCTCAGGAAGAACTTCCTGGCGGTCAAGGCTGTCCGGCAGTGGAATCTGCTGCCTTGGAGTGTAGTGGAGTCTCCTTCCTTGGAGATTTTTAAGCAGAGGCTAGATGGCCATCTGTCAGGAGTGCTTTGAGGGTGTTCCTGCATGGCGGGAGGTTAGACTGGATGGCCCCTGGGGTCTCTTCCAACTCTACATTTCTGTGATTCTATGAATCTGAGGTAGGGGGAGGTATCTTTTTGGGTGTCATTAAACAATGAGTTATTAGAGGATGATAGTTTTCACTGTAAATTCTACCTGGTATTTGTGGGACTTTCCACCAGAGGCCCCCAAATAACTTGGTTGGCCTTCTGTGCTATTTATCTTGCCTTTGGGGGAGAATTTGGTACTCTGCTTCAGGCATCAAAATGCCTTGGGCCATTTCTTTCATAGAGCACCATCTCCATAAGAGAGCAAAGCTGGAGCAAAGTTTTCCAAACTGTGTGTCGCAACACATTAGTGTGTCAGCTGCAATGTGTAGGTGTGTCGCAGGAATGTAAGGGGTGGAGGGGCTGCCTTTCCCTCCGCTGTGGTGGGCTAGGCCCAGGTGAAGGGGCAGTCTCTCCTGCCGCCACCGCCCCAGGCCGAGGAAGACCCTGGCGAGGGTGGCGGTGGGCCAGGCCCGGGTAGAGGGGCTGCCTCCACTTACTGAATAACTGTGTCGCGAAATGATACATATCTAAAAAGTATGTCACCAACATGAAAAGTTTGGAAAGCTCTGAGTTAGAGATTCATTAATCAGTATAACCAGAGTTCATGCTATTAGCTCTTGCAGCTTCTCAGAAATTCTTAAGAAAATGTGGCAAGCTAAAAGGTAGAGCACAAAATGAATTTATGTCTTAATGGAAATGGTTGATTGACTTTTTAAAGGAGTATGAAGGCAATGTGATGACAATAGTTTTTTAAATTTAAAATCTTAAATTTGTATTATCATATGAGAAGTGTAAAACTAGAATTTAAAGATGTTCTTTGTGTGTTTCTTTATTCAGATGTTTACTATTAATTCTTGATGTCTATTACTGTTTCTCTTGATTATTGATTATTTGTACTACTGTTTTGTGGAATGATTTTTACTACATGATAGCATGTAAAATATCGAATAGATTAATAGTGATTACATTTGGAAAATCAACTAAGTAGATAATAAATGGATAAGTAAGTAAATAAGTAAGCAAATATTACAATGATAAATGATTAGTAGCAACTAATAATTATGGGGTAAAAGGATCAATTTAATACTTAGTTGTAACTCTTTAATATGGACTGTTCAAAATGGGGCAAGAACCAGTTTTTTTAGTTATTTGTAATTAGGTTAAGTTATGGGATGTTATGTTGAATAATGTATTGTTAGTCTTGTTAGTTTTTGTATTAGTTATTATATGTATTGTTTTGTTTTTTCTTTTTTCTTTTTTTTGGCTGTATGGTGTGTTTGTGTTTGACAAAATAAACGTTTTATTGTATACATTAGAAAAATTCTTAAGAAAATCAAGAGCAGGTCAAAGTGTTTGTCCACTGATTATTTAGTCAACTGTTCTTGCAGAAACAAGTCTTTAATTTACCAGACTAATTTTTCCCATGTTTATAGGAATGAATTCAGAAAAAGAAGATTGTGGATTCTGGAGGGGAAAGAAGATACCCATCTCTTCAACTGACCATAGCTGACTAACTTTCCCCAGCTGGAAATACTTCTGTCAGAGGACCCAAAATCTGATACACCTGCTCTATAACTCATATAATTCCTCTGCATGTGCCACATGACTGCCAAGAAAGGGGGCAGGTAAAATACAGAAATCTTACTGCTTTAGATTACGTGGGACCTTACGTAGTACAGGACTCTTTCGGAATCAAATCTGAATTGAAGCCAGGTAGCAGGTGTCTAGATTTAGATACAGGAATAATTTAGATTTACATTTAATACTGAAAGTGGAAACAAATGTTAAGTTTAGTTGTCAGTTTGTTAGTCTTGCACAACAGATATTCTGAAATTCAGGTAGTTATCAGAAAAGGGATATTTGGACCCCAGTAAATCTAGGCTCTCTAGAACTGGAGCAGGCAAAACCATAGTTTTACACTGGATACCTGTCTAGATGCTATCATAGCCTCTAGACGTTTCATGAATGTGATCCTAATCAAGTCATTTTTTTTAGTAGAAGTTTCTGGCTACCTGAGTATTTATAATCTAGCTTTAGAAATAACCAAGCAATGTCCATAGTCATTTCTGTTCGAGAGGAAGCCAAAAATCTAGAAACTGATTTCTGAGTTTAATTTGCACTAGACTAGGGTTTGATAGGACAAGATTAACAAACCAGATTGCAGTTGGTTTTGAGTGTTCCAGATATTTATATTAAAAAATATTATACACTAGGATCTAGAGAAGGGATCAGAACCCTATAATAGGAAAGCAAGACTGAGAATTTCTGAAGATTCCAGAAATAAAACCCAGAAATGTCTCATTCTTAGACTACTGAAATAGTTGAATTTAGTTAAGGTGCTCCTTTATGCTTGAAGAAACTGTAGATCTTGTAGTACTTTAGCACTATCCAAAACTAGATCAGGACATCTGAGATTAGAGAGAAGCTAAGAATACAGGATTCCCCTTTCTTCCGCTTTGCCTCTGTATTCATGGATAGCCCCAACAATTTCTGCCGCCTGTGTGGCACAGTGCTACGTGGGAACCATCGGCGGTGGTTATTCAGCCGCAGCAGTGGTAACTCACGCCCTGACCTGCTGGTGGTGCTATCCTATGTCCTCGGCCGAGAGCCGCCTCAGCGTGGGGATGGGCGCGGAGAGTTCCTTTGTGGAAAATGTGCCCAGGCCTTAGGCCGCGTGTACCGCTTTGATACCGTCATTGCTCGGGTTCAAGCACTCTCCATTGACCGGCTCCAGCGACTCCTTTCAGAGAAGGACCAGCTGGCCCGCTCCCTGCGCTACGTCCATGCACGACAGTTTCCAGATGACAAGGATTTGGTGTCCTACACAGGCCAAGAGATCTCGGCCAGCATAGCCGATTTGCCGCATGTTCAGTACCAACGTCTCTTGCAGGATGACATGGCCCTCTCTGAATACGAATGCTGGGCAAATGATACGGACAGCAGCCAGCCGGGCACACCCTGTCGGAACCGGCAGTGCCACAGCTGCCATGGGCTGCGAGTTGAGGACTCTGATTACGAATGGGTGTGCCAGACCCCAAGAAGGCTGGGAATGTTGTCTCCCGTCTTTCCTCTGTGCCGGGATAAATCCCAGAGCATGCCCACAGTGCACCACACAAGCTCCCGGGCCTCTCTGAGATCCCAGAGCCTGGGGAGGCCGAGTCATGTTCGATGCTGTCGTTGGATACCTTGCCGGAGCCAGATCTTGCCTGGGAGGCTCTGAGGGCCCTGAGGGGCATTGGAAGGAAGCATCTGAGAGTGCCTGAGGGCAGCAAGATCCCAGTGTTGGCAGGGAATAGGCATGCCTCCCCAGTCCGGAGGGAGAGTCCCTTGGGAGAAGAGGCATATGAAGAAATGGTGGATGAGTTTATGCCACTGGAAGCAAAGGTAAGAGGTACTGAGAGGTAGGGAGAAGTGTGGTCCTTTCTGAACATCTCTGCTCAACCATTAGCTTTCTTTTCTTGCTCATACAACCTTTGAACTGTAGATCAGATTACTTCTAAAGCCAGAGAAGCAAGAGGCTAGTCCTCCTTGTATTACACCCTTAAATTAAGTTCAAATTCTGAAAAGGCAAAGGAAAAAGGGGATTTTTTTTTAAATTGCCAGTGGTACTGTGTTACGTTTGTCCAGCTCAGACTGAGAAGCAGAGAGCGGATTTGCAAGCTGCAGCGGCAGCAGAAAGCTGGGCCTGTGATGGAGGGCAGAAGCACAGTTAGGGGAAAAGCAAAACCTGGAAGTAACTAGTTACAAATAACTAGTTGAAAATAACTAGTAATTTATTTGTGCAGTTATGAAGGTATACTTACATAACATTTTGGTTGTGACTTTACAAGTGATGGCTTTACTCCTTTTCTAGTTTAACTGTAACTTCTTAGCTGTTTGTTTAAGGGGGTATGGCATGCACCAAATGACACGGAGCAGTGTTTCTCAAACTTTTTATCCCCTGACTCCCAGTGAGGACATTTCACCTCCCTTGCTCCATGTCGCACCTTTGTCTCTGTGTCCAATTCTACATCACTTTTTCCCTCTCTCTTATAGGCCCCTTGTTGTGCACGTGCCCTCCATCTTAACACTGAACTCTTGTGCTCCTTGCCTCCTCTCTTCACTCCCACCCACCCATCCAAGAAGCTGGTCACTGAGGGGCATGTGCTTGTTGTGCTAATGACCAAATGTTCACAGAAAGCTGAATGGGAAAAGTATAAAAAAGGGGAGCTGATTTTTGTTATGTCTGAGTTGGAGGAAAACGTAACAGTGAAAGATGCTTTGCATCACTTTTTTTTGCAGAAACCAGTCAGTCCTCAACAGCGCATCCACACACACACACACACGCCCAGGCTTGCTCTTTTTTTCCACATTTGCTGTACTTGCAGGCTGGCTTTTCTTGTGCCCCCTTGAGCAACTATTGCACCCTCCCCCTTAGGGTCCTGCCCCACAGTTTGAGAATCTCTGATGTGGAGGAATGTATCATGGTTAAAGTGCCGAGGGAGAAGGACTATCACATGCTTCAAGTCCTGGTGCATGATGGAAAATGAAAAATGTGGGGATTTTTAGTGGCTATTTTAGTTTCTTATGTGAAACAGCAAAGTAAAAGAGATACTTTTACACATGTTAGGTATAATGAAAGCTGACTCTTGTGTTAAGGGGATGGAACTATAACTACTTTTTGAAAAGTTTCCTCCTACATTTTAGGGTAACTGAAGCCACCCACACTTTTAGAGTAGAATCTGAGGGACATGAGTGGGCTGGACTGGGTGAATTACAAAAGCACTTGCCAACCAGAGAATAATCCTTGTCCCTCTTGATTCTTCTGGCCCTTATTCATCTTCCAGGGGAAGACATATCAGTGGAACCCATAAATCCAGGCCCTTGGATCTTTGTCCTAAGCTAACAAAATTTGCTGGTGAACCCAGAACTTTGGCTTCCAGTTTAAGGGCCTCTCTAATCTGTTTCCTTCCCAAAGCTCCAAGCTCAGCAGACACTAAACCAGGATCTCCAAGGGGCTTTTGACAACCTGAAGGAACGTCTCAAGGCAGCTGAAGAGGAACTCAGGAGTTTCCGGGAAAAGGGAGAAGAAGCTGCAAGTCAGGTAGAGAATCATTTTACTGGATTTACTTGATTACTTGATTTACTAATCTGGATTGCCAAGGGTCCCTGTCTGACGTGCCTGGGCTAGTTGGGGAGGGAGACTTGGAGCTGGAAAGAAAAAAGCAACTTTTCCAAGCAGTGCATGGGAGAATCCTCAAGGAGGATGAAAAGTAGCATGCTAAGCACTTTGCTTGCCTCACATCCTCTCCAGAGGGAAAATAAGGGGTGGGGCAATGTTCTTCAAGCTGTTCTCTTGGTTGGGAACACTTTTGCTGGGGGAGAGTTTCATTTTCCCTTGTGACAAAGGCCTAAACACAGTGAGAGCTGCTCTACAGCTGACATGGTGGCTGCGGAAACTCCAAACAACACTTTGTCTAAGGAATAAATGCTTTTGGGAGAGATGTACCCCCTCCCAATAATGTCATCTGCTCTGTGGAGGTTGGTGAGAGGTAATCTGCCTTCCAAATACTCAAATCCACTTCTGAATATGGAACACAGCCCTGCTGTATCTTGAAAACTCCTGGACTTTAGGGCAACAGCTGAGTTTGAAGAAATACAAAATAATTAACCAATCATTCTTTGGCCTCTGAAAGGGTGATTGAGGCCTCTGAGTGCTCTTCCTAACTTCCCCCGTCCACTGAAAGCATTTCTCTCTGTTCCTCCCAGAAGGTCCTCTAGTCACAGAGGTTTTCCTTCTATTGCAGTAAAATGGAGTCTTCTCAATGTCATTGTCATGTAACTCCCAACATTCGTCACCTTTGGCCATGACAGCTAGGGCTGCCAGGAGTTGCAGTCCACTAGCATTGGGAGGACCTCATGATTTCTACCCTTGCTGTAAACCAAGGTGTGGGAAACTGTTTCGAGACAGTGGGCTGAACAAAATTTCAAAGAAGTTCTCAGGCGGCGGATGGGGCCAGAGGCCAAAGGGCAGAGTCAAAGAATTCTAAGAACACAAAGAATATAGTTTAGCCTAAAGCTCTTCCAGCCAGTAACCAAGTATTAGCAGAGGCCTTGTCACCTTTTAGTTTGCATGTGTTTGTGGAGGGTAGGGACTGGGTGTTGTGGGGAGGTAGGATCAAGTTTTGTGAAAACTCGAAGACCCAGATCTGGCCTCAGTTTTCTCACTTTTTCTGGAAAAGGTGGCCACGTGCAAAGACGCCAAGATGTTAGAGGGAGTTTTGGCAGTTGCTGATTTCCAAAGCTTTGCTCAAACAGCAAGGAGCTGCCCTTTTCAAAATTATCTTTGGAACATAATAGCTGTTAAAAGCATGGAACCCTCTTTCAAGGCTGGCCCTGCCATTAGGGAGGCTGAGACAGTTGCCTTGGTTCTTCCTGAACTCCAGAATACTCTTCCATTGTTCTTGAGCCGATGCCCGGCAGCAATGATGCTTCCACGTCCCTGACATGAGATGTCTTGTCTGTCTCCCCATATCATTCTCAATCTTTCATAGACAGATCTGCATATTTAGTGTTGCTTCCTTCCTCCTTACCTATTGAACTCACTTGTAGCTTCTTCAAGAAAGTGCCTTTGCTCCTTTTATCTTAGAAAGGTAGCGGCTTTGAAGGGGTCACTTCCAGCCTCATCCCATGCATCCCATGCAAACGTGTTTGTCAGCAAGCTTAGCATAATTTTTTTGCTTAATCTCCTTTCTTACCTTCAGTGGATTTCCTGAGACACTAAACAGAACCTTTTCCCCCTTTTCCCTTTCTTTCTACCTTACTATATGTACTGACCTTACTTTATTTTTACCGTAAGTTCACATTGCATTAATCCATTGTCGTCTGTTAGCAAAAATACAAATATTTTTATAAATATTCTTACACCTAAGAGACGCCTTAGCTCTGTCCTCCAATGCCAAAGAAGGGCTCCAGAGGAACAGCCAAAGGGACTTCTATGGTTGCCTGTCAACATCTGCTGGGTGCAGTGGTTGCCTCTGTCTGCTTGACAGAAGAGCCAGTCCTGAGCAGAACTTGTACTTGCATTAAAAGGGGAAGAAATTATCTTGTTTTTATTGTCCCTCCTCTCCTGACTTCTCTCTTCCATAGGAGACCAGCATTCCACTTGAGAAGACCACAGGTAGTCAAGAGCGTTTGATCCATCAGCTGACAAGATGCCTACAAAGCAAGGAGAGGGTGTTACAGGTGAGTTGAGGTTGAGGAAAAGAGGAGAAGTAGCTGGCATTTAGGTCATAAGTGGCTGCTTTGTGTGTTTCATTAATTCCTTTCTTACAAGTGCATGGGACAAATGAATAAGTAATCAGAGGCGAAGAAGAGAGGCCCAAGATAGTGGCTTTTGGCAAGATTACTGAGCCTATAGCAGTTGAATTGGATAAAAATCCAGCAGCACTCTTTTTTCTTTATTGCCATGTTTATAAGGAGGATAAGATTCAAAACCTCATTCATTCTGGAAGTTTTCTGGGTACCTTCTGGTCTAACCTACCATATGCTTTCAGCCTGACCTACCTGAACAGTGTTGTTGTGAGGATGAAATGGTGGTGCATGGAATCCTAGAATCATAGAACAGAAGAGAGCACAAGGGCCATCAAGTACAACCTCCTGCCATGCAGGAATACACCATCAAAGCATTCCCAACAGATGGCTGTCTAGCCTCTGCTCTGTTTAAAAACCTCCATAGAAGGAGACTCCACTGCATTCCCAGGCAGTGTATTCCACTGTAGAACTGCTCTCCCTGTTAGAAGTTCTTCCTAATGTTTAGATGGAATCGCTTTTCTTGAAGTTTGAAGCCACTGCTCCATGTCCTAGTCTCTGGAGTAGCAGGAAACAAGCTTGTTCCATCCTCCAGATGACATCCCTTCAAATATTTAAATATAGCTATCATCTCACCTCTTAACTTTTTCTTTTCTAGGCTAAACATACCCTGCTTCCTGAGCCACTCTTCATAGGGCATGATTTCCAGACCTTTTACCATTTTAGTTGCCTTCCTCTGGACATGTTCCAGATTGTCAATATCCTTCCTGAACTGTGGTGCCATACAGAAATAATTCTATGTGCTCTTTGGAGGCATGGTGAAATAAAAAAAAAGTAGTTCATGTGGAACAGAATAGTTTAATAAATAAGAGAAGAGTTGAGGAGGTGCAGGGGCCTCATTCCTACACAGCAAGAGAAGTGGTCACGTGAAAATGAGGGAAGGGAAGGAAGAAAAATGGAAGGATCTGAGCTCTTCAGTGTGAAGGTGTGTATCCATCTTTCTCTTTCTCTTGCCTAGGATTATCTAGTGATCTTGCAGTCTCTTGGATCTCCAGGGACCACGTCTTGTGTGTTGGAAGCCTTGATCAAGCAAATGGCCCAGCGCCTGAAGGACAGAGACCAAGCTTTAGAGGTGAGCAGGATTTTTGTAATAGTACAGTTGACCAACTAAAGTAAAGTAGAACATTCAGAGTTGGTTGCAAATGTTTGTTGTTTCTGGGAACAAGAGACCTTTAGTGATCTACTTGCAATCCTACAGCAATGAACTACCAGTCAGTGCTGGTCTATCTGCTTACCACCCGCAGGTAGGCCATTTGTTTGGCCACATATGAGACAGATCTTCACTTTTTCTGTTTTCCTCCTGCTTCTTTTTCTTCTTCTATATCACTTTTTCCCCTCACAGAAGACATTGTCCAGTCACTTCTCAGCACTGGAGTCTGTGCATCGCGAAGTGAAGCACCTCCAAGAGGCCCTGAAGGATAAAGATGCTGACCTGGCAAGACTTCAGACTGCCCTGCACACAGGCGAGGAGACCCTGCATGTATGAATGGGGAGATTAATGTTGACGTCAAGGGAATGAGGGACTGAGACTGAGCAGCTGACAATCATAGTGGGAGTTTGAGTCATAGTACTGTGCAATGGGAAAAGCAATTCAGTTTCTAGCTGTGGGCAGGGCTGGGATTTTTTGGGAGGGAATGGGAGCCCTCATATTTCTCCACCTGTGGAATTTTGGCTGGAATCTGACACCTTGTAACAGAATTCTGAAGATACTGGCACTCCTTTGGGAAAAAAGATCCTGGCAAGTTTCTAGCTCTCATGGCTGCAGAGATATGTTGACATATGTCAGCGTTGTGTTAGATAAACAAGGGGAAAGTGTTGTCTTGTAGTGCCAGGATGGTGTAGTGATTTTACTGTTAGGCTAGGTCTCCGGCAGACCAGGATTTGACTTAACCATGGAGGCTCACTGGTTGAGCTTGGGCAAGTCACGTTCTCTCAGCTTCATAGGCAATGGCAAACCCCCATTGAACAGATCTTGCCAGGAAAACCCTGTGAGGGGTCACCTTAGAGTCATAATAAGCAGAAAACAGCTGGAAGGTACAGACACACAGACAGAGGCCATTTCTGCACTACATTGTTATAGTGCTATTATTCCACTTTCAGCATCTTGTAGAATTCTGGGTTTTGTAGTTTACTGAGGCCAAAGAGCTCTCTGGCGGAGAATTCTAAAGGCCCTTCCCTAAACAGCAAACCCGAGGATTCCATAGGATGCTGAAAGTGGAATAATCGCAGTATAACAGTCTAGTGCAGAAATGGCCAGAGATGTTGTCTCAGGCTTTGCAAAGCTCCTGGTGGGTAGTGCAGTCCTGAATATCATCATGGGAAGTATAGTCTCCCTCAATCACAGCTGTGATTGAGCCTTCCTAGCGGTCTCATTTCATCTTGTCTCCCTTTCACATTTTCTCCCTTTTCAGCAGGTTCATTACATCATGTGCCCTTTTCAACTTTTTTTTTTTAAAGTTCCATTGTTGTTAAACTAATCTGGATTTTTCCATGGTTAGAAAGGATAGTCCTGGATACAAAATGTCTGCGTGGTTAGCAGTCTGGGTTTTATGGTTGCTAAGAGATGAGGGCTCAGATGCTGTGGCTCCTGCTTTAGGACAGAAAAAAGACCCCTGAGAACTGGGCTGCCTAGCACTGACTGGGGCCTTATTTTGTTGAGTTACCCACCCTGTTTTAGCTCCTGTAATCACTCCTCTCTCTTTGCAGGTGTTGCGTGAGGTGCTGCACCAGAAGGATCAAGACATCCAGCGGCTGGAATCCCTGTGTGCCTCCACCCGAGAATCCTGGCATCAGCATGACCAAACCTTGCTCCTGACCTTGAAGGAGAAGGAAGCCTTAATCAAAGCTCTTCAGGAGGCACTGACCAGTAGCACCAAGGATGTGGAGGTAGGTGGTAAGTTTAAGGGCTAAAAAACACCTGCAGAAATATCATGGGATGGCCATAAATATCCTAAAGGCACCAGATCCTGTCTGATTCTGGAAGCTAAGCAGGGTCAATCCTGGTTAATACTTGGATGGAAGACCACCAACAGATAGCAGGTGATGTGAGGCTGTATTTCAAAGGAAGGAATTGTTCAAACCATCTCTTATTTTTCCTTGCCCAAAGATGCCCTATGAAGAATTTACATGGTTGCCATAACTTGAGAAGTAACTTGAAGCCATGCACACATACAAACAAGGAATGTCTTAGAGCTTTTTCACACTGCTCCGTTATGCCACGTTATTCCGTTCGAAATCTGCTCCAGCCAGTGATGCTGTTGTTGACAATTTCTGCTACATTTCTAGGCCTGTCACATTTCTCCTAGTGATCATGTTGCACAAAATGATGTGCCCATTTGCCACTTGGCTACCATTGGTGCCAGGCTTCTAAGCCATTGTCTCAGTTGTTTTCCATCTCCCTCCTCTGGAAAGGGGCTGTCCCAGAGCCCTCAGTTATAGTGGTAAGAGGGCAATTCCCCTTCAGCAACCTTTGTTGCTGCTGTTTTTCTAACAGCTGAAAAATGGTGTGCTCTGCAGACATTCTTCATTAAATCATATCTCTGCAAAATGGCAGTATCAATATCAATGACACCCTGCAATTTCTCGAATTCTTAATGTGTATACAGTTGACCCTTCACATTTGTGGGTTTGACTTTCACAGATTTGATTATTTACAAGTTTCTGCAGCCTCTGCCCCCCCCTTCAAGTGCTCCTTTTCTGGGGAACCTTCCCTCTAAGTGGCTCTGATCAGACCAAGCATCCGTTTAAAAACTTGCCTCTGGTCCTCCTCTTTCTCCACCAGCCACTGCCTAGCCAGCTAAGGATGGCTTACAGTCTGATTTTTCAGCACTGCAAACTCTCTTCCGATGTCCTCCACACACCCAAGGAAGCAGATGGACAAGAGAGAGGAAGTATAGGAGCACCACACTGACCCACCTCCTTTCCCTCCCCTTTCCCTAAACAGGTTTGGATCCTGGGTGCCCGCTCTCCCTACTATGCCTTGGCCCCCTTCCTGCAGACACACACACACATATTTTGATATTTGTGATTTTTTCCACTTTTTCAAGGGTCTTGCTCCCCTAACCTAGCAAATGTGGAGGGCCAACTGTATAGCACAACTCCAAATATCCAAGGTGTTCTTCCCATCCACTGCTTCAGAAATCTGGGTGAGCCTTTTAGAGTAGGATGCAGAGCCCACATAGTGTAGTGGTTTGAGCATTGGACTATTACCCTGGAGTCCAAGATTCGATTCCCCACTTGGCTGTGGAAACCCATGGGGTGACCTTGGGCACATTACATATTCTCAGCCCCAGAAAACCTCATGATGTGTTTGCCTTAGGGTTGTCAGAAGTGGGAAATGACAACAGAGCAAGCTTGTTCTCTGCTGCTCCAGAAACTAGGACACGGAGCAATGGATTCAAACTATAAGAAAAGAGATTTCACCTAAACATCAGGAAAACTTCCTGACAATCAGAGCTGTTCAACAGTGGAATATTCTGCCTCAGAGTTTGGTGGAGTCACCTTCTTTGGAGGTTTTTAAGTAGAGACTGGATGGCCATTTGCTGGGGGTGCTTTGAGTGTTTGTTCCTGCATGGCAGGGGGTTGGACTTGATCACCACTGTGAACTCTTCCAACTCTGTTTCTATGATTCTATGATTCTAACTACCACAAAGTAATCATAGCATAGTATCCGATCCCATGCATGCACCAACCTGTTGGCAGCTGTAGCCAAGAAAGCTGTGGCCTTTTTCCTTCCAGCTCTCGGTTTGTGCGTTTTGTTTCTGCACCACCTGCCTCTGAGCACACAACCTCTCTTATGTATCTCCTCCCCGACGTTTTTTTCTCTCTCTCCCCAACCTCTTTGCATCCAAGGCCCTGGCGAATTCCCTCAACAGCCCAGACTTTGCCCCAGGGCTGCTCCAGCGAATCCACGAGAAGGAAGACCTGCTGGCCCAGTCCTTAAATGAGCGGGAACAAATCCAAGCCCAGTGGCAAAGACGCCTGCAGGCAACGGAAGAGACAGCAGCTGCTCGGGAACAAGCACTGCAGGTAGCCACAGTGAACAAATGGGTGCGCGTGTGGATTGGGTGGTACTTGGCACAGCACGGCCTACACAGGGACTACCCTCATAGGTAATATTGATCCAGGCCTCTAGGCCCTCTCTGGAACTTTTCTCTTTAATTTGAGGGGCATGGCAAAGCCACGGCTGGCACAAGACATTTTTCTCCCTGAGGTGACTGCCTCATTCTGGCTCATGGTGGGGCAAAGCAAATCTTCTTTTTGGTTATCAAAATAAATAGGAGCTAAGAATAAGAATAAGGTGTATTCTGTTTGTTGTTTGAAAAGGTTATTTTTCTATTTTTTATTTGGATGATGATGATGAATTCTTGATGTTTATCTTTTTTATTGTTATTGATCATTAGTACTATTATTTTGCTGAATGATTGGTGTTATAGGATAACTAGTGTATATACCCGATGTTGCCTGGGATTTTATTTTCTCGCTGGTGATACTTGTTAGAAAGATTTGAGATCCTGTGTCTCTAATTCCCTAAACTATCTTCTTCAGTACCTGTAACTTTTCCCCATATTCCCCAATCCAATCTGTATTCAGACTTATTAACATACAGAGGTTGGGTTCCTGAGGGAATATACTATCCTCCTCCTTGCTGCTAGGCCTCATCTCCATAGCGACCGGCCTATTCAAGACAGACACAGTTGACTGAGGCTCAAGAGCTCTCTGACTGAGAATTCTGAAGGCCCCCCGCTGAACTGTAAACCCCAGGATTCCATAGAATCTTCTTAGGCAGCCAATCATATGAGGTCTTCGCCTGACACAGCCAATCATATGAAGTCTTCTCTGCCTGACATGGACAAACAGACAAACTTTGACTTTTAGATTAGATTAGTGCTATTATTTTGCTGACTGATTGCTATTATAGGATAATATTACTGGAATTAAAATAGAATATAGAATAGGTTAATAGTGATTTAGCTTGGAAAATTAAATAGATAATAAGTAAGCGGATAAGTAACTAAATAAGATAAGTAAGCAAGTAATTATAATTATAATTATAAATGATAAGTGATTGGTAGCAACTAATGGTTATTTTATTAAAGATGGAATTAATACTTAGGTGTAAGTGTTAAGTAGTAAGGACTGTTAGCAATGGGGTGGGAACCAACCTTTTTAGTTATTTGTAGTTATGTTATTTGGAATTATGTATTGTTAGTATGTTTAGGATTGTTAGTTTTTGTTTTAATTTTGTGTAAATTGTGTGTCTTGTTGGTTTTTTGTGTGTGTATTGTTTTGTTGCTTGCTATGTTTATATTTTATGAAATAAAAATTCTTTATAAAAAAATTAATAGAGGCAAAAATCCCCCCCAAGAAACCATGTAGGTGGTGTTCTACCCAGCATCAGGTTAAGACATGCTGAGGCCCTAAGTTCAAGGAGCCTCCACAACATTAAAAAATACTGTATTATTCTAACAATTATGTATAACTTGAAACTTAGTAGTTTATTTCATTTTCATTTAGAGCCCTCCCACCCTGAGGCCCTAAACTGTCAATTACTTAGTTCAGGGCTTTCCAAACGGTGTGCTGTGGCACATTAGTGTGTCACCTGAAGTGTGTAGGTGTGTCACCTACCATCTTGGAAATGTATGTTATTATTTGTAAATCATATATTTTTAAAAATATATGAAAGCTTTTCATAAGATGTGTTGTGTCCCCATATATTTTCTTATTACAATTTATGTATGTGTTTGTATCTCTTATAAGGGGTTAGTTTAACCTCCGGTTTGCTTGTAAAACTGAATTACTGTGTCACAAAATGATGCATGTCTGAAAAAGTGTGTCACCAACATGAAAAGTTTGGAAAGTTCTGATTTAGTTCATGTGTAAATCTGGCCTTCGTTTTATCAAATTCCTTCTCAGTAAAAAATAAACTGGCTCCTATCTTGCCAGTAGGATTGCCAACTGATCAGGAAAAGCCATAATCTGGGCTGCTTTTGTCACTTGAGTTGAAGCCAAAGAAGAAATGTTAAATCATCTGCTAATGGCTGCACGTCAAGCTACATTTCAGAGGGGAGGGCCTAAATACCCTAACGGCACCAGATTCCATCTGATTTTGGAAGCTAAGCAGGGCCAGCTCTGGTTAGTACTTGGACAAGAGACCACCAACAAATACCAGGTGCTGTGAAAGTCATGGGGTCGCCATAAGTCTGCAGTGGATTTGAAGGCATGTATGCATGCATGCGCACTGCCCAGTGAATGCAAAAGCAGAAAGTAGAAATATCAAGCATTTTATGTTTTTTTTAAATGAATCTAACTCCTCAGCTAGCCCAGTGCTTGCATTTAGATGAGAGAGTTTTTATTATAGCTTAAATCCTAGGGTGCTGTAACTTTTGTTTTTGTTTCACATTTCTCTGTTTGGGAAAAAAATAAAATAAAAATGATTTCTTTTTTATAGATAGGAGAATACTTAAAAAAAAAAAGCCCTTTATTCTCTATAATCTTGCAGGCCCAGCTACATCAGTATGGCCGGGATGTCCAAGAACGGGCAAACGAAACTGAAAAGCTACGCAGGTGCTTGACACAGGCAGAGGCCCAACTGGCCCAAGGGGCTTCTGCATTGGAGGAGCACCGTTCCAAGCTGGTTTTACTCCAGCAGATGGACGAGGCAAAAGATCGTGCCCTAGAGGTGAGCCAAAAGAGAAAAAAGAGAGGAGGGCAGAGAGGGAGAGAAAACTGGGAGGCAGAAAGCAAGGGGCTCCTTTAAGACAACAGGAGGCTGTCTGCCTTTTGCCAACGGACAAAAAAATTCTCTTTAAGCAGGCTGTTATATGAGTTGAGGAGCTTTTTATTTTTCTAATTTTTAAAAAATTCACTAACCTGTTTTTAAAATTGCACATTGCTATAGGTTTTTACAATTTTATATGCCTTTAATGTTTTTAATGTTCTGAAATTTATTTTTGGAAGCCACCTTGGGTCCCATTTTGGGAGAAAATATAGCATACAAATATAATCAATAAAAATAAATAAATAAATAAAAAATAAAAGGGCTGAGAGCTTGGGAATGTTGGCTGGGATCCTGTTCGGCAGTTATGATGTCATACGATGGACTTATGATATCATAACTTTTGAGGATTGATGACTCCAAATATGTACCATCACAGCCTGGCAGTGCCTTTGATGAAGTGTTTCTGAAGCACTGGAGGTCGGAAAGCTGTGAAACGGCGTGGTCATCATGCTCCTGGTTGTGGGGTCCTTTGAGAGAAGCAGTTGGTCTCTCCAATTGCCTATTCTCATGGCACTTCACAACTAGGAGAGCACTGCAGACTCCATTTTCCCACCTCTTGGTCTCCAGTGTTTTGGAGACATTTTAGCCAGGGTGCTGCCAGGCTGCGACAGTAGGTTTTGCAGTGCATTGTCACCATAACAGAAAACAAGCTGAACATGAGTCAACAATGTGATGCGGCAGCTAAGAAAACCAATGTGATTCTGGGCTGCATCAACAGGAGTAGATCAAGGGAAGTAATAATACAACTTTATTCTGCTCTGGTTAGACCTCACTTGGAATATTATGTCCAGTTCTGACTACCACAGTTCAAGAAGGATATCAACAAGCTGGAATGTGTCCAGTGGAGGGCAACCAAAATGGTGAAGGGTCTGGAAGCCTATGAGGAGAGGCTTAGGGAACTAGGTATGTTTAGTCTGACAAAAAGAAGGTTAAGAGGAGACTTACCACTGACATTTCATGTAAGACATCAAACACCTCACTTCACATTCATCTTAGGAAACATCACTAAGAGGCAGCCATATAGCCTTCCACTTGTTAGGAATTAAGCATCTTGCACACCACTGTAACATAATCATCTGTTGAGGAATACTGCATATTTTCTCTAAACAGGCATACCATTGGCCCTCCATATCTGCGGATTCTGAATCTATGGATTCAACCAACCATGGCTCGAAAATATTTTAAAAATTCCAAAAAGCAAGCTTTGATTTTGCCATCCCATATAAGGGACACCATTACACCGTTGTACATAATGGGACTTGAGCATCCATGAATTTTGATATCCATGGGGGGCCCGGAACCAAATCCTAGTGGATACCAAGAGTCCACTGTGCATGGAGAAATTCATACTTTTCTGAAGGCATCTCCCTACATTTGTCTATATATTGAGAGCAGAAGCATTTATTACCTCTTTCTGATTACAGGTTGTGATTACACCACAATGCAGTATTTAGTAGCCTACAAAATATTTAGCAGGGAGGTTTTCTCCCCCTCTATCTTGACAACATTTGAAGTCTGTTTTCCAGCCAAGAACAGCATCAGCAGTATAAAAGCTGTAAGAGAGAGCTAGGTATGACCTCATTGGAGGCTTTTCATATTTATATTATGCATTACTATAACATGAAATATTTCCAGAGCCTCAGATTTGCAAAACACATCTAGGATATTATGTCCAGCCCATAATGCAAGGTATCTACTTACCATATTTGCCGGCATAGAAGACACACCTCTGTATAAGACACACCCCATTTTCAAACAGTATTTTTTAGGAAAAAAAGCAAGTCTTATACACAAGCAAATACAGTACGTATCATTTTCCCCCTATCATTATATTTCTAGGGAGATATGTTGTGGGATTTTCTGCCTCAGGTGCCAAAAGAAATTGACTGCCTTTCAGGTTAAATGTACTTTGGTCCCTAGAGAACTTTCCTAGTAATTGGGAACTGTAAGATCTAGCTTTGGTTTTGCCAAGCTTCAGAAATGGACTTGAAATCTAATATTTCATTAGCACAGTGGTTCTCAACCTGTGGGCCCCCAGATGTTTTTGGACTTCAGCTCCCAGAAGCCCTGAGCATTGACCATAGTGGCTGGGGCTTCTGGGAGCTGAAGTCCACAAACATCTGGGGACCCACAGGTTGAGAACCACTGCATTAGCATATTTAGCAAGCTCTCCCTGTTCCTCTCACTTCTAGAACTTTGAAAAGTTATTTTTCTGGACTATAACTTTTGAGAATCTCCAAGTAAACATGACTCTTTTTTAAGTGCTGTACATTTCTCTCTGTTTGTTATTAGTGTTTTTGGTCTTTCTAAATATTTTACAGCTTCAGTGGCAGGGGCAAAATTAAGCTTAAAAGAACAACAAAGCAAATGCAGCAGTCAGCATGTCTCTCATATTAATACCTACTGTAAAATTTCTTCTATGTCTTGACAGTTGATTTCATGCTGGATTCCAGGCTATTTTCTGTAATCTGTCTAGCACAGTGAGCATCTCTCCTCCCTCTAGTGCAGTGGTTCTCAACCTGTGGGTCCCCAGATGTTTCTAGACTTCAGCTCCCAGAAGCCCTGAGCATTGACCATAGTGGCTAGGGCTTCTGGGAGCTGAAGTCCACAAACATCTGGGGACCCACACGTTGAGAACCACTGCTCTAGTGCCTATGAAATGAATGGCACTTTTTGGGCAGGCCTGGTTTACATCTTTCCTTGGGGCAGGTTCAGCTTTGTGGTTTGTGGGCTGGTTCTGAAGTCTTCTGTTTCTTCTCTGGCAGACTGTTCTGCGAGAAGGAGAGGAAAAAGACCGGATCCTGTGGAAATTGCAAGAACGCTGGTTGAAGGGGTTGAAGCAGGTCCCAGGAAGACATTGTAAACAATGGGAAGAACTGCAGATTGTAAGAATGGAAAAGGAAAAGTAAGGATGGAATAGGCTAGCAACAGGTGAGATAATATTTGCACGGCTGTGTCCTCCCATGACAGGAAAGTTCTGTGGGGGTCCCTGAAAGCGAGAAGACTTGCTCAAAACTTGACTGTGTTGCTTCTTCACTGTTTTAGGCCTGTTTCTTCTGCCTTCCACCTGAATTCAGTTACGTCTGACCTTAAAGAGTTTCAGAGACTGAGAGATGCTGAAGAAAACAGAATGGCGGCTGATCGGCAGAAACACTGTACAGGGCTAGGTAGAATGGAAGAAATTGTCACTTATTTCAGATGAGCAATGTTGTGAAGTGAGCATCTTTTTCCTGTTCATTTCTGAGGAAGTGAATGTTGAAGATGCTGGAGTGGAGCTCTCTTGGGGTACAAGCTGGATCTTGGAAGCACACTGCCTGTGTGGAATAAAAATTTAAAAACTGCTCTAACGTGTGTGGAGTCCTTTATTTTTGGTGGCGACTTGTTCTGCATACCAGTAGAAGGAGCTTCATTCTAGAAAGTGTCAGAAGGGAGAGCTAGAACATAACACAGAGGTTCAGCACCAACACTGGGCTTTCGGGATGGGTGGGTGGGAGTATCTTCTAAAATTCTACCCCTCCTATTCCCCCTCCCCTGAATTTGCTTCAGAAACTGCAGCCTGCCCAGGATTTGTACCAGAAATCTTCCATTACCCACTTTGAACTACAAGAAGCCCCCATTTATCTCAAGGGTTAGGGACTGGAGAACTCTCAGAATGTAGAATTGGTTGAAAAGCCAAACCATTCTTTTTTTCGCTTGCAAATGCTAGGCCGAACACTAGATGGCACCGAGTTGACTGAAAGAAAACAAAACAGTGTCCCCAGTACAAAAAACTCAGTGTGCTCAGAGGGAAAAAAATATCCCTTAAATATTGTCCATTTCTGCTCGGAGAAAAGGGTAATCTAGGGTCAAAACATGGCTATCATTATGAGGCACCATCGAAAAAACTGTTGAAAAATGTGGGGGAGGTGCCTGTATTTTCAAGGGATCTGTTTAGGTCTGTATGTGTGTTTTTTCAAAAGTGGCAGTGACTTGAAGGCATTTTTGGTTTTGGTTAAAAAAAAATACCCTTCTATGGCCATTTCTGCACTACACTGTTACAGTGCTATTATTCTGCTTTCAACATCTATGGAATCCTGAGGTTTGCAGTTTAAGGAGGGGCATTTAGAATTCTCAGTAAACTACAAACCCCAGAATTCCACGGGATGTTGAAAGTGGAATAGTAGCACAGTAACTGTGTAGTGCAGGAATGGCCTAGGTCTCAAAGAAGCTCTGGAGGGTTCTGTAGAGTGACTGGCAAAAGATAAGGCAAAAACAAGTTGAAGTGGGGGGGTAGGCGTGGGCCTGCAAGGTCCCAGGGTGCTGCCCTCCCCATTTCCCAGAATTGACTTGTCCTCACCTTGACAAATAGTAGTGCTAGGGTCACCAGCTGTGGAAAGCCAATGGGTGACCTCGGGCGCATCTCACACTCTCAGCCCCCGAAAACCCTGTGATAGGTTTGCCTTGAGGTCACCATAAGTCCTAAGTGTCTTGAAGGCACACAACAGACAGACAGAATAATTTACAAGTGCTGTACAGAGAAGAAGAACAAAAGAAAGCAAGCTACAGTCAGCCCTTCACATTTGTGGGTTTCACTTTCACAGATTTGATTCTTTGAGAGATTCTCCAACCCTGGCCCCCTCCAGCCACTTGTTTTTCTGGGGGAATCTTCCCTCTCTATGGCTCCAATCAGGCCGCACAGCCCTTTAAAAACCCATCTCTAGTCGTCCTGCTGCTCTACCAGCTGCTCTCTGGCCAGATAAAGATGGCTCACAGCCTGATTTCTCAGTACTTACAAGTCTTTTCTTGATGCTGCCCACCCTCCCAAGAGAGAAGATGACCAAGAGAGAAGACATATAGGGGCACCATACAGACCCCCTGCCCCACTTCCCTCTCCATTCCTTGACCTGGTTTGGAGCTTGGGAGCCTACTCCCCCCATCCCTCAGCCCTGCTTCCCCTAGATGTATACACACATTTTGATATTTGTGAATTTTCCACTTTTGCAAGGGTCCTATGCCCCTAACCCTAGCGAATGTAGAGGGCCAAATATAGCACATTTTTAATCAAACTCTTACATTGAATTTTGTAAGCCACCTTGTGTCCCATGGCAGATGAAAGGTGGGATATAAACTGAATAAATAGATTGATTCCTCCCTGTTAACCTGAGTAGCTAGGGCTGTTGGAAGTTGGAGTGCAATTGCATCAAGAGGCCTGCATGGTTCCCACCTCTGATTTAGATTTAATGAGCAGAGATGGAGCACATGAAATGAACCGACATCCCATGTGCTCATTTGCAACAAGCAGGGGCTGGCCAGAGATATTTTGCTCACCTTACCTGAGTCAAGATGCATCATACCCAAAGTCAGCCAAGGCACAAAGGGCACAAGGGCATGCAACCAATCTTCTCCAGCCTTGGGTTGGGGGGAGGATAGTCATAGCAAAAGAAATCCTGTAAAAATTTGTTGCCAATTTGGGACATTGAAAATGTGATCCTCAAAAGTGATCACCTCACCCTGTCTCGTGGGAGAAGTGACTAGGATGATGACAGCCTCCAAAGCAGATCCTAAAAAGTCTGAACAACATGATACGGGAGCAAACAGTTTAGGAATTCAAAGGCTTTAAATGGCATCTGGAAACAAAAGACATGTAACATGGTTGTCGGGCATCTGATGAAAGTGGGGCTGTGCCATTTTGGACCAGCTGAGTTGAGTTGTTTTAAAGTTGCCTCTGGAACAATGAATCTGGATGCAACAAGATCCAGTACGGCTCACTCTTCCTGAGCAAGACCGTGCAAATCCTGTTACATCAATCAAGCTGTCTTTCTGAAGAATTTGAATATAAAATCATTTTGCATGCAGAAGCAAAGGGTGTTCTGGCATCTGCCCACCCCAGTCTGAATTGTGGGGATGCACCGTCTCATTTGCTGTGTTCAGTAGAGCTTGTTTGACTAGGGGGCCTGATCGCATCAAGGTGTCATACAGCCAGACCAATGTGTTATTCTTGGTTTGAGATCAGTCCTTTCAGATAATGTCACTGCTCACAGCAGCTATTACATTGCAGTCTATTTGAAATATGCCCTTTTTTTCATTCTGTAAATAATCCATTAATGACGCCCTTTCCCACAACAATCCAGTTAGCTGTGGAAGTGCGGTTTCCTCATAGTGTGTCCCCCTGCTGATCGAGGAGTGATTGTGGTGTGGGTGTTCCTTGGTTGTTCCTCCCTCAGCTACTCCCAAGGAAATCTCTGTCCAATAACCTCCAGACCAATCATGAAGTGTGGGGCGAGGAAAAGGACTTAGGAATGGCGCTGCAATGCAGAGGGAAGAATAGTGCAAATGACGCTACTCATCTGCAGAGGGTGTGATAGAGAGCGTTAATAACCTGATGCCATCATGGGAATGGCTATAGTGGGATTCAAACAGAACAATGCAGTATTAAGGTATGGTGTGATAAGGCTCTAAGAAGCCAAGGCTGAGATCCAGTACCATGTAGGTGCGGTGCAGTGCTCTTATTTACATGGTTCTCCATCCCTTCCGCGCATGGAAGGCAACTTCCATGCACTAGAGCACACTGTCATAGTCACTTACTGGCCTGGGGCAGGAAGGAGCAGGCAGCACCCAGCTACAAAACTGCAGCTGGGTGAAGAAAGCTAATATTTCCTGCTATGTGTCCTCAGCTATGGCATGTGGAAGCTGTCACAGGGTAACAGACATTGCACAAAAAGGTATAGAATACCTCCTTTGCAACGTCCAAAGGAAGGACAGATAGAAGCATTACCTCAAGGCCTAACAAGTTTTAATTAACAGGTTTGAAGACTGCAGACCACCTCATGAAATTTTACAGTGCCACAAGACTCACTGGCCTTAATCCTATTTTTAGTGCCCTCCCCCGCTAGAGTAGGCCCATGGAAATTCAATGGAATTTATCTGTGTGTTAATTTGAGCATTCAACAATTGATTCAATGGGACTAACCAACAGGATTCAGGCTTCTATTTGTTTCTGCTGCAACAGACTAATATAACTACCTGCCCACCCTAGAGAACAAGTAAGAGACACACTAATCCAGTTTACTTAAAATCAGTTTTAATAAATCTGTATGTTTCCTATAATTTTTTAAAAAATTTCTGTACAGAAGGAAAAAGTCTATATACAGTACATTTTAACAGCTTACCTGGGCAATATAAAAACAGATCTGAAGAATTCTTCAAACAGGACTTTTAAAATATTATTAAAAGGGGGCTTCCAGAGCCATAGAAAAAGTGCAAAAAATAGGAGCTGATTGGTAGAAGGCTGGGTTAAAATTACACAGATTTTAAAAGTTTGTCTTCCTAGTGGGTCTGAGTTATAGTAGACTTAGCACAGTGACCCATTGTGGGAAGAGAGAAACGTAATTTTTCAGTGAAGGCACTTAGGAAACTCAACAGTCTGCTATGCAGGGCAGAATTAGGCATGTTTAAGCCCCATTTGTTTCACTAGTTTTAAAAGCATAATTATTGAAAGTCCGGTGTATGTGCCAAAGAACAGGTCAGCAGATAAGATATTTGGAAAGAAAGCAGCTTGAATAGGAAGATAGCAGCTCAGAGTTAAGAGCAACAAAAGAAAATTTGGCAGAAATAAAAAAATAAATAAAAATGAAAGAATTGTTGTTGTTTTTTTTTAAAAAAAACAGAAATAGTTATCAGAGTAGAAATAGGCAACTGGGAATATGCAGAAGCCACCCAAAAGGCTTAGGCTGTGGTACTTTTAACCAGCTGAGAAAGAGCTAAGGAAACACGACGACACTGAATTGACCACAAGGCTGGAAAACGCCCTTTTGAAGTTTCTGAAGGGGCTTCTATGCAGTTCCCAGTCACTTAGTTAGACCCAATGAAAGGCAAAAATCAGAAAGAAGCTTGGTGTTTTTTAAGACATTGCATAGAGACCAAGAGAAAAAAGTAGCCAACCATGAGGCAAGCAAAAACAATTGTTTTGTCATATCATAGAAAATTCAGTTGGTAACACAGTTGGCAAGCATTAGTGTCTTGAAGACAAAGTAGATAGTCAAGCAATCTGAAAGGGGTAACCTCTGGAATGGACACGATAGCACCGGCCAGCTTGCCAGTGAGTGGAATACCGCCACCGCTAGCCACAGAGGACTTCCAAAAACAACATGGCTAGACCAAGGGTTAAGCTTGGTGTTAAAATGGCTGCCACCATCTAAAAATCTGACTCTAAATCAACATGGCCAATCCTGTGAAGGCCCTCTTGTTGGCTATATTCTGATGATTATAGGAAGGCTGAAGAAGCCAGTGTGTCAAAGGAAAAAAAATGAGCCAACTTTGGCAACTCTTCTTGTGCGAGGCCCATTAAAAAAATGGTACACAATACAAACTGGAATGCAGAGAAGAAAACGCATATTAAGCTGTACTTGATATTAAGCCACAAAGCTTAAGATCCAGCAGTGGCTGAAAGGAAATGATATAGCAAGAAATGATGTGGACCAGTAATGTGAATCAAAAAGTTGAAGGGTAGACCTTTGCCCTCATAAGAATGATTTCTGCTATTCCTTGGATTTTTTGTTCTTTTTGTTGAGAATCTTCATGAGTGACTTGTCCATGTAGTATGGCTTCTCCTGGGAGCCATCGTTCCTCTCCAAGTCTTCCACTGTAGAGAAAAATGAGAGAATCTTGTTGCAGGCACGTCTATATTGTGCACAATGAAATCAGTCATGATGGGTCAGAAAAATACTCACAGAAACAGAGGAATAGAGTGTCAACACACATATTGTAGACACTGAAGAAGCCTTGGGCTATCAGGTAGGAACCTACCACCACAGTCTGGAAGAAAGAGAGAAACAGAGAAGAAAAACATGGAATAAACACAATGAGATGGTTATACTTCAATTACAGTGAGCCTTATACTTTTGCATGGGATAGAGGTTCAAGACCACCATTCAAGTTGAAAAATGCAAATAAAATCATGAAAGCTTATTTTATTTAAACCTGAGAACACCTCTCTGGAATCTCTAGGTCCTCCAGCACAATTCTATGGCCAACTTCCAGCAGAAGTGACCTATACAGTCATGCTGGAGGACCTAGCACTGCCTAGAGAAATGTTCTCTAAGAGTCTTTTGGTTCTCCAGTTCGACTCTATGCTATGATCCACTTTCAGTGGAGCTGATCACAGAATCGCACTGGAGAACCTAGACATTCCTGGAGAGAACAGATATATTCAGTGGTAGGGGCAAAAAGGGTAAAAAAAATTTTAAATAAATAAAGTAAGTAACATAAGATAACCTGTGAATAATCAAATCTGCAAGTGCTGAACCATGAAAAGTGGAGGTCCACTGTAAAGACCATCCCAACATGCCAAGCAATTGTTGACATTCCTGCCAGCAACTTTTTCTTAAGTTTAATTTTTCAAATCAGTTTTCTGAAGTCATTTTTTCATCCTCAACAAAATAATTGCAATAGAACCTGGAGAAAGAACATGTTCCTGGCAACAACTAATATTCACACTCAAAAGATCTTCCAAAACAGTTTCTCAATCATCCCATTTGTGAAGGACATATAGCAGCTATCAAATTACCTTTATATTAAATCAGATCACTCATCTGTACAGAAGTGGAAACAGTTTGTATTGCTTCCTTTCATATAAAAAAAAATTAAACCTCTGATTCTGAATATTAAGAAATTTTCACATTTTTGATAAATTGTTCAAAAATGACTGAACTGAAATTCTTCCTGATGTGCCACAATTAAATTCAAGAAGCACAGTAATTTCCAACCTGGAGAGGAAAAGAAAGTATCCCCAGGCTTAACAAGTGTTAAATATGACAAACCCATCAGGGAAAAAAAGAGGTGGCAGCTACTACTAAAATTCTACTACTAAAAAATTCTCACGCTAAAAACTACTACTAAACTACTAAAATTCTGGAATACACAGGGACTCAAAACCAGACTTTTATGAATTAAGTACTCAAAGCCTTGTGTCTGGATAGATGAATTTGTCAATTTTCTTCCATTCTTAGTTTCTTTCAGTCTCAAGTTCCTTCCATCCTCGATGAAGACATTTGAGAATTCTGATACGTTCTTATCAAAGACGAAATAGAATTTTCACCCATCCCTCGATCACAGAAAACATAAATTCTACTTCTTATGGCAGTCAACATTCTTTTCCCACCTATTCCTTATAATTTTCTGCCAGTGACTTCATTTTGGGTGGGCTACACTACTTTAGTTAATTTGAGATCACTTTTTTGTATCTCAGGAATGATGCTGGATTGGATACAGTGATTTTCCCCATGCTAGAAAGATTAGGAAGACTTCAGCCTTGCCTATAACCCAGAGTGGGCAAGGTATGGTTTCCATATTCTGTTGGATTGTAGCTCCCAGTGTTCCTCAGCACTGGCTATGCTGAACTGGGCTTGTGAAAGTTGCAGTCCTAGAGTATCTGGTAGGATGTACTTTGGGTGTAGCATCTTTCAACCTCAGGCCCAAATGTAGATTCAAAGGTTGCTTTCCAGTGGTGAGTGCAGCCAAAGGCAAGAAGATAAAACCAAAAATCCTAGCATATGAGAGCTTAAAACTCCTGTGCCTAGTAACTAGACCTCACAAGAGGCATTTGAACCTTTCAGAGTATAAGGGAAAACAGTCCAAAAGCTGGAAGATCACCAAATCGTGGATTATCAGAAGGAAGGTATATGAACATCTGGGGAAATCCAGAGAGCTGGCCTGGTGCCCCAAGAGGACCTAATTTGGCCCAGGGCCTGAGGTTCCCCACACTTTCTCTATATCCTGAACAGTAGAGTAGCAACTGGACTAAGATGGCTTGGTCCTTGCTAGTCTGCTGCTGCCAAGCAAAAACTTTTCTGTTCTCATAGGCTTTTAGGAATTGAGAGCAATGGGCTTTTAATGGTTGATTAATGGATTTTGAAATGGTTTTAATTCTACAAGTTGTTTAATTGCATTTTAAAAATATTTTAAACATATTTTTATATGTATTTGTAGGTATTTTGATCTGTGCCTGTGTGTGCCTTCAAGTCATACTGTTGACTTACATGACCCCCTTGAACTTCATAAGGTTTTCTGAGACAAGGAATACTCAGAGGTGGTTTGCTATGTCTTCCTCTGAAATTTAGGAAACCAAAACTGGGAAGCCCCCAATATAAGCAGGAAACACATCTCAAGGGACTCAATGATGAATGATTTATTAATCATTCCACCTTTATATGCTCTCAAAGGCCTTCTTCAAGGGCTGTTTGAAATTTAACTTTAGAAATTTCTGGAGCTGAAACTCTATACACCATTTTTTGTTTGGTCTAGGAAATAGTGGTGAAAAATATTTCCTGTTTCTCTGAAACTTAGCCTACAGAAATTGGTGTTCCTTGGCTGTCCCACATAAAAGTACCAACCAGGCATGACCCTGCTTAACTTCCAAGATCAGATAAGATCTGGTGCCTTCAGGGTATTTAGGCTTCTATTTTTAATCTGTTTAAAATCTGAAGAACAGGGTTTGAATCCCCACTCAGACATGGAAACCCACTGGGTGATCTTTGGCAACTCACACTCTCTTGGCCTCAGAGGAAACCAAAAGGCAAACCTCCTTTGAAGAAATCTTGCCAAGAAAACTCCACAATAAGTTTGCTTTAGGATCACCATAAATTGAAACAACTTGAAGACATGCAACAACAATGAATGAATAAGAAGAATAAGAATAAAAATTGGAGAAAAAATAAGGAAGGAAAAGATCTAAGAAAGGATTATAGATACATACCAGAATGGGTAGCCAATAGTAGTTCAAGACAGGGGGCTTGAACTGGGAGTTATTAATGGGGATCCGTCCGGTGAAGAAGAAGAAAGATAGTACTCCAACTCCTCCAACTACCAAGAGCTTCCCAAAAAAGAGCAGCAGGTCTGTTATTTTATCCAGGACCACAACCCTGCATGGAGCGAAAGGCAAGGATAGAACTGGGAATCTCATCTTCTCATTGAGATCCAACAACCTGCTTTTTTTTCATGGCTTTGGCCTCATCCCACCCTGTCTCTTGATATCACCCAGGTTACCTGACAATGTTCCTCATCAATAGCTTGAAGGCATTTTTGGCCGAGACGCAGAAATTCTTCCCATAAATGGCAATCTGAGGCATAGAAAAATTTCAAAAGACAAAAGAAACTGGTTAAATCCCCCCAAAGTTTATAAGACTCCTTTCTCCAAATCCCCTAAAGCGCGCGCACACACACACACACACACACACACAATAACACCACAGCCTCCATCACCCAATCTTGCTTTCTCAAATGTGAGCTGCTCATATAGTCCAGATCTCTTAATGGTTTCTCCCTCCATCCTCAACTACTCACACTGACAAGGATTTTCAATTTATTATTATTTTGCTGGAGGAAACAGTTTAGAACTCTGATTTTATCACTAATTGCTCAAGGTTGGAATAAAATTACCCTAAGCACACCTAAACTAAACTAAACCATACCAAACCAAGTCTGTCATACTTTGGCCATATCATGACAAGACATGATTCCCCTAGAAAATACAATAATGCTTGGGAAGACAGAAAGTGGTAAGAAAAGAGGAAGATCACATTACAGAAGGATAGATTTCATCAAGGAAAATACTTCCCTGAATCTGCAAGACCTGAGAAGTGTGGTTGAGGATAAACTGATTTGGAGTTCTCTTACTAAAACTAAACTAAACTAAACTAGGGTGGTCAGAAGTCAAAGTCTTCTGGTTGAGTCAAGGTGACCTGATGGCGGTTAACAACAAACAACAAAAAAACACACCTCCACTTACAGTGTGATGTATTTTTTAATTTGTAAGCTGATTTGGAAGGCTTGAAAATCAGGGTATAAATACGTAATCAACACTAGACAGAATTAACTACGGACCCACTGAATGCACCATTTGGGTTTGCAAATCACAGTTTGGAGGGTGCCTGTTTTCTCACTGTGGGGTGCACAAATGCTTAATGTTGGAGAGGAAAAATTCCTCTGGAGAGGGGAAGAAAAGCACATCATGTTCCTAAGGTTGGGCCCTCATGAGCAAGCTGTGCTTTCCAAGATAGCAGTGTTATATTTTGAGACCCAGTGTGGCACAGTGTGGTACAGTGAGAAACCAGGACTCAGCCATGGAAACCTACTGGGTGACGTTGGGCACGCCACACTTTCTCTCAGCCTCAGAGGGAGGCAAAGGCAAACTCCCTCTGAACAAATTCTTCCAAGAAAACCCCATGATATGGTTGCCATTGGTCAAAATGACTTGAAGGCACACAACACCGTTATATTTGCATAGGGCCCTGTGGGAGTAAATTAAGAATAAGAGCTGACTAAAGATATTTTGTTGCCCAAGGCAGAAGACAAGTTGGTGCCTTTTCTTCATTCCAAAGTGAGATGCTAACTGGATTAGCAATTGAATGGATGGCACCCTCCTAAGGCAATAGACAGTAAGATAGTTTGGAAAGCAAAAGGTTACATGACATATAGTTTTCTGTTGTTCGATAGAGGGGAACAACTGGATCACTCAGACTGAACAGCCCATAGGCTGTCACAACAACCTCACACTCTCTGCCACCAAAGGCAGTTGCCTCACTCTGCCTCATAGTAGAGCTAGCCTCTTTGGACACATTCGGGGAAGTTGGAGATAGCAGAGAAGAGGTCTGGATCTGGTTTCTGCACATCCAAATGATAACTGTGCAGAACTTAGAAGAGTTAAATGTTTTTGAACTACAACTATCTGTGTGGCCAGTGCTCATACTGGCTGTAGGATTCTGGGAACTGTAGTCCAAAAAAGTAACTTTCCCAAGTTTTGTGTCTCTAGCCATAACACCATTCAGGCTCTCTTGCCTCCAGGATATACTTTATTCCACCATTTTGGCTGCCCTTTTGAGAAATGTCTCCCCGTTTCCACAAATCTAGCCTTGTGGGCCACGCTATCTCACCCCAACATCCACCAACAAGACTCACCATTATGTAGGCATTTCTATTGAGGAACTTGATGAACTTCTCCAGACACCAGAAGCAACATTTCAGGCAACACAAGATACACCGGGCAACTGGATTATGGGAATCTTCAAATCACACACACACATAGAAGAGAATTAGACTATCTTCACTCATGCACAGTGCCTTAGTTACACAGCTAATGGAGTCTTTCAGATCTTGCTAGGCTGTGATGTAGTGACTGGTTTTAGAGGGATATTATCTTAGAGTCCCCCCCCCAATTTATTTATTTATTTGTTTAATTTTATCCTGCCTTTCTCCTGGTATGGAATGCAAGGGAGCTTACAAGAAATTAAAGCAAAGTACAGCTAAAAACATATACAATAGCTGTAGTTAATACCGTATACAAAAATTAAAATAACTTATACAAACTTAGCAACTTGTAGAAAAACTGTACTTAAACAACAAATAATTCTAAATACATTAAAACATAGCAAACAGGCTAAAAGCGTAACAGATCCCATTAAAAGACTCTTTATATAAGAAATATAAGGAATTGCAAGCATTTGGAGAGCTGGGCCACATAGAAAGCTTGGGAAAGTTACCTGTTGGAATATAAGTCCCAGAAGCCATTAGTTATGCTATTGGGGGATTCTGGGAGTTGTAATTCAAAGGCTAACTGTTCAAAGGTTTGGGTAGAGGTCCAGCTCCAGGTATGGGGCGGATCTGACATGGGTAAAGATGATTGTCTGAACTGGACATAACTGTGATACCTGAGAAGCAGAAATAAGGAAGAAGAGCTTTCCTAAACTTGCTTCTAAACACTAAACTTGTTTCTCTTTGAAAATGCATCTCTAAACACATAACATCTTCAGTTCTTTCCCCCATCGTCCTGCCAGTTAAAGTCTAGCCTCAAATTCTTCTAGAAGATAAGCAAACATTCATGCTAGTCTGCTTCCAATTATACTGGATGTAACCTACAGTATGTTTTTTTTAATTTTATTATAAGGAAAAAAACCCCAAAAGAAAAATACATAATGTGACAAACACAAAAGTGAAGGGAAAGGTAAAAAAAAAGGTTACATGTCTATTTCTGTCCAAATTCCATTTACATAATATTCCTTATAGAATGTATTATAAGTCATACTGATTAGATATTTTGGTTATATATATCTGAATCTCATTCTCATTATACCCATTGTTATTAATTATTCCCATAATTAACATTTTCAAAATATACTGTTAATAATTTCATTCTTATTTCTATCCTAAACCTTAATTATCCTTTCTTAATTACTCTTATTACCCTACATATCAATATATTACACACACACAAACATATTTACCTATTCTACCCTAAATTTAACCTATTACTAAGCGTAGCACACCCGAGAGCCTATTACACCTCAATTTATTCCACCTTCCAAAATTGTAACTTCTTCTTGTGGAAGTGTAACACTTTCCTCTTTTACTAACACCTTTTCCATGAAAATCTTCTGTATTGCATCAAAATCACTCCCTTTCGCTATTCCTTTTTTGACCTTAGTTCTACATGTTAACTAGTCATTAATCGCAATTTTCCATACTTCTTTATACCCATCCTCTATTTGAAAATCTTCTCGAATTTTCCATTTTCTTGATATAACTAACCTTGCTGCAGTTAATAAATTTGTAATTAGATCCTTCATTGCCTAGATGCGATTAACCTTATCACATATAGATAACAACGCTGTACTAAGACATAATTCTAAATCAATTTCTGTTATCTCTTTTATCTCTTTAAATACCACTTGCCAAAATTTTTGTTCACATTCACAAATCCACCACATATGAATATAAGTACCAATTTCTTGACAGCCTCTCCAAAACAACCTTGAATAATTCTTATCTATAAGAATACTTATTCTTAATTCTTAAATAATTCTTATCTATAAGAATCTATAACGCCTTGCTGGTGTTAGGTACTACCTCCAAACCAATTTATAATAATACTCTTTTATCCATACGGATAAGTTTTTTAAATGACTTTTTAAATGACTTACAGTATATTAGCCATGATACTGGGAACTTATGCCTAGCCCGCCTTTTGTGCCCGGACTTTCCATCACTTGCCTTTCAACTTGTGGTCCAGATATTCTAGGATGATGCGGATGACTTGGACAATGGTGAGGATGAGGGCGCCAAATGCCAGAGATCCTATGTGATATCTGAGGAAAGCAAGGATTGGATTTGTTACACAAAAATCTTTTTCAACATGTCCAGTATTAATGGTAGGAATGAGTGATGACTTATCCGAATGGCAACACAGAGTTTTGAGTTACTTGAAAACAAGCCACCAGACCCCGTTCATGACATCCTCAAAATACTAGGCCTACGCATGGAGGTTTTCCAGGTGTTGGTGGACTTCAATTCCCATCTGTCTCAGCCAACATGACCAACGGTCAGAGATTATGAGGTCTTGGAGTTCAGTATCTGGAGAAAGCTACAAACTCCACACTCTTAGACCAGAGGCTTTTAAGAATCGTCAGACTTCTTGGAGAGAACCAGTGTGGCATAACAGTTTGTTGGACTAAGACTCTTGGAGACCAGAGTTTGAATCTTGAGCATGTAAACCCACTGGGTGACTTTAGGCTAGTCACACTCTCTCAGCTTCAGAGGCAGGCAAAGGGCAAACCCCTTCTAAACAAATTTTGCCAAGAAAATCCCCATGATAGGTGTGCCTTAGAGTCATAAACTGGAAATGATTTGAAGACACACAACTTCTTTGAATCATGGCAAATGCTGTTCCCATATGCCAGTGGGGAGGAACATTTTTGCTTAAAGGGTCCAATTGTTTCTATGAAAGTTCAGCAGGGGCCACTCCACAAAATGGATGGGGCTTCCGCTCTACTGGCTTGCAGTACCTGATGTGATTTTCCACACTTGGTTCTGTCAATCCCTCACTGATTCACTCACTCACACACACAAAACTCTTCCCACAAAGCAACCATGCTTTTAAAAAAGCCTCTACTTGTGCCTCACAACAAGACTTAGGGGTGACTCAGTGATCTGGAGAGCCCCACAGCAAATACCACACCAGGAAAGAGGCCGGTGCAGCTCTTCAGAATTGCTGGCACAGTCCCTTGAAGCCTTCTGAAAGATCAGAAATTCTCCTCTAGAACAATACAAGGGCTTGCTTTAGTTCATGGAGTTGGATGGGAAAATTTCTCTTCCCCTCCCCAAACAAGAAGTGAATTTCTGGTCATTTCTGTGGGAGGGTGGAAAGTGAAGAATTGAATTTTTGTGGCTTCACAATGGATCCCAGAGGGGGAAAAGTTCCTCCCTCAACTCCCCAAGATTGCCCACTCCTGTTTTAGAGCAATAGATGGTATCGATGGCCAGTTCCAATGTTCTACTGATTCAGGTGTCAGTCAAACAGTTTCTGACCACTATTTTCTGTATATGAGCCAAGAGTGACAACTGAACTTTGCAGGAGCAGGACCCTGGAAGAACTAACAATGTCTCCTTTCTCAATGAGTGTGATGGAGAAGTGGAAATCTGAAGCACACATTACATCTAAGGTTCCCAGGTTGCACAGTCTAGGCCATCTTCTCTTTTCCTACAGCAGGGAGAAGAATCACAGGGTATGAGCACTTGAAAAGCATTTGTGTGTGTTCCTAATTACTTAGACTTGATGTTTTTCAAAATGTGAATGCTATTTTCCTGTGTAACCATGGTTGAAGCTTAACTTATCATGATAAATAACATCACTAAGAGCTGCTCTTTGTCACATCACAAGGGATCATCTCCAGGTCTTAGTTCTGACCTGGCAATCCAAGGCACAACTCATGAATAGAACATAGGGGCATCCCTGCACATGTCGCTCACCGTAAAGTCCGGATGAAGGCACTGAACACAGCACAAGATGGGATGTCTCGGGGCTTGTTGAAAGCCCAGTAATAAGAGGCGAAGGCTCCTGCCAGCACGCACTGTCCAAGGGCAATGACAAAATTCATGCACCAGAGGAAGCCGAAGACATTGTAGATCTGCAGGTTGAAGATATTGGTCTGGACCAGCCCTTGGTCATTGTACTTGAAGAAGATGCATTGCACTGGGCACGGGAGTATTCAGAAGCATTGAATTGCTGGGGAGGGAAAATTGGCAGCATGTAACACAGCCAGGCACGAATGTGGCTGCTCTCAAACAAAAGAAAATAAAAAAGAGAGGGAGAAAAGTAGGTTCCAAATGCCATTCAGCAGCTGGATAGGATCTATTTTGTGGATGGAAGAAATTCAAGAGCAAGGGCAGCAAAATAGATGTCATGAGGAAAGATCTGGGCTCAAGTCTAATCTTCCTGTTTTCCTCAACCTCACTTCCTTCATTCTCTCTTTCGCTCAACCCAACTATAATAGTGTTTATTTATAATGTCCTTTGCATCAAGGGGCAGAACATCAACATATACAACATATACAATCAGGGACAAAGACAATAAACACAACACTTAACCTCTTCTCGCTTTCTCACTCGCCAGTTTATCAACTCACTCTCCCTGTCTCATACTTAACCTAACCTTTGTTTCTCCCTCAGTCTCAATTTCTGTACCTAACTTACCGCACAGGAAGACACCGGCCATGCTGAAGGTGTGGGCGAAATAAAAATATTCTTGACAGATGCATCCATGCCTCATTTTTCTATAGCCAGAAAAAATGGTGATGGTGATGATGATGATGATGATGATCATCATCTGTCCAGATGTGTGGCTCCCATCAGAAGATATTTGCTGGATGTGTCTAGAATAATTTGGTTAGCCAGCTTAGGCATTGCTAGAGTTAGACAGAGCACTATCAAAAGTACCAAAAGCCAACTGTTGATTGTGGCAATGTATCTGCAGCTTGCTTGTGCATTCCAATGTAGCAAACGGTTAATTGCTTTATTGCCCATTGTTACAATATATCTGGTAGAGAGGGAGAAGATACAGAGGTGGGGGGAAGCAAAGCAACAAAAGGTGGTGGGAGAACGGACAGTGTTCAGAGATAAGGGGGCAGGAAACAGGTTCCAGCCTCAAGGATGAAAGACAGGTAAACAAATGCAAGTCTGGGAAATGCCTAAAGATGTGGGCTGATGTTAAATTGATGATCCTCTCCAATCACAGCTTTGTATATGAATTTGCATGTGAAGGTATAAAACCTTTGAATGCCATGTCTGCCTTAGTCTCAGCAACTTTGGAAGACATGTGCTGTGTTGCTTGCTTGTCATAAATAAACACTGCTGTCTACCTCTGAGTGGAGTTTGTGCATTGCAAGTTATCCAGGGCATGACATCATCATCATCACCACCACCACCATCATTATCATAATCACCCACCTTTATTCTAGTCTGGGACTCAATGTATCTCACAAAAGTTGAAACAGACATAGCTTTAAAAAATTACATCATACAAGAATTTAAAAAATGTAATTAGATTAACAAAAAATTCAAAAAGTAATTAAAACTATAACTATTAAAAAATCAATAAACAACACAGCACATTGTGAAAGGCCCTTTCCACTGAGCAGTCAGCCCTCAAAGGTTTGCTGAAGATAGCAAGGAGGGTGTTTATGCTCTCTACGGCCTTTTCCGCACTAGCCTGTTATAGTGCAATGATTCCACTTTCAACATCCTATGGAATCCTAGGGTTTGCAGTTTTGGGAGGGGCCAGCTGGTCCCTCCCAAAACTGCAAACCCCAGTCCATAAGATGTTGAAAGTGGAATCATCGTGCTATAACAGGCTAGTGCGGAAAAGGCCTAAGATGGGACTTCCAGAGCCTGGGAGGAGCCACTCAGAAGGCCCTCTTCCACGTTCCCACCAGATGTACCTGTGACAGTAGTGCGACAGAAAGAAGGGCCTCCGCAGAAGATCTAAAGACACAGGCCGGTTCATGTGGGAAAACAGTGCCTATAAGTAACCTGAACCTGAGTCAGATAACCTGGACAAGAATAATCACTTCCTGAACAAACTACAGTCCTTGAACAAAAACTCAGAAACTATCCAGGGACTTATAACTTCAGATGAAAAAAAAAATTAAACTTAACGTAAATTATCTCATTTATTTTTGTTTATCCCCAAGGAAAGGGGAGTTTAAACTTCAGGTGCCAAAAGTTTAGTCAAGTTGCCTTTGGTACTACTGACTTGGAAGTGGGGGGGGGTGCCTTTTGCTTCAGATGGCAGAATTTAGACCCAGCCTTGTCACTTACCAATGGATTACAGCTCTGATTACCAGAGACGCCTTCACAGGCAGGTTCGCTGGAATTTGTGGGGGCCAAGCGATAAAGGGGTGTTCCAGAAGTGGCAAGGTATCTAATAGTGGGAAACAGTCAAGGATGATAACAAGAATAAGAACAAACAAGCAAACAAATGGTAGTGAGGAAACTTCTCTTTCTCTTCACTACCTCAAATGTCAAAGTGTTACGGCTCCCACCAGAAGATTAGGGATGGGACACATACAACTTTTATTCACTGTTTTAGTGGGAAAGAAAAGAAAGATGTGAAGCGGCAAGAAGAAAGCTGGATCCAATGTTTCTAAATGAAAGCAGTTTTATGTATTGGTTAAATAGCATAGTGGAACAGAAGGACAGCACCCAACCTGAGTCTCCAGTACCACCTTCTTAAATTCCGAAATAGTTTCTTCAAGAAGGACTGGAGCTTCCAGGTCTTACTATAGATGGACAACTCAGAAGACTATACCTGATATGATTAAAAAAAAATCAAGAGATCTGCATAAGATCCAGCAGGATACATACACAAGCATGTCCAGTTCCTAGGAGTGGACACAATGCAACCTGTGGGACTCATACATTCTTCCCAGCACAAGGACACCCAGTGCAATCCCTGAGACTTGCTGTATCCTTGCTCATGAAAAAAAAAATAATGAAAAAAAAGAGCAGAGTTTCGCCAGAAGACTTGGTCACATCCTGTTTCTCAGAAAAGTTTTTTCTGGTCTGAAACCACCCTAGAGATGGTTACTGCATATGGCTGGAAAGATGATGGAAAATGGAAGGTGGATAGATTGCAATATATATTGTGGAATATATAATGTTTGATTTTATATTAGAAAGAAGAATGGGGTATATGGGTCAGTTGGATGAAGGTGATTGGCTCAGGGAGTGGAATAAACTAATAGAAACAATTAAAGAAAAGAAGGTATAAAATTATAAAAGATACAATTAACATGATTCTCCACATTAAAGGAAAGGGGTTTTAAATAAAACTGTTCCCCGGGGGTAGGAGGGAGGGAAGGATTAAAGCAGTATTATATTTATTGGGAAAATAAATGTGTTGGTTGTGGATGTAGCGCTGATCATTTTGCATTAATTGTTTTAATAATTTCTTTTGTATGTATATCAGTGTTAAAAAGGAATTATAAATAAATAAATCTAAAAAAAATCAACCCTGGAGACAAAATACATATTCGTCAAATGTCCTGATTTGGCATGGACAGTCCCAGTTAACTCTCTGTCATTTCCCTTTTTTCAATGCTTTTAAAATGTCCCAGTTTCTCTTTCTCCTCCTTCTACTTTCCCCTTTTGTTTTCCACTTATTTCAACTGCTGCAGTCTGAGTTCAAAGTGCAATGTACTGTATTTGCTGGGAAACAAGACTCCCTTGTTTCCCAAAAAAAAGACAGTTTGAAAATGGAGTGCGTCTTATATGCTAGCGTGTCTTATACGACGGCAAATATGGTAGTTTGCTCTCGGTTAATTCATTGGGGTGGAGAGGAGAGGGCAAATTTCCACTCAGAAAGGATACAGGGCTGTCATACCCCAGTAAGCGACGCATATCACCAGCAAGACGAAAGTCACTAGCGGGTAGGCAAGCGTAGACATCATGTATCCAATGGCTCTGAAGGAGAAAACAACAGGGACTACCTTAAATACCTTAAATACCACAGGGCCTTCTGTTTCAATAATTTCTCACTAGAAAACCTGCTGATATTAGCACTACCCTGCTGACCTTAAATTGAAAAAAAAAAAAAATTGTAATTTTTTTTTACAATTTTTACATTTTTTTAAAATTGTAAAAAAACCAAAGCTTTGATGTTAAAATTTTAACAACATTTTACACAAGTAGATTCATTTATTACTTTCTTAGATTAAAAATATCTAAAACATTCAGTAACCCCCCCCAAAAAAAGGATTAAGAGATATTAATCACAATTGAAAAAGCATAATTACTCATAAAGTAACAACGCTGGCATTTAACAATTAAAATAACAAGCCTCACTGTTGAAAATGTTAACCAATCAGGGGCAATTCAATCATTTAAACAAATTATTCTGGAAATCTGAAACCCTGCAAGCAGGATAATGCTTCACAGAGACTGACTCACCGACTGGCTTCCTGGATGAGGGCAATGGCAATGAGGATACGTTTACGCAAGAACAAGAGGGTAAGGAGCAAGATGGCTTCCACAACACAGAGGATGATCACTGGGGGAAAGAGATGAAGAAAGAAAGAAAGAAAAAAAGAAAGATTCATACGGCGTACCCGCCAACACTCCCAATTTGGCAGGGACAGTCCTGATAGTCCACTGTTGCGCTGCTTTTTCAACTGATAGAATCACAGAATCACAGAATCACAGAGATGTAGAGCTGGAAGAGACCCCAGGGACCGTCCAGTCCAACCCCCGCCATGCAGGAACACCCTCAAAGCACCCCCGACAGATGGCCATCCAGCCTCTGCTTAAAAACCTCCAAAGAAGGAGACTCTACCACACTCCGAGGCAGCAGATTCCACTGCCGGACAGCCCTGACCCTCAGGAAGTTCTTCCTGAGGTTCTGCTTTTAAAATATCCCAGTTTCTCTCTCCCACTTTCCCCCTTTGTTCTTGGTGTACTTCAAACGCTGAGTTCGAACGCAGAGCCAGTTTGCACTCCATTAACTTAGCACAGGACTTTCCAAATGGTGTGCCGTGACACGTTTGTGTGTCGCCTGAAGTGTGTAGGTGTGTCACCTACAATCTTGGAAATGTATGTTATTATTTATAAATCATATATTTCTAAAAATATATGAAAGCTTTTCATTAGATATGTTGTGTCCCCATACATTTTGTCATTACAATTTATGTTTGTATCTGTATCTCTTGTAGGGGGCTAATTTAACCTTCGGTTTGCTAGTAAAACTGAATTGTTGTGTCACGAAATGATGCATGTCTAAAAAAGTGTGTCACCAAAATGAAAAGTTTGGAAAGCTCTGACTTAGCAAAAGAGGAAGACGGAGAAGGAATAGAATCTTGCTCTTCCCAGTAAGCAAAGGCAAAAGCAAATGGCTGCAGCCTCTCCTAGCTTGTCTCTTCCTCCTTAAAATTTTTTGCCTTCCTGACCACATTATGATGTTGCTTGGCCACACATATTTCGAAGATATGCTATGAGGCCCATAGCTCAACCAATCTGGGAAAAAGACTTATTGGGGTAAATCAAAACCAAAAGTTAAAATTAAGTGACATATCCTAACAGAAGGAGTTCCAAGAACAGAGCAGCCCAACAAAGGAGATTCCAATCTATTCAAAGGCCTACTGGAATAAGGCTAACAGAAACAAGTGTGGGATGTTTTCTTCCTTTATGGACTCTGACAGAAAAATATATACCAGATTCTTCTCACTTACTCACTAACAATGGAACCAGTTCCTTCCCTGCAAATTAAACCAGAGGCACAAGGATAACACACAAGGCTTAGGCTTTTTTGGCCATTTCCGCACTACACTGTTATAGTGCTATTATTCCACTTTCAACATCTTATGGGATTCTGGGATTTGCAGTTTAATGAATGGCATTTTAGAATTGTCAGCCAGAGTGCTTTTTGGTCTCAGTAAACTACAAACCCCAGAATTCCACAGGATGTTCAAAGTGGAATATTAGCACTATAATAGTGTAGTGCGGAAATGGCCTTATTTTGACATGGTATCAAATTAATATCTATTCTGTTACTATTTAATTAAATCTAGTTTTGCTTTAAATGTATAGGCTAGTAAAGCTGGCCAAAGGGATTTTCATGCCTGAGATGAAGAACAAGATGGCACCTGCTCAAGCCCTGTTCCACATACAGAAGCCAAATGGCTGAGACTAGCAGACAAATTTTACTTCTCTTCAACACTGGCAACAGAATAGTGTTTTCACCATATCTAAGGCAGTAGATAAGTTTAGGGAGCTGGAGCCATTTCCGCATGAGACTCGAATAGCACTATGATTCCACTTTCAACATCCTATGGAATCCTGGGGTTTGCAGTTTTGGGAGGGGCTGGCTGGCCCCTCCCGAAACTGCAAACCCCAGGATTCCATAGGATGTTGAAAGTGGAATCATAGAGCTATAACAGTCCTGTGTGGAAATGGCCTGGGTTAGGGTATGTGTGTCCTCTGGCAGAGGAGAAACAGATAAAAATCAGAAAAAAATGGGCCGGGGGTCTACCACTGCTGCCCCCAAGCAACTGCTGCCTGAGGTAGTTGCTACACTCTCTCTAACGGTAGGGCCCACACTGAGGCTACCTATATTTAATTCATGGCTCCTCTGTTCCTTCTCTTCCCCTGTTCCAAGAAGACTTCACTCTACATTGGCACACCTTTTTTTCTCTGCCTCCATGGACACACCCTCTATCCCTCCCCCCACAAGCCACTCTGTTCCAACCCAACTTACAGACCACAAGCCAGGTTTCCTTGACACTGCCATAGGCGCTCAAGTTGGTGGTAAATCCAATAGTCTGGATGGTGGCGCCCTGTTCCTTGAGCTCACTGTATTCCATATAGCAGTGGTAGATTCCTGGAAAGCAAAAGGCAGAGATCAGGGCTGGAGCTGTCATTTAGCAGAATGAGGAAGCTACCAGGAAGCAATTTTGGGTGTCACAGAAGGAAAGAAATTGCTAGCTATCTGGCTTAGTATTATTGTATTCTTAACGGGAGTAGTTTCTATCTCACATGCCAAAATAACTTTGCTGGTTTGGAATGGCATGCCCTTCACTTGCATGGATGTCCCTTCACTTCTATTTGTTGTCCCGCCCTGGGCAGCAAAATGTCTTGACGGAGATGAAGAAAAATCTCCAAAGAAGGAGAATTACCAGTCTCTTCTCTTTAACTGTTTCCAAGAAGAGTACTTTGCACATTCCAATTCCAATTCCAATCCTCACCCATCAGCCCCAAGCAGCCAGGAAAGTTGTGACATGGTGGTGACAGAGCTTAGAAAATGTACTTTTTTGGACTACAGCTCCCAGAATTCCCAATCAGTATGGCCAAGATCCATGCTGGCTGCGGAGTTATGGAAGCTCTAGTCCAGATGGATAATTTATCTAAGCTCCTCCACATCTACATAATGGCATGTATATCAGAACTTCTTAAGCTATTTGGTGTGGGGAACTGGTCGTTGTTTTCCCACTGCACCAAAGACCTGTGCTATATTTCTGTCCTATGGCTACAACTGTTTCTTTCTTTTCTGGAAACTCTCTAGGGACTGGCCTGGCACTGGTCCACGGGCCACCACTTTGAATAGCGCCGATGCATGTCATGGCAAAAGCTAGAATGTGACACCTAGCTGCCATTTTCAGCAGCAGGCAGAAGTCTATGGGGACATCTTGCTCCATGGTAAAATCTGCCTAGCAAACATAGGGAACTAGAAGCTGGATCCAACTGAATCCATCTGCCTGGATCTGATAGAATAGTCCAGTGCTGGACCACATTCACACGCTCACTTTTCGGGAAAAGGAAAAAAGAGACAAAGTACATTTCTGGATCTCTGTCCCTCACATTACAATTCTGAAGGGGAAATATATGTATTTATAATATATAATAATATTATAATATTATATATATATACACACACATACATACATGTATGTATGTATGTTATATTTATAAATATTATATTGTGGTGTCGTTGTGTGCCTTCCAGTTGTTGCCAACTTATGGTGACCCTAAGGCAAAGCTATCATGGGTTTTCTGGGGCTGAGAGTATATGACACATTCAAGGTAACCCAGTGGGTGTCCATGGCTGAGCAGGGAATCGAACCCTGACCTCCACAGTTGTAGTCCAATGCTTCAACCAGTATATTACTCTGTCTCTCAAATATTATATAGGAAACTGGAAATTGTTGAAATGTGGAACTCAGATTTTTTTCCAGCTTTTTAAAAAATGAATGAATTGATGAGAGAAAAGGCAGTGCATACCTATTTGCTGGCGTATAAGACTAATTTTTGTCCTGAAAAATACTGTTTGAAAACAGGGTGTGTCTTATACGCCGGTGTATCTTGCATGTCAGCAAGTAGTGTTTGCTGGCATATAAATGGGGTGCATCTTATATGGTGGCAAATTCAGTAACTGCAGAAGCATGTGGAAGGTTCTGGAAACATGATTAAGTTGAAAGAGCAGACTGAGGGTCAAATGTATGGGTTCTGGATATAATTGGAAAGGGTCAGAAGAGTGCCTTGATGAAAAGCAGAACGTTAAAATGCAAGGGGATGCCTGTATTTCACATCAGTGACTCCCCCCACTTAACTTTTCAGGTCATTTCAAATACAAAAAGGAAACATGAGTTTCCTGTGGTGCACTTAGCCAAATGGTTAATTTTTCAGCACACTTGGGGTTCTCTAGTTTAGCTCTTCTCTATCCTTTTACTCACCATATGCAATGACAGCCAGCACCCCAAGAATGAGAATCCACACTAGAACCCCAGCAGTGAACCTGAGCAGCAGGAGGAACAGAAGGCTCAGCACCATGGCGATTAGCAGTCCTCTTGAGAAAAGAAAGAACAGAGGAAAGGAAACAAAAGCAAAAACCAAAATCATTAAGAGTGCAAAAGTGATCTTCTCCTCATCTGTGCTTTGCTGAAAATGCGTATCCACCCAGATCGAGATTTCTTCTTCCATTCTATGCTTTGGTGAAAATGCACACCCGCCCAGGTCCAGATCTCTTTTCACCATCTATGTTTTGCTGAAAATGTACATCCATGCAGATCTATATCTCTTCTCCTCATCTATGCTTTGCTGAAAATGCATACCCAACCACATCTAAATCTCTTCTTCGCATCTATGCTTTGGTGAAAACATCCTCCCACCCATCCAAATCCAGATCTCTTCTCACCATCTATGCTTTGCTGAAAATGTACACCCACCCACATTTAGATCTCATCATGAATTGGCCCCTGCTGGGCAGCAGAACCATGCCCTGAGGATTTGAGTATGTATACCACTTTCCTCAATATTGGGGTGAGGAAAGTGTGGGCTGCAGGCCTCACATGGCATGCGGACCCAACTTTTGCAGCCCTCAAATCATAGAATCATAGAATCATAGAGTTGGAAGAGACCCCAGGGGTCACCAAGTCCAACCCCCTGCCATGCAGGAACACCCATCAAAGCATTCCCAACAGATGGCTATCCAACCTCCGCTTAAAAACCTCCAAAGAAGGAGACTCCACTACACTCCGAGGCAGCATATTCCACTGCCAGACAACTCTGACCATCAGGAAGTTCTTCCTGAGGTTCAAGTGGAATCTTCTTTCCTGCAGCTTGAATCCATTGCTCCTTGTCCTAGTCTCTGGAGCGGCAGAGAACAAGTCCGCTCCCTCCTCAACATGACATCCTTTCAAATATTTAAACATGTCTATCATGTCCCCTCTTAACCTTCTCTTCTGCAAATCCACAACTCACAATTTATAAAAGGTACAAAAACCACACAAAAGCTCCCAATATATATGTGAAAAACCCATAAAAACACATACATATACCATCCCTAGAACCTACCTCCCACATACCTCTATGATCATCCATGCCCTGCCCAAAATTATTACTGGAAGCGATGCAATGGCTGGTTGCCATTTTGGGAAGGATATGGATGAAAACTGAGATATTTTGGCCTACCTTTTGGGGGTGGGTACAGTCTGCAGAGAGGAATTGGCCCCTGGTCCAAACATATTTGCCCACCTGTGTCCTATATCCTGGAGACCTACTTATGGTACAAATTAGTCTCATACAGATTGTGGTAATACTGCTTCAAATCTCCACTCAGCCATGAAGCTCAGGGCCAGTTATTACTTCTCAAACTAACCCATAGAGTGACTATAATAGGGGCCATTTCCGCACTAGACTGTTATAGCGCTATCATTCCACTTTCAACATCCTATGGAATCCTGGGGTTTGCAGTTCAGGGAGGGGCTGGCCGGCCCCTCTCTGAACTGCAAACCCCAGGATTCCATAGGATGTTGAAAGTGGAATGATAGCGCTATAACAGTCTAGTGTGGAATGGCCACGGGCTCAGGCACAAACAATAGCCTGACAGTCCCCTATTGGAAAAGCAGGATAATATAATCAGAGGAACCTATAACAAAATGTTGAGGTATTGAGCGCTCCTGTTCCCCATGTCATCCAGCCTGTCTTCCACAACACTCGATTCCAGCGTCATCTACCAAAACCAAACGAGCTACATCAAGAGAATTCACTCTTCTTCAGATCAATCTGGAAGAGCCCCAGAAGGACTAGAAACATTTTTTTAAAATAAATAAATCTCAAAGACAACTAGAGAGAGCCAGTGTGATGTAGTGGTTTAAGCAAACGACTATGGTTCTGGAGACCAGGCTTTGAATTCTCATTTAGCCATGGGTGACCTTGGGCAAGTCACATTTTCTCAGCCTCAGAAGAAGTCAAAGGCAAGTCCACTCTGAATAAACCACACCAAGAAAACCCCTTGATAGGACTGCTATAAGCTGGAAACAATTTGAACGCACACAACAGAAAAGGCAACTAGGATGTCCCAAGCCACATGCCACGACTTATGCTTACTCAGTGAAACCATATGTACACAAAGTAAACATACTGCTGACTGGAACAGTGCACCACTAACCTCAACTACATTCTGTTTGCTAATCTACAAAGGACCCCTCCCTCATCCATAATACAAATCTCCCAACCACTGCAGGCACTCACATAAGAATCCAGTACCAGGACTGTGTGAAATCTTCAAAAATCTTCAGCCCAATATTTTTGGCATCGAGAGACTTTATCAGCTGGCTGCCAAGAGAAGGAATTCAAAAGGAGGCTATTAAAAGAGAATTCATGATTAAGGCTAATAAGTGCCATTGCTAAACTAGAGAGTGAGGAAAGGGAAAAACCTGCAGATAGATTATAGCTGCCAGGTTATTATATTGCTAGCTTTATTTTATTGCAGTAATTGTCACTTCTCAGTACTTCCAATATTTAATTTTGTTCTGATCCCGTTGTCAACAATCCCACCTTCAACCAAAAATAACTTTATATATACTCGGAGTTCTAGATAATACGTAACACAGGCTATTTGAAGGGTCATATTCTCCAACCTTGCCTGGGTTCTGAGATCTTTAGGGGAGACCCTTCCTTTGGACCCCTTATTCTCATAAGGCACATATATTGGGAATGGAAGACAGGGCCTTCTCAGTGGCTGCCCCATGATCTTCAATTGTCTTCTTAGAGAGACAAGAATGGTTGTCTCTTTCTGTCCTTTTGAATTCCAACAGGCTTATGGGAACTGACGGGTTTTTTTTTTTAAGAAAAAGCTTTATTGAAGTGCTATACTTTTTTTAAAAAACTACATTGATTTTTTTAGTGCATTCTTAAATTATTTTTAATGTTACTGATAGTTTTGACAATGATCTTTAATTATTTTTGTATGTTTTTATCTGTATTTCATTTGGTTTTAAGCGTAAGGCATCTTGAGTCTTGATTCTAGGGAAAAGGCATTCTATGAATAAAGGGAGTTGTCAACATTAGCAGCGGACTGCAGCCCACAAATATTCACGCTATAACAAATTTGCTAGTCTTTGAGGTGCCATGGACCCTGTTTAAGACTGTGCTACTCAATGTGGCACCTCCACCTGGTGCCAGAGCACAAGCCATCAGCTGCTGGTCCACGGAGAGTTTCTGAGGAAAGAAAAACAGTTGTAGGCAATGGGTACAAATATGGCACCAATGCCTGGCATGTTAGGAAAAAACATCCAGTCTCCCATGCCAGATAGCCTCAGGAGCACTGATTTAAACAGTGGAAACAGCTGACTAGATCGGCATTTTCTACCAGAGTTTGAAAAGTAACATGTGAGTAGTAACAATTTTAATTGAAATGCTTTATTTGTGGTGGGCTGGGAATAACAATGCAACCAGTGTCATTCAGTGTAACATAACAAGAAATGTTAGTACTAGAATCATTTTGAGTAACATAATTACTAATCAGTACTGTTTGAGAGGTGATTTTGAGGGATTTGAGGCAATTTTTCTTTCTTTCTTTCTTTTCATAAAACAAGAGCAGAACATGTGAGTAAGCTGTTACCAACATGTTTACCTAACAAGTAACTACTGACACCACACTTTGAAAAACTAAGGGCCTTTCCACACTATACTGTTATAGTGCTATTATTCCACTTTCAACATCCTATGGAATCCTGGGGTTTGCAGTTTTGGAAGAGGCCAGCCTCCCAAAACTGCAAACCACAGGATTCCATAGGATGTTGAAAGTGGAACAATAGCACTATAACAGTGTAGTGCAGAAATGGCCTAAGAAGTAGCGCTGTATGTGTTCCTCTTTTAAAATTGATTTTCCAAATTGCTGTAGAAAATTCATGGAAACTGGTGTTAATCTTGAGGTGTATTAGAGACACTAACTTTTCATTCATATTGGTTATTAAATAGAAATGTGCATTAAAACAGTGGTTCTTAACCTGGAGTCCACAGATCCCTTAGGAGGGCCCACGAAGCCACACTGCCACAGTGGCAGCAACACAGATACGGTAGAGGGGTGTGTGTGTGTGTGTGTAGCTGAAACTGCTTCTTCATTTGCAAATGAGGGCGCAATTTGGGCATGCGCACATACTTGCCACTGTGTCCCCCAGTGTCCCCAGGCCCTGCTATTGCATCTCTGACAAAAGGAACAAAGCAACAAGCCCATGCATGCCAAAACTATGACTCTGGAGACCAGAGTTTGAATCCCCACTCAGCCATGGGAACCCACAGGGTGACTTCAGGCAAGTCACATTCTCTCAGCTTCAGAGAAAGGCAAAAGGCAACAAATTTTGCCAAGAAAACTGCCATGATAGATTCATCTTAGGGTCACCATAAGTCAGTTTTCAAAGGAAGAAATATAGCTAGAAAGAACCTCCCCCTGTCAGCAACACTTTGTTGTGGTGTGCCTTTAAAGTCACTTCCAATTTATGGCAACTCTAAAGTGACCCTATCACAGGGATTTTTTGGCATATTCAGAGGAGGCTTGCCTTTGCCTTCCTCTGAGGCTGACTGAGAGAATGTGACTTGCCCAAGGTCACCCAGTGTCACCCAGAATTCTAGTCTCCAGAAGCTTTTAATAAATAAATAAATTTTTGAATATTTAAATAATTATTTGAACATTTAAATCTGGACTTAAATCTTGGGGGACCCTGGCAACAATTTATATTTACAGAGAGTCTCTGCTAAAGAAAAGGTTAAGAACCACTGTATTAAAACACAAAACAGATAACGAGAAAAGCTCTGCAGGTCTAACAACAGAAGAACACTTCCATTTCTGATTCTAACATAGACCTAACACATCTGCAGGAATAAAAACTATGTCGGCAATCCATAAGGATTCTGAAATGTTGATTAAAAAAGGCACTGTACTGGCTTCACCCCTTCCAAGAATTTTTCAGCATGTGACCTTAGTAACATAGGAAACTGCCTTGTTCCAGAACATCAGTCTAAGAACAGATTGCTCATCTTTGTATGCCAGGGTAGTGAGCCTTCACAGGATTTCAGACATTCTTCCCATCACACACTCCCTGATCCTTTTTCATGATTAAGCCTGAGATTCCTTCATGCAAAGTATATGCACCATAAAAAACAGTTGGTTTTTTAAAAGCATTTAATTCCCATCAATTGTTACAGCGTTTGAAAAGTAAACTGTTGCCATTACTCACTACAGTGTTAAAAAAGGGTTTTTTTTGTTTGTTTTTTTGAGAAAAAATACAGTAACTTGTTAAGTGACTCGGCTCAAAGCTTTTCTGTTACTGTTTAAAACAAACACTTTGAACTGATACGTGAATTGGCATAATACTTGGTGGGGTAATCAAGTCAAAATACCCCTAAAAAGCTTGAAAATACTTTTTAAAATAATTTTTAAAAGTTACTTCTTTCCTCAACACAGTGACTTTACTTTGACCCATTTTATTGCATGAGAATTTCTTTCTAAGAGAATAGCTTTCTTGCACTCCCATTGCTTCTATGTTCTGATGGCTGAGCTACAGAGCCTTCAGAATCACTCTCACGTAGACCATATTTAATTCAAACAGAGATGTTTTCTGTTCTTTCTGGCACCTTCAAGAAAACCACCAGGCCTTTAAGCCCCAAAGAGCCATTTTTGTCAGTCACTGCCAACAATCCTGGGCTAGCTTGACCAATGGTTTGACTCAGAAGAAGGCAGCTCCCCATATTCCAGAGTGGGCCACTGTGGGCCTCCAGATGCTTTTGGCTTGCAACTCCCATCAGCCCTAGTCAGCAGCCCATGAGGAATCATGGGAGATGCAGTCTCAGAAACTTCCAGTAGCCACAATTGCCCTTCTTCCTGCTGTAACCCTGAAAACGTCTCATCCAGCTGGGCTGCAATAATCAGGGCTGGGCACACTACACAATTAGACTGCTATGATTCCAGTTAAACTGTCACGGCTGACTCCTGTGGAATTCTTATAGTTTGCTGAAGCACTGGAACACTCCAACTGAGAATTCTAAGTACCCCTCTCTAAACTGCAGATCCCAGAATTCCATAGGATGGACCCATGGTGGCAAAAATGGGACCTTAGTGCTGTAACTGTGTAGTGTGAATGGGTCCCAAGAGAAGAAGGTGTCACATTAATAGTTTGCCTGAAGAAGCCCAAGGTCTACGATTGACTGGGCCAAGGTTCTAACTAAAAGGACTTACTCTGTACCATTCTTGATATACTCCACGGTTTTGTTTGGTGTCATCCCACTCACGTTAAAATTTCCAACTTCAGTGAAATCAAAACTAGGAAAGCAGCGATTAAGGACTGTGCAAAGAAATGGGAGAAAATTAGGACTAATTCTAAAGAGCTAAGGGTTGGCATTAACATCAAAGAATGTCCTGATTCTTTCTCTTTCAGTCTCTCCTCACACACATCCACATACAACCCCGGCTGAATCCCGGACCCCATGGCCAAAGCTTCAAACATTGGGTTTTTTTGCAAAACAATTCCCAGAATTCTTCAGCCAGCATGCTCAGGGCTTTGCTCAGAAATAACTGCAGAGGAGATTTTTAATGTGATATTAATGAGATGCTTAAATTCATCTCCTTTCTGAGTCTTCCACAGATACACCTCCTCATTTCAGATTCCACCGTCACCCATTTTTAATCATCTCTTACATACAGACACATGGCAGATACCTGGAAACTGAATTTTCCAGATACCAGGGCCAGCTCAGGACACCTTGCTGTTTGAGATGGAACAGCAAATTGCACCCCACTCTCTGGTCCTAAGATGAAAAACACTCCAAACTGGCCAAGTTAATTTGGTATATGACACAGAAAATGCTGTAAGCATCCTCCTCTATCCCTGGCAGTAAAAATACAATTATCAGGAAGAAATCAACTAATGATTAGCTATCCTTTCACAACACCCAAACTCTGACACTCGGGATGGCTGCTTCCCTCTGCTAAATGGTAGCTCAGCCAGATACTACATTTTTCAATTCTTTGTTTGCAATAAAACATTTAACAATATTTAATAATCATCACCTACCTTTCCTCCAAGAAGCTAAAGGTGCTGTACATACTTGTTCCAATTTTTATTTTCACAATAACTCTGTGAGATTAGCTTGAGAACAGGGTTTGGCCCAAGATCACCCAATGAACTTCCTAACTGAGGAGGAATCTGGTTCCATCTTGTCCCAATTATTACTTGAATACATAGTTAATCATATCAGTAGAAAACACATAAGCATTTAGAACTTGTATGTACAACCAGAGTCCTATATAACAGAGAAATTCCTCCCAAAGGTTCCATAGAACCCAGAGCACATTAATAGCCTCTTGCTCTATTGTTCCTCCTGCTCAGAGGATGGCTGAAATCTCTGGAAAATAAAGCAGAATCTAAGGCCTCTTCTCTCCTTCCCTTCACCAATTTAAAATTCAACACAATGCTTACAGGTAGGATTTCCAGATCTCAGGATCTGGCCTGAGTCTATGGGCCTGCACCTGTTCCTTAGCGCAAGGGGGAGGAATCTTAGGCCATTTCTCCACTAGACTGTTATAGTGCTATTATTCCACTTTCAACATCCTATGGAATCCTGGGGTTTGCAGTTTGGGGAGGGGCATTTAGAATTATCAGCCAGAGAGCTCTTTGGCCTCAGTAAATTGCAAACCCCAGAATTCCACAGGATGTTGAAAGTGGAATAATAGCACTATAACAGTGTAGAGTAGAAATGGCTTTAGAATGAATGTTCTGCCTTATAAAGTGTTGGGTATTTTCTTCTTTGTTAGACTTGGAAGTTTGTTTTATGTGACTGGAATAGTCCAAGCAACTGTGGCTGATGCTTAGAGAGGTCAACAGGGCCTGCCCCCTGTGACCTCACAAGGGACCCTACCTCAGTCTCAGATTTTGCCCTGAAATCTCAGGGCTTGGGATGGTACTAATCTGACAACCTTACCTAGGGATCACAGAACTGGAAGTGACCAGAAAGGCCATTGAGTTCAACCCCTGCTATGCAGAAATACACATTGAAAACACTCCTGACTGATGGCCATCCAGCTTTCATTTAAAAATCTCCAAAGAAGGAGACTTCACCGCATTCTGAGGTGGCATATCTCGCTGTTGAAGTACTCTTACCATCAGGAAATTCTTCTTAATGTTTAAGTGGAATCTAAACATGAGGCAAAAGTTCTTACCCTTTTAAAAGAAGGATGGGCATACACATGAGCAGTAAGCTATCCATTTTGTTGGCCTCAGTTCATCTCAGACCCAACAAAGAAAGAAATATTTTTGATCAAAACGGAGAACTGCAGTCTCAATATTGATATCTTTAAGGCAAGGGGGACTTTAGAGCTATAGAATTGGAAGAGACCATAAGGGCCATCGAATACAACTCCCTCCCATGCAGGAATACACCGTCAAAGCACTTCCCAACAGATGGCCATCCAGCCTCTGTTTAAAAATCTCCAAAGAAAGAGACACCATCACACCCCCAGTAAGCGTATTCCACTGTTGAACTGCTCTTACTATCAGGAAGTTCTCGCTAATGTTTAGATGAAATCTCTTTCCCTGAAGTTTGAAGCCATTGTTCCATGTCTTAATCTCTAGAACAGCAGAAAACAGGCTTACTCCATCGTCCATATGATGTCCCTTCAAATATTTATACAGAGCTATCATGGTTCCTCTTAACCTTTTCTTCTCCGGGCTAAACAGACCTAGTTCTCTAAGCCACTCATCACAGGGCATGGTTTCCAGGCCTTTGGCCATTTTGAGTGCCCTTCTCTGGACATGTTCCATCTTGTCAATATCCTTCCTGAACTCTGTGTGTGCGCGCGTGTGTGTGCGCACGTGCATATGTTTAGAGGATCTATATTCCACCTTCCAGGGAATTTCTGATCACTTTCAGTTTTGTAAAACTGCAAACGAAATAATTTTAATAAGTGTTATGTGTTAGAGACACTAGCCCATGCTGGTTCCCTGGAGGGCAAATTTAGACCCTGGACTTGCAGAAGTTGCCTGCGCCTACTTTACTGATTTCTATGGGCATTGCTTTTTCTTTTGTAGCACTGAAGAAAAGAGAAGAAAAGCATCTGAGGGCATTTTCTCATCATGCAGGAAAGGCACTGGCAGGATGGATCTGAAGCTGGCAGTCTCTCATAAACTCACTGTGGGTGCAGTCAGTCAGTCAGTACTCACTTGGTTTAGTTGGGATAGTGAATTCAGGACAAAGTTCTCTGTTGAGAATTTCTGATGTAGTCTGGGAAGAAAATTAGAAGTTCATTTGGTTTGCTGGTGCAGAGGAAACGCCACCTCCACACAGAAGACTTTAGCAGAGTATACAACTGATTTCATAGATGCCATAAGCCTATGAGTCTATGATTTCATAGACGCCATGAGATTCTAAAGGCACCCAGTCCCATCTGATCTAGGACACTAGGGGGGTCAGCTCTGGTTAGTACTTGGCAGTGATGTATTTGAGCCTTTTACTCCAAGTCTCAAGTCAAGTCTCAAGTCCTTGAAGATACTTCCAAGTCATGTCTCAAGTCAAGTCACAAGTCTGGGAGCCAACTTTATACCTCAACCTATATTCTAGAATTTCTGAACAGAGTCGAATAATGTCACCCATTTGCTGTTCTCGTCTAAGAAACATAGCCCACTTTGGGCTTGAGATAGATTGTCATGTGACCACCAGGCAAAAAGAGATGGAAGCACTGTTCAAAGTCATAAAGATTCTGGATGAATGTGTTACGTTACTGAACCGAGGGCAGTAAGTCAGTCACTAAAAATATACAAGTCTCAAGTTGAGGCAAGTCAATGCATCATTTATTGCCCAGTTGAATCCTAGTCGAGTTGAAGCAAATTAAATCTGACTTGAGTCCGAGTCAATCAACTCGAGTCTACATCACTAGTTGGATGGGAGACAGCCAACGAACACCAGGTGCTGTAGTATGTACATATGTGTGTGTGTGTGTGTGTGTGTGTGTGTGTGTATTACGTATGTGTGTGCGCGCGCGTGTGTGTGTATGTGTATTAAAGTCCACAGAACCCATTCTTCAGCCTTAGCATGGAAATAATTTCCACAACCAATCCCCTACAGAAACTTTTAAGCCCCACTTTGAGACAAAGCCAGACCTCAAAGATGGTGATGTTGTTAGGATTAGGAGGGGGCAAGGAACTGAAAAGGCCCAGCAAGAGGTGTGAACTGCTCTTCTAACGTACCAGGTGGGTGTTCTGAAGGTCAATACTTGGCTGGCACAATGTCTGGTTCCATACTGAGGAAGGTGGGGGACCAGAAGAAAAGAAGGCATTTGGAGGCACAGCCCAGAACTTGTCCGTGCAGGATGACACACAAATCTGGGGAGAAAAGAAGAAGAGTTTGGAACAAACACAGTTGGAACCTATAAAGCAGGGATGAGGAAATGATGCAGCTCTGAGCTTTTCACAGGTTGTGAGGCCCCATAGAATAGAACTGCCCCCAAATTGACCAAAACACTACAAATAGCACAAAACTATGGGGGGGGGGTTATTTTGATTTGTGTGCTTTGCCACCACAGACATCAGAACGCCAAATGATGGTTTCCTGGACCCTGGGCTGGACTTTGCTAGCTGAATTTCCCATGCAGCCATTTTTGATAGAATGTGCTTGCAGCAGTTAGAGATCATAATTAGGGAGCAAAGACACCAACGGATTGGAGAAACAAACTACACTCCTCCCCCTATGTTTGTGGGTTTGACCTTCGCAAATTTAATTATTCACAAGGTGCCCGCTTGCCTTCCCCCCATTCTCCCCCTCCCATTTCCTGGCCTTTTGCCCTTGGCAAAAGGCAAGCAAAGGAGGGGGAAAGATTCGTGGGCACGCAAGATTTCCCTCCTTAATGCTCCAGCCTGTCTCCTCTCAGGTGCACAGAAGAAAGGCAGTGTGCGCAGGCGAACTTCAGGAGAATTCAGGGGGAAAGGTCTTCCATCTCTCCAGTCTTTTGCCCATTGCCTGCCTGGGTGGTAGACAGGAGAGTGCAGGGGAAAAAATCCTTCTTCCTTTCCCTTCTCTTGCCCCTTGGCCGTGTACAAAAGAAGGAAGCCCATGCTGGCGTTGGCAGGCAGGAAAGTGCAAGGGGAAAGATCTTCCCTGCCCTCCACTCTCCTGCCCCTTGCCCACGTGGGGGCACAGAAATAAGGAAGGTTGTGCTGGCACCAGGCTCCAGACTGGAGTGGGGGGAAGGTTTTTCCCCATGCGCTCTCTTGCCTTTCTGCTGGGCCAGCTGAAGAAAGAAGGCAGAAGCAGGGAGCAGGGGGCGCTCACTGCAGGGGCAGGGAGTTATTCGTGGTATTTGACTTTCACACAGGTTCTGCACCCTGGATCTTGCAAAAGTTGAGGGATACTGTAAATGCTTTATTATGGGATCTCTGTTCTGGGATACGAAAGTTATTCAAGGTGCTAATCTAATCTGGCTTCATTCTGGGGAAGAACTGAGAGAGGACTGGTGGAAAAGTAGATGTGGGAAAACACACCTAAGGATATCAGTTTACATCACAGGGGGAACAGGATAGGCAAACAAAGAAGGACACTTTGAGTCACTCAAACTATCTAACCCTGTTAGTTATTGCCCTCTCTGAGGCATTTTTGACTCTCCAGTGCTAGATGTTGTTGTAGTTCTAACAGTTTTAAGCACAAGAATCATGATGGAAAAAGGGAAAAGCCAAACATTCACTAGATCCAGATCTCTAGGCTGTCACTGCCATCCTCTACTTGAAACAATTCAGTCTTAAGAGTGCCTTGAGCCCAATCATCTCCCTCTTTGGTGGGCAGTGTCAACAGGTCCCCGAACCAATGCTGATCTCGGAGGACTCATTGTCTGCCACACCTTCACCAAAAATATGCTTCTGAACTATACCACCCACACACAAAATGCTAATGACCAGAAGTTCACTTCCAGGTTGGGGAGAATCTGAAAAGGCTGACTCCTCCCCACACCAAAAATAAGGCCTTGCTCTTTGTTTTTGAGGAGAATCACTACTCTGGGAGTAGTGTAGTGGGAGTACTCTGGGAGGCCTCCCAGACCACCAATTTTACTTTTTAAAGAAAAATACACATTCCCCCCCCAAAGGAAGGGATCAGGGAGGGTGGATAGTTTCAGATTCCCAGGGCTGGGAAAAGGTGGGATACTAATAGCAGCAGCAGCAAGAATAACAATAAAAACAACAACAATAATAATAATTATAATAATACATTTAATTTATATCCTGCCTTTCTCCCAAATGGTTTTCAAAGCAGCTTACAATGTAAGTTTAAAACACAGCAGGTTTTACCACAATATGAAGTATAAAAACTTTAAGGTGTAAATTGAATTAAGGCACTGCTTTTAAGACATTACCTTAACAACAATTAAAAAGACATGAAGTGCATATTGAAAACATCACATCGGGGGTAGTATTAGCAGAAGTAGCAGCAGTAGTAACAACAACAACAACTACAACAATAATAGTAATAATAGTAATAATAATAATAGCAGCAGCAACAACAACAAAACAACAACAACCACGTCCTCCAAGAACATAGGAATTAATAGGATATCATCAGAGCCAGTGTAGTATAGTGGTTTGAGCACTGGATTATGATTCTGGAGACCAGGGTTCAATCCCCCGCTCAGCCATGAAAACCCACTTGACCTTGGGGGTGTCACACACACTTAGTCCCAGAAAACACTGTGATAGGTGAGAAACGAATTGAAGGCACACAACAACAACAACAACAACAACAACCAGGATATCATCAGATAAAGTGGCATGTTTCAAATAGTGTCATTTCTTATAATAGGAATACAATGGCACAATTGTTAAACCTGACATTATTTGGAACGTGTTACATTCTCTGATGGATAATTCACAGATTTTTAAATTCTTGGATAGAAACTGAATCACTGAACAAAACTGGACACAGTAACCCCTGTTAGACACTGAAACTGAGAGACAATAATGGTGGTGGTGATGATGATGATGATGATGATGATGATAGGCCACAAAAACAGGTTGTATCCCCTGGGCCTTGTGTTTCCTACTCCAGACTTATATCCTACCTGTGTTGTAGGGCACTGCAATCCATTCATCGCTGCCACAAGGACATTCAAACCCGTGGCACACTTGATAATGTTGAAATAGAGCAGGAAAGGTTTGTCACTGCAACAGAGAGAGGAGGAAAAACAAATTAAAATCTTAGAAGTCCCACCAACACCACTGAAAATGTAAGAAATCAGGCAGTATATTTACCAGGTGCCCAGTCCATAGCGCAAGTGACAGGTTCCAATGGAGGCACCCAGAAGTAACAGTGGCTTTGCTAAGGAGGGGGGAATTTTTGTGAGGAGCCCTTTCACCCTACACAATTATAGCACTATGATTTTACCTTGATTGCAGAGGCAACTGGGGCACATGCCCTGGACATCAACGCCAGGGTGCACAAAAATGCTGAACCCCCTCCACCTGTCCACCAGCCCCTGCGAGAGTCCTTCCTGGTGCTTGCCCTAGGTGCTGTTGAGCCTAGATACGCCACTGCTTGACTGCCATAGCTACGTCCTATGGAATCCTGGGGTTTGTAGTTTGAGGAGGTGTATTTAGACTTCTCAGCCAGAGGACTCCGCTACCTTACCAAACCATATGTCTCAGAATCCCATAGGACAGAGCTAAAGAAGTGGAATTATACTGCTATAACTTTGGTGTGTGGAAGAAAGAGTTAATCTCACTTCCCCCTTATGTGCTGTGGCCCAACCCACCTCAACCCACCTTGAGGAAACCAGCTAGTGTTAACACCACAGCCTGAGAAAGTTACTTTTGGAACCATAATGCCCAGCATCCCTCCCAGAGACAATGTTAGCTGTGGGATTCTGGGAGGTGTAATCCAAAAAGTAATCCTTCCAGAGCTCTGGTAAACAGGCCGTTAAAAACCTCTCCTTAAAATAATGACTTGCATGTCATGTAAAGAACAGGCTGAGATATGAAGGGACACAAAAAACAATTAAAATGATGTGGTAGAGAACTGAAATAGCTCAGTAAAAAGAAAGGTTTCTGAACAAAACAGAAAAGGGGGGAAAAGTAGGAAGGAAAACAGGTGGGGGGAAAGGAAAAAGAAAAGCTGGAAAGGTGGTGAGAAAAATCAGGAGGGGGGAATGAGATCCCAGTTGGCCAGGCCAACCTATACAAGTCAAGCTATTCTTGCTTTGTGAATCATTAAAGCTGCTCCCTATGGAAATAGAGCCACATCCTTTGGTTCCCCTTCCTTCCCATGGATCTTCCCCAAACCCACCGGTTGGCACCAATTCCACAATAGGATCCAGTCGAATTCCTGGGATAAATAACCTGCCGAGGGTCACCATAGAGCCAGGCTAATGTAAGAGAGAGGAGAGAGAGAGAAAAAGGAAAATGAGTGTACACTGGACATTTTACAGAAATAGTACTAGTTAGAATGCCAGACTAAAACCTAGAGACTGACAGGGATTGTAAAAGGCGCACGTACTTCCTAGGAACATCTAAAACTACCACGATATAATTAGTTTTTTCCCAAAACAAGCTAGAACATTGCAAATTATGGGGTGTTTCACCCCTTTTCAATACTGCTATTGTGACTGTAATTAATCATTTGAACACGCACATGGGGAAAACCAGATCTGCGAGACTATCATGATGCAGGTAAAATATATGGGAAGTTTCTAGTGTTTATGACTGCAGAAACAATTTATTTTTAATTGCTAAAGGCCATAAGCTTTTACAGTTCCTCCCATTCTACAGAACACAGGACACCCAGTTCAGGATAAAGAGATAGGTTTCAAGATTTTCACTCCTTCAGAAGAGAATTTGCCTCCAGAATTAACTCCATGCAAATAAAGCTATTTGTGGAAACTTACTGATCCTACGTCTTTGGCATGACTGGGCTTCCCGGCTGTGAAAGCATCGTACTTTGCTCGGTTCTTATTTCTAGTTAAAGGGAGATAAGCCTGCCAAATATCTCAATCTCACTCGACCGTTTCTACCTGGTCTTATCTTTGAGCTATGCAGTTTTCAGTGCTACTTACCAATAATCCCTACTACAATGTAACCAGCGATAAAGACTGTGAAAAGAACACAGCAAATAATATCTGTACAGCTCCTGCAGAAAGAAAAAGACTCTGTGAGGTCAACACACAACCTCACCAATTACAATAGCAGACACCCCTAACTCCCCAAAACTTACCAGAGTTTGGAAAAAAGTTACTTTTTTGGATTACAACTCCTCCAATTCCTCAGCCAAAATGGCCACTAGCTATGCTGGCTGGGGAATTCTGGGAGGTATAGTCCAATGAATAACTTTTTCAAGATCTGTTGCCCATCCTGGAGAGATTTAAATATCCTTCAAAGAGAAAAGTCATAGCAAATAGAAAAGTTTTCTAAGCATGCATACAGTACATTTTCTTCACTACTAAGTATGTGGAACCAACTTGCAGAAATATGAGGCAGAGGATATTTGCAAAACTGCCTGGCATAACTGCCAAGCAATTCTGAGCTCTGGACGCACTCCAAGTCTTGAGTCTACGGGCACCAAGCTCCTTGCCCAGGTGTCTTTCCTTCCTCCACTCACCTAGCGGTGGCCCTGACAAATTTTGACTGAATCTAAACCGGCGTACTAAAATAAGATTGCTGTCCTAAATCTGTTGAGATAAAGCCAACTTCATCTAAACGAAATAGACTTGCCAGAAAGATAAATAGGCTTAGGGTGGGAACATTTGTGTGAAGCATGCTGTGACTTCTCTTTCAGGAATTTGGCATGAGAAAGTAAAGGTATTCCCCTAGAAAGCACTTTTGCTCCCCACTAATTTCTTTCTGGTGTGCCATTGGGAACTTCCTGGTTCTTAGACTTACCAAATCCTGTCATAATAGAGCTTGTAATTTAGTGACACCACCTTATAACGGCAATGAGATTTGAAATTGTGGACTAGCCCTAGACACACTTCGTGGGCAATTAGCAAAAGGCCTATGCTTTTTGTACAAGAAAGTCTTTAAAGTTATCTAAAGATATAATAAAGTAGCACTTAAAGTTTCTAAAGTTTAAAGTTTCTCATTTCTAGCCTGTTTTGCATCTTAATTCTTCCCCTTGATATTTTTGATTCCTCCCTCTTCAGTTCTAGCAGCTCCACATAATCTAAATTCCATTCCTCGCATCTTTTCATACCACAGAGGTTTCTTACCTTTTCTGGATAGGACCACGGAAAGAAGGATCATATTTACACTTCTCTCCTGGTGAGAGAGAGAGAGAGAGAGAGAGAAATAAAGAGTATAACAAGGTAAGTTGAAAGGCTGCATACATATCAACAAAAACTAGGGCACAAACCTGCATAAAATTTGCATTTGCTGACTTTATACAGGTAGATGCAAGTACTACTAATTCAAACAAGAAATACAGCACATCTCACTATGGATAGGGAAGCCTGTGACTATTTTTTTATTATTATTTTATTCATTTATATCTTCCCTTTCTCCCAATAATGCGACTCAAGGTAGATAACAACAATTAAAACAATACAATTTTTTAAAAAAAAATAAAACATTCATTAAAATATAAATATATAATTTAGAAAACAATTTGAAAGTTTATGAAGTCAAAACACTACATACTAAAAAAAAGATATTGAAATATATTAAAAGACTATTCAAACCTTAAAAAAAACCCAACAGATCCACACAGAATTAAAAGCCCAAACCTAATCAATTTGTAAAAGCCTGACAGCACAAAAAGGTTTTGACCTGCTGACAGAAGGAGAACAAGGATGAAGGAAGGAGAACAAGAATTCCCTCTAGAGAAGGAATTCCAAAGTCTGGGAGTAGCCACGAAGAAAGCCTACTTCCCACCAAGGGAACTCTCTGGCGAGCTCTATGTGCCAGTTCTGTCTGTCAGTTGGGGACTAATGTTTGATGGGGAACCTCAAAATCCATCTTTGCTCTCTCTTCTTATAATATTTATTTTTAAACCATAATTGAATTTGAACAGCTCTTCAAAAAAGAGGTACCTCAAGACAGACAGCTGTCACTTGGCCACTCTATTCTGCAGATGTTGGGCAATTTCCCAGCCAAGCCACTTGTGATTAACCCCAGGAAAAGAGGCTCCTAGACTTCTGAGGGGAGATGCACTCCAGTACATCAGAAAAAGAGATTTATTGTTGGTGAGGTTGTGGTACAATGGGAACAACAGATTCAATCTGGTTGTGTTGTCCTAAATGGTAGGGTTTTTCAAAAAAAAAAATTGGAATACTTGATTTTTTTTAAGCAAATAACTCACCAGGAGCTACAACCCATTATTACAAATCATTTTGTACAAGGAGAAAGTGAAAAAGCTTCGCATAAAAAGTTTATTCCTGCATTTTTAGCATTTGTAAGGTTAGAAATTGCAAGAACATGGAAAACCACGTTCATATTAATCTTGGTTGAATTTTGCGATGGAGTTGCTTTCCCCAAGGAAAACTGTAGTGTAAAGTAATAGCTAGAAGGGAATTAGAAAGAGACAGATTTGGTCTCCTTTTATTTCATCAATAATAATAATAGCAGCAACAACCATTATTATTACCACACTTTTTCCCCAATATTGGGACTCAAAGTGGCTCACAATTTGAAAGAACAATATAATTAAAAACATACAAGTCGTCATGTGGTCCATCATCACAGTAATAGTAACAAACATTTTGGATTCCATCTTTTTCATATAATTATGCAATTAAAGAGGCTATTGTGTAATAAAGTCAGCCCTTCACACTTGTGAGGGTTAGGGGTGCAGAACCCTTGCAGAAGTGGGAAAATTGCAAATATTAAAATGTGTGTGGGAAAGGGGCCAAGGCACGCGGGGAGGGGGGAACAGGCACCCAGTGTCCAATCTAGGTCGGGGAAAGGAGAGGGAAGGAGGATGGCGCTATAATTCCTCTCTCCGACCCATCTCCTTCCATGGATGTGGGGGCAGGGGGTGGAATCAGGAAAGAGTTCATGGTGCTGAGAGATCAGGCCGCGATTCATCCTTAGCTGGCCAGGTAGCAGCTGGTGGTGGAGGAGGAAGAAGACCACAGCTGTGTTTTTAAAGGGTTGCACAGCCTGATCGGAGATGCGGAGAGGGAAAGTTCCCCTGAAAAATAAGGACTGGAGGTGCAGGGCTGGCAGGGATTGGAGAAACTCAGAAGTAATCAAATCTATAAAAATGAGAACCCCAAATCTGGAGAGCTGACTGTAATTTCTGGATGCAGCTAAACTTAAAAACAATGCTTGTGTTATTTGGCCAACAACATTGCTAGAATTTTATTTTGTTTTCTTTTCTCTTTTCTTTTTCTTCTTTTCTTCTTTCTTTAAGTTATGAATGTTTATTCTCACCAAAAATAAATCAAAACTTTTTTTTAAATAAAAAAAATAAAGCTGCAATCTAGGAAGAGCCCTGGGGGCTGCCTAATGCTGGGTAGTCATGAAGAACTGCTAGTAATTTCAGAAAGCGGAAAAGAACACAAAAAGTTCAGTTGTCCTCAAACACAGCAGATTGAACAGGCTGAATTCAGAATGTATGCGTGTGTGTTTATATGTCAGTTGTCCAAGTTCAATGACAATGCTGATACCATGAAGCCATTAAGTCCAATTACCAGAGATTAGAGATAAGCGGGGAGAGAGTAAGAGACTATAAAAACTTTCAAACAGGAAATAGCCAAACATCATGGAAACAAATTCAGAGAGAAAGTACATCAGGTGCCAGAAGACTACAATAGTCACTACTCTGGAATTCTAAAACATCACCAAAGAGCACTTGACAAATTTCTTCCCAGAATGATGTCACCAACAGACTACTATTCTAGCAAAATTTGTGTCTGGCTTAGCTCTAAGGCAGAGCAACAAAATGGTGTGGTTTTCCATCCGATTCAGCTGCCACGGCAAAATCCTTAGAAACTCACTGGATGACCTTGAGCAAGACATACTCCCTCTTCCTAAGCAAAAGGCAATAGTAAATCTCCTCTGAACAACTCTTGCCAAGAAAACTATAGGACACTGTTAAGTCAGAGCTGATTTAAAACATATTCACCAATAACAACTTAGTATCCAGAGCCAGTAAGAAACAGGAAAACACTTCTTCCCATTTCTGGTGGTAAAATTATAAGAGTAACAAAACAATTGCCTTAACCACTTAACCTGGTTTCCTGACACCCAAATCTGCTGCCTGACATGCTTGGCTCACCTTTTATCGCATTACAGGTCTGGTACTTTTTCAGAACCAGCGCTTCAAAACTTTTGGAACGACCTGAGGCAGTTCCTGTGGACACAGTATGCTTCCCTTACTGCATTATGAGGAAAGCCAAAGGGAAGAACGCCGTCTGGGATACCAGTAAGGCTGTTTTAAGAAGCCACTTTATTTAAATGGGGTTCGGAAATCAAGGAGAGAAGAACAGATAAAATTAAAAAGTAATCTTGATGAAATGTTGAAAAGAAAAACAGAATTGAGAAATAATCCTCCAGATAAAGACTTAACTAAATGAAATCAAGATTTTACAAAGTCAGTGAAAAGAAAAAAACTCTATAGGAAGATAAAATTGGCTTGCCAAAGGCACGTTGAGTACACTAACAAGCTGGGTAAACGGCTCGCTTATAAGCTACAAAAAGAAACAGAAATTAATCCTGGAAAGAAGAAAGCCTTATTTACTTTGGCACTCCTTTTTTGGAATGCCCTCTCTGAGGCCATTTCCACACTAGACTATTATAGTGCTATTATTCCACTTTCAACATCCTACGGAATCCTGAGGTTTACAGTTTAGGGAGAGGCCTCAAAGTCCCCTCCCTAAACCGCAAACCCCTGACTCCACAGGACGTTGAAAGTGGAATAATAGCACTATAACAGTCTAGTGCAGAAATGGCCTGAGTCCCAACTGTTGCTGATGTTGGCTTCATTTCCATGCTTGGCTCTCCATCAGGGCTTTTGTGGCCTAGGGCTCAGGGTCTGATTAGATTATGTTCTGACAGTGCAGATCCTTTTAAACAGTTCTAAATCATTTAAAATTGTTGTATTGCTTTATATCTTCCCATCATCAGCATCCCAATTTGCTCATCTGTGTTCAGATTCCTATCTCCTGCCCTTTGTTTCTATGACTGGTTCCTGTAGCTGTAATTGCACTATGGTGTCTTGATGCTATGATGCTACGACATCACGGTGCTATGACGGAAGAAAACGGTACGAGATATCCACACCCAAACTGGTTGCTGAATTACTGTGTCAAAGCGAGGCGTTAACGGATTATTTCCACTATGAAAAATAAACCTGTTTTCAACAATTCTGCAACCCAACGTGGCACAATAGCACCTGGAGAGGGACAATACTGTGCAATAAGGCAAAAGTGGGACTAATGAATCACTATGACAATATAACACCATGGTGTGATAAGACTCTGAGTGGCACAGGCAATGGAGTGCAAGAAGCGAGGGAAGAGTGCGTTGTGAGGGTTAGACCAGAGAGGAGGGAAGCGAGTGGGGAGAGAAAGGAGATCAAGCAGTGCAAGCAGCAGTGATATATTTAACTCTTTTAGTCCAAGTCTCAAGTCAACTCTCAAGTCTCTACCTTCAAGTCTCCAGTTGAGTCTCAAGTCCTTGCAAGATACTTTCAAGTCTGGAAGCGAACTTTATACCCCAACCTGTATTCCAGAATTTCTGGACAGAGTTGAATAAAGTCAGTTTTAAAAATTTAAGTAGAGTCAGCCCTCCACTTTTGTGATTTTGCTATCTGCGGCTTCGGAAGTGGGGAATGGGATCCTTCTTAGTTCCCATTTGTAAAGCCGGAGACTGTTTCAGAAGTGGGGAATAGAATACTTCTTACTCTGCATTACTGAAGCTTCAAGAGCTTTAGAAAGAAGGATCCTTCCTCCTCAATCTTGTTGCCTAGCACATTTTCTGTTCCCTTCTGAGATATGTGCTCTGCAGTCTGGCCACAAGTCTTGCCTGCTGTTCTTAGGAAAAGTTTTAGAAAGCTCCTCCTACATGTAGTGGGGACAGGCTGCTGAGCAGACCTCAAGCCAACCTCAAGCCCACTGCTTAACCCATTTGCTGTTCTCTCTAAGAAATGTGTCCACAATTGGGGCCTGAAACAGATTGTCATGTGCCCAGTAAGTTGTAAGGTTTCTAGATGAATGTGTTATGTTACTGAACCAAGGTCGTAAGTCAGTCTCTAAAAATATGCAAGTTTCAAGTTGAGTCGAGTCAGTGTAATTTTTGCCAAGTCAAGTCTGAGTCGAGTCACTGAAGTGACTTAAGTCTGACTTGAGTCGGAGTCAATTGACCCAAGTCTACATTAGTGGGAAGCAGTGGAGCATGGGAGGGGTAGGAAGAAAGGGAGAGTCAGTGCAAGAACCAAGGACCTGTAAGATAGCTTTGCTGAGAGGGAGGAGCGGCCCAGGGTCACATGGTAAATTCCATGACCAAGCAGAGATTTGTTCTTGGATCTCTCTGTTCCGGGTCCAGAACTCTAAATATTACTCTATATTGACACTCTCAGATCAACTGTAACAGTAAAAGTGGTGTGAAGATTAAAGTACAACGGGAGGGGGAAAATGCAACAACTAATGTTAAATTTTTAAAACTGTAGTAGTTTGCACAATATACAAATTATATGCCTCAATTTGATGAGGTGAAATATGGCAATCCTAGCCCAGCCCTATCATTTTGGTGGAGAGAATGACACATCAGGATGGGAAATGTTGCAATGGGAAAGGCAGCAGCCCCCTCTCCAGCTTTCCTATTCAGCCCCCAACCCAATATTTCCCTTTTGTTAGATTCTAGAGCTATGGGCACCACCAAGTCTACCCCCTCTAAAAGCCAACGCAGAGCTCTCAAATCCTGTCACAGTGCTGGCCCTACCATTAGGCAGATGAAGTGACTGCTCCAGGCAGCAGTTTTAAAAGTCATAAAGGGCAGCAACTTGTTAATTATCTACTTTGTTACTAAGGCATTTGCAGCGCGTGTGGGATCTTCTGACTCAAGTGTCAAAATTACCTGCCTGGTTTTGGATACTGTGCACCTTGACTTGAGGGGGGGGGGGGAAGCCAGCATTTGCTCCTCTGCTTAAGGCAGCAAAATACATTTGGTGGATTTGGTGGCCCATCAAGAAACGGTTTGAGAAAGGCTGTGCCTGGTTACTGTTTCATTATGACTTCAGTACACCCACCAACCACAGCAGTTCAGGGCCTAGAAGAGTTCAGTGTTTTGAACTGTAATTCTGGCCATGCTGATTGGAGGATTTGGGGAGGAAAGTCATGTTTCCCACTTTGCCTAGCACTACCTATCAAAATATATTTTACAGCTATTCCATCTTCATAACAGATTTTCTCGGGCCACTTCCTCACTAGGCTGTTATAGCGCTATGATTCCACTTTCAACCTCCTATGGAATCCTGGGGTTTGCAGTTTCGGGAGGGGCCCACCAGCCCCTCCCGAAACTGTAAGCTCCAGGATTCCATAGGAGGTTGAAAGTGGAATCATAGAGCTATAACAGCCTAGTGCGGAAGTGGCCACGGATAAGAAAAATAAAGATAGTGAGCAAACCCAAACTTAAGACAGCAAATACAAGACAATAATTTCTGGAGCAAGCCCTTATAACTCCAGGAACAAGGCAAGGGAATTGCATGTTGAAGGAATTGTCTGAAAGCAATCTTGGTCATCAGGTAATTTGATTTTAAGAGTGTGGATAACTTTGATTTGTTTCTTTTATTCTCTCCCTTTTTATTTTATCTTCTTTTGGTATCAAATCTCTTTAAAGGAGCAGAACAGTGAGGCTCTCCAGCCATTGTTGAACTACAGCTTACAGCTTTCCTCACCCTTGATTAGGGTGGCTAATTTCTCATAGAGTTGGAAGAGACCACAAGGACCACTGAGTCCAACCTCTTGCCATGCAGGAATGCACAAAGTACTCCTGTTAGATGGCCATCCAGCCTCTGTTAAAAACCTCCAAAGAAGGAGACTCCACCAAACTCCAAGGCAGTGTACTGTACTGTCGAACTACTCTTACCATCAGGAAGTTCTTCCTAATGTTTCTCTAATCTCTTTTCCTGACGTGTGAAACCTTTGCTCCGTGTCCTCGTCTCTGGAGCAGGAGAAAACAAGCTTGCTCCATCCTCCAGATGACACCTCTTCAAATATTTAAACATAGCTATCTAAACCTTCTCTTCTCCAGGCTAAATATACCCAGCTACCTAAGATGGTCTTCATAGGGCATGGTTTCCAGGCCTACTACTATTTTAGTTTCCCTCCTCTGGACATGTTCTAGCTTGTCAATATTCTTCCTGAACTATGTTGTCCAGAACTGGACCCCAGGTGGGGTCTGACCAAAGCAGAATAGAGGGTATCATCACTTCCCTTGACTTAGATACTATACTCCTATTGATGCAGCCCAGAATCACATTAGCTTTTTTAGTTACCACATCACACTGCTGACTCATGTTCAGCTTGTGGTCTAATAAAACTCCCAGATCCCTTTCACATGTACTGTGTTCAAGCCAGGTGTCACCCATCTTATATCTATGCATTTCATTTTTTTCTGCCCAAGTGTAGTAATACTTTACACTTCTCCTTACAGTTCTCAAGTTTGGCAAAGTTCCATACCCTCCAGCATTTCACAGATGAAAACGGGGACATGTGTGGCCAAGCAATATCAAAGTTTGACCAAGATGGCAAAAGTTATGAATGAAGTTATGAGGAACACACAAGCTAGAAGAGGCTGCAGCAGTTGGCTTTTGCCCGAATCTACTGGGAAGCACAAAACTCTGTCCCTTCCTCTCGTCTGCCAGCTTCTGAGTTAGTTGAGTACAATCTACTTTTGCATTTTGAACTCAGTTTGTAACAGTAAGTTGAACACAAAGGGGAAAATGAGGAGACAGGAAGAATTTTTATAAAATGATGTATCATTTGATATACGATTCCTGAGAAATTGTCTAAAATGGATATAAAGATGTCGCTAATACATGTTGGAAGGGTGGAGAACAAGAAGGGACTTTTTAATCATGCTTTGATGGACTTGTGAGAAAGCAAAAACATTTTGAATGCAAATATATATATTGCTGTGGCGGGTTTTGTAAAGAAATGTTCAAACAAAGCCTGAGTTTTTCCTTTTGGGACTTATGGACATGCAATTAAAAAAAAGGATTATGGAAAATTTCTGCAATAATATAGTCACTGCAGAGAGACAAATATACGCGCAGAAATAGAAAAAAACTGGCAAAGCCAAACACAGATGAGTAGATGGGAAAAGCAATGGACTTAGCTGAGATAAATATATTGACTGTTTTAAGTCAAGATGAGTCCTTGGGAAGATCTTTGAAGAGGTGGAAACCCTTTATGGACTTTTTGAGGAGAGAAAGATGATCTGATTGTTGCTGGATCTGACTATTAGTAGTTTAGTGATAACAGAAAGAATAGTGTAGTAGGGAAACTAGAGAGGCTGAAAGAAGTATAACATGTTGATATACAGATCAGAAGTTACTTTTTCTCTTTTTTTCCTTTCTTTGCCTATTTTTTTTTTCTATTGGAAAATATTTTGTAATTTTAAATACAGAAAATTTCACTTTTCTTTGTTCTGTTTTGTTGTTCTATTTTACTTTCTTAAACTTAATAAAAAATATTGTCATGCCCCAGCCCCATGGACAAACATGGACAGGATCCTTTCCAACAGCCACAACATAGAGACACAAACAGGATAAAACTTACTGCAGCCGAGCATAGATGAGAAAGGGAGAGCCCATGAGGCTTAGAACATTTATATAGAGAAGAGACATTAATTAGGCAAAGAGCTGAGGGAGGTTGTTGGCTAATAAGTGCAAGGGACGGGGTAGGGACAAATCTGTTGCAGACAACTGGTATAACTGGTGAAAGTTCTTCGTTTGGATCCTTGGCTCATGTTCCTGGAAAACCTTGACCCTCACTTTGTGTGCTAACTATGCTGCTGGATGCTCCCTTCGACTGACATTCTTGGACTTGGGCAGTTGAAACAAAAACAGTAACTGACTGATAAGTTTTTGTAAACCTTGTCTATGGCTGCTACAGTAGACTATTGGAGGACTGTGAACCATAGCTGTCTGTCTAGACGGGACAAATATTTTAAAACGAGAAGAGAAAAACTGGGACATTTGAAAGCAACTGAAAAAAATGGCAGACAGAAGATTAATCAGGACTGTCCCTGCTAAATTGGGACAGTTCAAAGACGTAGAGTTCCTGCTGACCGTACAATTCTGAGCCCTGTTGTAAACTGTCAGCTGCCTCACTTCAGTGAACAGAACTTGAAATTTTTTCTTTTTGAACTACAGATCCCAGAATCCCCCAGAATTCTCCTCAAGAATCCAAATGTGTTGACTAGCCCTGAATAATGAACACGGGTAAGCTTCAACTTTCAGCGTTTAGAAGGGAAAGCAGTTACACTACTGGAGTAACAGCCTGGAGTGGTTTTGTGCTTGTCATGGTACAAAGAGGCCTCACTTTTGTTACCTTATCCTGACTTTGCTCTGCAATGTGAGGTTGTAAGGGCCACCAATGGAGGGGAAGGGGGAGACAGGCAGCCATGGACAATCCCTGTGCCTGTCCTGCAACTCTGCCACACTGCGTTTACTTCATGATCAGCATGAACAATCACCATAATTACCACCCAGAGAACTTTGGCTCCTTGGCAGGTTAAAGTGTAATAAACGAATACAGTGCAGCAAAGAGGAATGTCACTGGTGTCATTTACTTGCTTTCAGTTGCAAGCACATTAAGTTTGTGAATACAAAAAAAGAAAAAAAAAGTTTGTGAATACAACAGGGCAATGAGCATTCAAGGCTTTTTCTAGAGAGGAAGGGCTCTCACATTTCTTGTACGTCAGCTGAGCAGAGAGATAAAACGCCCACATTTCTGGTCTGACCAGTTCACTGGGGGCACAGCCTGCAATGGACGATTCCATGATTAATAACCTTCAGCCAGTGGACCAGGCAGCTGCCTAGGTTTTGAGGGTGCTAGTGCCAGATCAGGTCAACCAGTTATAATTTGTGTCATAGCTATGCCTTCTCTCACATCTCTCTCATAACTAGACATGACGTTTGTCACACAGTTTAAGTTTTCAGACCATTTAGGATTATTTATTTAATTAAAATCTTTCTATCCAGTTGTGTAGGAACGGAGGGGTGGGGGGGCGCTTCACTCCGGATGGCAATGTTTTTGGGGCGTCCCAGCTCATAGCCAGGCCCCCGGGTGCCCTGGCCATGTCTCCACACACCGCGGCCAGGCCCCATGAACTGCAGCCACCCCCCCCACGCACTACAGCCATGCCCCCACTCATCATAGCCCCGTCCCCTCCTGCCCCCCCTCCACACACTCCAAGCTCCACCACTGTTTCTATCCTTCCTTATATCAAAGCAATTCAGGGTGTGGCGTGCAAGTAAAAGGAATGCAGACCATAAAAACAATAAAAAATAATTTAAGCAGGATAAAAACCTATCCATAGAATCGTAGAGCTGGAAAAGATCACAACGGCCATTGAGTACAACCCCCTGCCACGTAGGAAGACACACTTAAGACATTCCCAACAGGTGGCCATTCAGCCTCTGCTTAAAAACCTCCAGAGAAGGAGACTCCACCACACTCCCAGCCAGCATATTTCACTGCTGGACAGCTCTGACCATCAGGAAGTTCTTCCTGAGGTTTAAGTGGAATCTCTTTTCCTGAAGTTTGAAGCCATTGCTCCTTGTCTTGGTCTCTGGAGCAGCAGAAAACAGGCTTGCTCCATCCTCTATATGACATCCTTTCAAATATTTTAACAAAGCTATCATGTCACCTCCTAACCTTCTTCTCCAGGCTGTACATACCCAGCTCCCTAAGCTGCCCCTCACAAGGCATGGTTTCTGGGACTTCTCCTATTTTGGTCACCCTTCCATGGATATGTTCCAGCTTATTAAACCAGTTTAAACAGATTTAAAAGATAAAAAGTTTTGCAAGTTATGTGTACTAGTATTTTGAGAGAAATTGGGGGGCGGGCGGAGGGGTAAGCAAAGGCTTTAACAAGCAGCCATGTTTTTACTTGACACATAAATGAAATCAGCGTTGGTGCCCATCGGGCTTCCAAAGGGATGGAGGACATTCTACAATCAGGGGGCCACAGTTGAGAAGGCCCCCTCTCACAGATTAAAGTTGCAACCAACGGTAACTTTAGGTCCAAAAAGGAAATAAGAATCCAAATTCTGAGTGTTCTTTGTTTTACTCCAGTCAAGCACCAGCACTGGGCTAGAGGGGGAGAGAGTAATGTTCGGACTGTCCATCACAGCTTTTTGTCTCTACCTCAAGGTCGTAAGTTGGAACTAGCAGCTCACAATTGCTATCTGTAATTGCTAGAGAGATTCCACTGGTGCTTGTGGGAACATCTGACCCATTGAGAACAATAGACAAAGGGATGTTGCTGCTACTACTGCTGCTGCTGCTATTACTACTACTACTTCTACTCCTACTACAGGAAGTCCCCACCTTTCGCTACCCTCCTATCTGATGACTTGTTCTTTTAGCTCTTCCAAATTAAGGACAAGTTCCATTAATTTGACATGGGGTCTGCTCTTTCATCAATACTTATTTATTATAATTGTATATTAATTATTAATAAAATTTATTAATAAAATTTATTAATTAACATATTAATAAAATGCTTATTTATTAATAAATTAATAAAGTTTTTCTTGCCTACGAAGGCTTGCTTGGGACAACTTGCTTGCCTATGGAAAGAGTGAACCTCCTGGTTGAATTAATGGAACTTGCCAGTATCGCAAGCATCAAAACAGCAGAAGTCAGTTCTTCTCACCTATGGAGGCTCGCTTGGGACCACACAGGCTCTGCTTGCAAACCAAGCTCAGGGACAGTGGCAGAGTTTGGAGTGTGTCAAAGGGGGGTTGGGAGGGGGTGGGGCTATGGCACGGGGAACATGGCCACTATGCGTGGGGGCATGGTCATGATGCGTGAGGGCGTGGCTAGGGTACGCAGAGGCGTGGCTATGGGCTCAGACGCCCCAAAAACATTGCTGCCCAGGGCAAACCGCTCCCTCATCGTCCCCCTGCCCCTACGCAACTGCTCAGGGAGGGAAGGGAGGTGTGAAGCCAGCTTCACAAGCACCACATGCAGTCTGTAAGTCCTTCATGTTTCCTACAGTAGAAAGGTTCCACTTTTCAACCACTTCCACTTTCTGACAATGCTCTGGTCCCTAACCTGTCAGATAAGTGGGGAAAGCCTGTAATTCATGCAGACACCACAGTCCTTTATGGCTGCCAGATCTTAGCAGATCTCCAGATCCTGGAGCCTCCACTGTGTGTGTGTGTGGGGAGTTGACTCCAGATAACAGAGACGGTTCAGATTCTTCAGTTTTCACAAGTAAGAGACAAGGCTGCACACAAACCTCCGATCAGGCAGAGCACTTTCCAGTAGGTTATGCCATTTGCTGCACTTTGCAAACATTAATTAAATCAAGGCTTGCGGTTGGCAAAGACACTTAACTTCTGTCCAAGAAAATAGATTCTTTCTGTGTGTAAGTTTGAAAGACAAGCTATGACCAACTGTGGTTGCTGCTTAAAATATACTGCTTCAGAGCATCACCAGGCTCCACCCAATGACGGCATGAGGGGCCATCTCTACATCTTAGAGTTTGGCATGGAAATTTCAGGGCCTGAGATGATCCTGACCTAGCAACCCTAAGTCCTGATAATCTTGGAGTGCCCCGCACAGTAATACTGGTGTAAAAATACAACCCTGTGCAGGGCAAAGTGTCTATCAACATCACAGGCTTCTTTTACCACACACAATTATAGTACAGTCAGCCCTCCACATTTCCAGGTTTCACTTTTGTGGGTTGGATTATTCACAGATTATTTGCTGTCAGCTCTGCTGCCTCCCTTTGCTTTTTTTAATAGGGACTGCAAGCCTCTTGAGACTGAGAAACTGAACGAGGCTTGTAAGTCCCTGTTAAAAATGGTGTGGGGCAACAGTGGAGGTAGCAGTAAGCCCCCCCAGCCCCCCAGTTCTGCCTTATGAAGGAACCCTGATGCCTCAAACAAATCCACAGTGGGTTGAATACGGTGATCATATTTTTTTCTGTGTTAAATATGGTTTGGGAGGGCCTAGAGTGATTCATGTTTTTTCCACTTTCATGGGGGTCCTGTGCCCCTAATCCTAGCAAATGTGGAAGGATGACTGTACTTTGATCCCTCTTTAACTGCCATGGCTGCATCTTACAGAATCTGGATTTGTAGTTTGGTGAGACACCACGAACACTCAGCAGAGAGTTCTAAATACCTCATGAAACTACAAATCCCATAATTCTACAAATTGAGACATGGCAGTTACATTGATCAAAATGCCACAACTGTATAGTGTGAAAGAGAACACAGTCTCCTTTAGGTAAGGCATGCAGTTGACCCTCCACATTTACTAGGGTTAGGGGCACAGAACCCTTGCAAAAATAGAAAAATCACAAATATCAAGATGTGCATTTGTGGTAAGGGAGCCAAGGCATAGCAGGGCGAGCAGGCACCCAGGGTCCAAACCAGGTCAGGGAAAGGGGGTGGGTTGGCATACTAGCCCCATACTTCCTCTCTCTCACCCATCTCCTTCCTCAGATGGTGGTGGGGTCATAGGGGAGGGTTTATGGTGCTGAGAAACTGGGTTGCGAGCTGACCTTAGCTGGCCAGACAGCAGCCAGTGAAAGAAGAGGAGGAAAACGAGAGGCAGGTTTTTAAAGGGCTTTATAGGTTTTTAAAGGACTTTACAGCCACTCTTAGCTCCTGGAGAGAGGGAAGGAAGAGACCAAACCTGAAAATCTCCCACTCCTCAAGCAGAAACTGAAGAGACTCCTTTATCTTTAATCTGCTCCATTTGCCCAAGATAGCTACACTCTTATCTCTTCCTTCAAAGACAGGTAACATGGGTGTTCCTGCTAATCATACTAGTGTTATAAAACAGAAGAGGGCCAAATGCCCTGGTAACATCTCATACACTAGCAGGTTGTGGTGGCAGTGGCAGTGTGCTTTCAAGTCATTTCTAACTTATGGTGACACTAAGGCAACCTTCAGTGGGCTTTTCTTGACAGGATTTGTTCCGAGGGTGCTTGCCATTACCTTTGTCTGAGACCGAGAGTGAGTATCACTTGCCCTGGTGGGTTTCCATGGCTCAGTGGGGATTTAAACCTTTGTTTCTCAGAGTCCTAGTTGACCATTCAAACCCTGACATCAGCCTCTCAACCATTTTACCTTACAGGATCCCTCAGTCTGATGATACTCTTGAATAAATTTTTTTTTTTTATGACAACAAGACATAGACAACCAAATAACACCAAAATCAGGACAACAAAGCAAATATAACAAACACATAAACTCTAGAGAACTATTGATATTTCTAAAATACAAAAAAACAAGGAGATAATCTCCTTCCAACTTCCTTTTACCTATTAGATGGATTTCTATAACTCAAGATTAACCAAACTCCTATAGTTGTCAAGTTCCCCCTCCTACCTTTCTATAGTCTAATCTGCTCTTTTCTTATCCTAACACAGAAAATTTGCCCTAGCAAAATTTGTAACTGTCAACAGTTTCCATTGTTATTATTGAACAATGTCAGCCAAATATATATAAAAGTAATACTATGAAATCTCATATCTTATTACAGATTCTCAAATCTTTTCTCTTACGTCAATGTTCTTCCCTTGATTCAAACCCTCATCTCCCAGAGTCTTAGTTGACCATTCAAACCCCTATGTCAGCCTTTCAGCCATTTTACCCTGCAGGATCCCTTAACATAATTTTCCGGTCTGAGGGTAATTTTGAATAAAGTTTCAAAAAGTTTTCAAAATTTTGAAATCGTCTCACAGAGCCAGTATGGTATAATAGTTTGACTGTTGGAGTGTGAATCTGGACACCAGGTTCTGAATCCCCACTCAGCCACAGAAATCCACTGGGTGACCTTGGGCATGTCCCACTTTTTCAGCCTCAGAGAAAGGCAAATCCCTTCTGAACAAACCCTGTCAATAAAACCCCATGATAGGTTCACCTTTGGAACCATAGGTCAGAAATGACTTGCAGGGCACACAACAATACTAGGGACGAAAATCAAACGGTAGTTCTTCATTTATGAAGACACAGTGATATCTGGAATTTGGGGACTGATCCTTAGCTGTAATGCAGTCAAACTTCTCCGTTCTGCAAAATGCCTTTTAAATTTCCCCCAGTGCTCCTTTAACACAGTATTGCTCCAGGACACAGTGACAAAATTAAAATTCTGGCTAAGTTGACTGGTGCTGTTTGGAGTAGTTCTGACAGCCACCTAGACTTCTGAAAGTAGTTCTAACCAAGTGTCTCCTGAGGGGATAGCATGAGAATTTTATGGTCAGGGAGTGACTGTGCTCTATTGCTTTGGTTAGCATGTTTTTTGCAGAGTGAGGAGAAAACGTCCAAAGGCCATTTCCATCAACAGATGCTCCAGCCCCACCCTTGTACATTCCTAGAGTGAAAGTTTTCAGCATACATTTTGCCTTTCTTTTCTTTTCTTCCCCTTTGCAGAGGAGTGTTTCTGTTGGCCGGTTGCGCAACAAAACAAAGACTTTGGCAGACTACAGACTGGTTTCTAATCTTAGACAGCGATGGGATCTACTGAACCCTCCAGCAACTCCCAGCATTCCTCATCACTGGCTGTGTTGTCTAGGGCTGATGGGAGTGGCAGTCCAACAACATCTGGTGGGATGCATGATGCTCATTTCTAGAAAAATGTTCACAGAAGGTCCATATCACCATTCCACAGAAATGTTCACAAAAGGTCCATATCACCACTCAGTAGTAGAGGATGGGACAATTCCCAGAGGCAGGGAAAGACATCACGCAGTTCAACTATGGAATCTGCTATCAATTGATGTAGTGACAGCAGCCAACTTGGAGAGTTTGAAAGGAGGTTAAAGAAATGTATGATGTCGCCAACAGTTGAGTTGGATTGGAGGTAGGAATCATAGAGTTGGAAGAGACTATAATGGCCTTCGAGTCCAACCCCCTGCCATTCAGGGACACACACTCAAAGCACCCCCAGCAAACGGCCATCCAACCTCTGTTTTAAAACCTCCAAAGAAGGTGACTCCACCACACTCCAAGGCAGCATATTCCACTGTCGAACAGCTCTTACCATCAGGAAGTTCTTCCTGATGTTTAGATGGAATCTCTTTTCCTGAATTTGAAGCCATTGTTCCGTGTCCTAGTCTGTGGAGCAGCAGAAAACAAGCTTGCTCCATCTTCAAAATGACATCCTTTCCAATATTAAGACATGACTATCATGTCACCTATTAACTTTCTTTTCATCATCCTAAAAATACCTAGCTCCCTAAGCCACTCCTCCTAGGGCATGGTTTCCATTTTGGTTGCCCTCCTCCAGACACATTCCAGCTTGTCAATATCCTTCTTGAATTGTGATGCCCAGAATTGGACACAGTATTCTAGGTGAGGTCTAACCAAACAGTTGCGTAGGGACGTGGGGGCGGTGGGGGGTACTTTGCCCTGAGTGGCAATGTGTCTGGGGCATCCCAGCCTGTAGCCATGCCTCCACACACCGCAGCCATGCCCCTCCCGCTCCCCCTCCACACACTCCAAGCTCTGCCACTGTAGCCAAAGCAAAATAGAGTGGTATTATTACTTCCCTTGATCTCAGCACTATACTCCTATTGCTGCAGCCCAGAACCACATTGGCTTTTTAGCTGCCACATCATACTGTTAACTCATGTTCAGCTTTTGAAAGCTGCCATTAACATGATTTTCAGCTAGTGAGAGGAAGTAGATGTAGTTGCATTGCAAATCCCATCAACCCTGGCAGCACAGCCAATGGTGAAGAATGCTGGGGATCACAGTCCAAACACTAAAAGCAACAACAATGTTTATTTATAATAACTTTTTCACCAAAGGGTGGAATATCAACATATTCAGTCAAAGACAAGGACAATAAAACATAACACTATAAATATACGTAAAATCTGGAGGGCTGCTTGATATCCACTTCTGTTTAAAGGAGATTCCCAAACTTTGGTCCTTCATCTCCCAGAAGACCTAGACACCTTGTCCAACAGTCAGGAATTCTGGGAGATGAAGTCCAAAACAAGTGGAGGACTAATGTTTGGGAACCACTGGTTTAAAGCTTAATTGTAGAGGAGGAGATGAGAATCAAGGTAATTCTGGGCGAGCCAAGAGTACACCAAGGCAAGGAATAACCCTTTCACCCCCCCAATGTCATATCCCTGGGTATCTCCTGCCGGGCCTGGCTGTAATATGGGGAAGGGGGCAAACTCCCATTGGCAGCAACAGAAGGTTGGTTGGTTTGCTTGTTTCTAGGTGGAGTAGGAGGAGACTTCAGCAAGTTGCAGACCTTCTGACATTTCACAGCTGAAAACTGGAGAAAATGTGGCCAAGCAATGTCAGAGTGTGGTCAACACGGCAAAAGTTATTAATGAAGAACAGCAGACAAGCTAGATAAAGCTGTAGCAGTTTGCTTTTGCCTGAGCCTACAGGGAAGAGCAAACTGGCACCCCAACCTCCTTCCCTCCCTGCTGAGTTACTTGAGTGCAAACTACTTTTGCAATCTGAATTTAGTTACAGCAAATGAAATAAGCTGAGGGCAAAAGGGGGAAAGGGGGAGGAGAAAAGAGAAACTGGGACATTTTAAAAGCAGCTGAAAAAGTGGGATGGCAGAGGATAAACAAGGATCCTCCCTGCCAAACTGAGACAGCTAGAGGGCATAAAGTTGGTAGGAAATGGTTAACAGTTTCCTACCTAGTTGGAAGACCTGGGCAGCACAACCAATGGTGACAAATGCTGTGGGGGTTACAATCCAGCCCCAGAAAGCTGGCCTCCGCTTGGCAATCACCCTCATAATCCAAGGCCTATCTAAGTCTCAGTAATCCTTCATCCACTTAACATTTATATACCAGGATGGTACATTTTAGACTCTCCAGAGTCACATTTTGTGGCAGAATCCATTCAGAACCAGACCAACAAATGTTGGCATGCTCCTCACCAGGATAGTTGTAAGCATTTCCTCTCAATTTCACCCACTTGTCATGTTTTCGTTCTTTTACAAGCCAAAACCAGCAAGGATGGAAAAACAGATTGTAAGAAAAAGAGAGTGAAATTTCTCCCAGCTAATTTATTCTGTACTCAAACAAGTGACAAAATCACAAGGCCATGAAACAGAAGTGTCATGCTCCAGTTGTCTGTAGATTGTCCTCATTCAGGGGAGATGAAACCTTCTTCCACATTTAAAACATGGGAGAAACTGGAATTCTTACTGGGATCAGAAAAAAGAAGTGTACATTAAACTCTGAGCCAGCACGGTCTAGTGGATACCAGGCCTAAAGCATGGAGCCCTTCTAGACATTGCTGGTTTTCAATTCCGATCAGCCTCAGTCAACATGACTAGTGATCAGAGCTTATGAGGTTCAGTATCTGGAGATACCCACAGACTCCTCACTCTGTTACCACACCTTACACCCCCCCCATCCTGTGAGACAGAAAAATTGGTGAGGAATATCATATTTCATATAAAACTGAGTGCTTATGGCTGTAAAGCATGTTGGAAAGGGCACTGTCTGTAAGCATCTTGCGAGGTTGGATGACCTCAGACATGGCCAGGTCATAAATTCAAGAGGATTAGGCAGAAAACCCAACTTAATGGGCTTGAGATAATCCTCTCAACTACCCTAGATTCCAAAAACAATAGAAGACAAAACTGCCCAAATGAAGCAACCATAGACTAACATCCTGTAACCCCATCCCACAGATACTTCCCTTTTGTTCCCTTACCTGTCCAGACGTCAAGAGACTATCATGACTTCCATCAATGCTTTGTCACCTAAAGTTAAGACAATCAGCCCATTCCAGCCCATTGTCTGCTCTGCCAGAGAGCAATTAACACATCCCTTCAGGGTAGGAAACAGAGTATATAAGACCTAGGTCTGACCCCAGCAATTTGTAGTACTTTGGATGTAGTGCTTTGGATGCACATTGGCATGTTATGCTGCATGTGGACCCCCAGACTCGTGTTCTTTGTGCTATCCTCAGACCACTGTTTGAGCCAGTCCCTTTTAACCTTCTGCTTCTGGATTAGTAATTATTACCCTCTTCACCCAAAATCTCTCTCTATCCAGCCTTTCTTGAATCACTTTTCCTTAACCTTGTATGGTTCATGAGACTGATCGATTTCTTGTGTGTATGTCTGTTGATTTCCAAATAAAAACATCCTGTTTGAACCTTTAACTGGAGTCCTCTCTACAGTTCATACACAGGTGAAAAGATCCTGCTGTTACCCTTCTCTCACAGACCTCCTTTTTTGCTATAATTCCTCACATTTTAAGGTGATGTTGGAATTGCGGGTGGATCCCAGAGTGCCTCATCTTTTGGGTGACCACTTTCAGACCAGAGAGTTGTTAAGAATGTCCAGACTTCTTGAAGAGAGCCAGTGTGGCTGGACTAGGACTCTGGGAGGCCAGGGTTCCAATCCCTTCCTGGCCATGGAAACCCACTGGACAAGTCACACTCTCTCAGCCTTAGAGGAAGGCAAGAGCAAACCTCCTCTGAGCAAATCTTGCCAAGAAAATCCGAGTTGACTTGGTGGCACATCACAACAAACATTAAAACCAAACTGTCAGTATAGTGAAGTTTTTATTGGGGTCAAAAGAGTAACCTCCCAATTCAAACAATTGAGGTGTTTTCCTTCACAGTATAGAGACATGCACGTCAAAGAGTTTTGCTTCCTTCTGATTACCAAAGAAAATGATCCTCCTTATGACCTTGACTTATTTATAGACTTTCAGAAAAGATTTCTTCCCTCTTCTCTTTCTCTCCAACATTTCCTTGTTCCGACTCTGGACATTGCTAAGTAAATATCCGCCTTCACCTCCCTCCCTCGCTTGCCTTTCTTGGGCTGCACCCTTCTGACCAAACATGCCAGTCTGTTACCCTGGACAACTCCCCGACTCCCTCTGTCATCCTGAGAGCTACCAGGTAGAGAGTGGCCTGTTTGTCCAAGCCGAGAAAGTTTATACGCCAAAGCCACCGAGAGAGCATTCAAAGGGGAATGTTCAAACATTAATGAATGTTGTCAACTTTAAAATAACTAAAACTCATTCTGAGATTAGGAGGAGAAGGAAGGAAGGAAGGAAGGAAGGAAGGAAGGAAGGAAGGAAGGAGGGAAGGAGGGAGGGAAGGAAGGAATATGACGTGTGATTCAGGTCTGAGGTATGTTCACATTACATAGTTACAGCAGTATGATTCTACTCTAACTGCCGTGGCTTCATCCTATGGAATCCTGGGGTTTGTAGTTTGAGGAAGCACTAGTGCTCTCTGGCTGAGAATTCTATGTATCCCTCCCTAAACTCCAGTTCCCAGGATTCCATAGGATGTTGCCATGGCAGTTAAAGCAGAATCTTAGTGCTATGATTGCAAAATACGAATGGGCCCCTAATCAGCTAGAGCAGAGTGTTCTTAAAAGGCTGAAACTGTATTTAAACCTCAGCTTTCCTGAGTAAGAAAGCCTCTGTGGAACAGACAGACCTACACACCCATATATCGGAGAGCAGGTTGGCAAGATTTTCTGTACCTTGGCTCAGTCATTAATCAGAATGGAGACTGCAGTCAAGCAATCAGAAGAAGACTAGGACTTGGAAGGGCAGCTAGGAAGGAACTAGACAAAATCCTGAAATATAAAAATGTATCATTGAATACTAAAGTCAGGTTGTCCATGCTATCATACTTCCAATTTGTATGTACGGTTGTGAAAGCTGGACAGTAAAGAAAGCCGATAGGTAGAGAATCAGCTCATTTGAGAATGTGGTGCTGGAGGACAGTTCTACAGATGCTTTGGACTGCTAAAACGACAAACAAATGGTACCTAGAACAAATCAAGCCTGAACTCTCCCTAGAAGCCAAGACAACTAAATTGAGGCTGTCGTACTTTGGCCATATGATGAGAAGACATGACTCAGTAGAAAAGACAATAATGCTTGGTAAAGTAGAAGGCAGTGGGGAAAGAGGAAGGCCGCATTACAGATGGATGGACTCAATCACATCCCTGAATCTGCAAGACCTGAGCAGGGGGGGCTGATGATAGGGTGACTTAGAGGTTTCTCATCCATAGGGTTGCCACAGGCCAAAGTCCACCTGACAGCAGTTAACAACAAGGTTGGCTCAGGGTAGCCATTTGTCAACTTTTTAGAAAGGACACTCCTTTGTTTCCAAGGGGTTCCCTATTTGAAGCACTATGCAGTCCAAAGCTAAGAAGGAAGAACAGTGGGGACTTGGAAGCTGTTCATCCACAATTAGCACCAGAACAGCAGTCTGGGAAGCAGGACAGGTATTACATAGTCACAATCTAAATCCAGCATAAGGATCCCGTTCTCACCTCCTTCTCAACAATGTGCAAATGGCTGCCTCAGCTAAGGTGGCAGGCCTGCTTTGGCCATCTGTGGGGACTGAAGATATTAATACTGAGAACAAAGCAGAGGTCCCTCTCGCCCAGCATTTACGCAGTGCAATGTTTGTAAGAAGATGCATTCCTTGATACAGGCTGTTTCTATGGAATGTCTGGGAAGCTAGCCTGTGACCTTGGGCAGACCAATAAAGTATCTGAAGAGCTGGAAGTCTTACCTCTGAAAACTCTGATCTCTAAAGACAACACTCATCTGTGTGGTTCACCATAGGTGTGCCTGGGGCCCAGAGGCGAGTAGTACAAACATAGCCTCCAGCTGCCCTGATCTGGAAGAGACAGTCCCCATTAATCTGATGTCCCCCAACTTTTTCACCCACTTTTCATAGAATCATAGAGTTGGAAGAGACCACAATGGCCACTGAGTCCAACCTCCTTCCATGCAGGAACAAACACTCAAAGCACCCCCAGCAAATGGCCATCCAGCCTCTGCTTGAAAACCTCCAAAGAAAGTGACTCCACCACACTCTGAGGCAGCATATTCCACTGTCAATGGCTCTGACTGTCAGGAAGTCTTCCTGATGTTTAGGTGAAATCTCTTTTCCTGTAGTTTGAATCCATTCCTCCGTGTCCTAGTTTCTGGAGCAACGGAAAACAAGCCTGCTCCCTCCTCGACATGACATCCCTTCAAATATTTAAACATGGCTATCATGTCTCCTCTTAACCTTCTTTTTGTCAGGCTGAACATACCTAGTTCCCTAACCTCTCCTCATAAGACATGGTTTCCAGACTCTTCACCATTTAGGTTGCCCTCCTCTGGACATGTTCCAGCTTGTCAATATCCTTCTTGAACTGTGGTACCCAGAACTGGACACAGTTGCTTTTAAAATGTACAGTTTCTTCTTCTTCTTCCTATTTGCCCCCTGTGTCCTCAACTTATTTCCAGCACTATAAACTGAATTCAAAGTGCAAAAATTCTTGCCCTTCCCAGTAGTTTCAGGCAAAAGCAACTGCTGCAGTTTCTCCTAGGTTTTATCTGCTTCCTCGTTAATAACGATTGCCATCTTCATCAGATTCTGGTATTGTCTGGCCATGTTTGTCCTAGTTTTCATCTGTGAAATGCCAGAGAGTACGTTCAAATGACATTTTACTTGTAAAGGCACACTGCTGCCATCATGTCTTGTAAGGGCAGGACTAGCAAGAAGCCAAAAGCTGTCAGAAAGCCCTCACTGGTTGGAAGCCCGAGGCAATGCCCTTCACAGTCCAAAAACAGCCATGCTTAGCTTCTTTTTGACATCCTGTAACCCAGCATATTTCTCATGTTCTCTATGGGCTTGATCTTGAGACCTTTAACAGCAAAAATTCCTGGAGCTGTCCCTGCCTCCCAGCCAGCATAGATTCTGAGAGCAATAATAAATAACAACAGTGACAGCAACAACTTTTCAAGCTCTCCAACTTTTTCCAAGATGGCAGAGCCATGATCTCTTCATATCCTTGGATGCTGATGTTAGTGTGCCACCTGGTTGTATACAGAGAATTATAAGTATAAGCTAGAAACAGGTCTCTGCCCCAGAAAGAATACATATCTAGACTTAGCCAGCATCACATAGGTAAAGAGGGAACTTGATGTTGTGCCTATCAGTGTCTTAAACTGCTATGCCCATCCTCCTCATCAGTCTAGCTAAGGCTGGTAGGAATTCAGAGCACCAGGAACACCCCAGATTCCTTGCATTCAGTCATTTACAGGGATGGGCATTCTGAACTATGCATTTTGCATATTCACCTGAACTCTGATCTCAAGACACCTACTGAAAACTGTGAAGCTACATCAATAATTCACCAAGATTGTTTTCACTCCTGTTAGCCTTGTTAATCCATCTAACATGCTTCGTGTCTCTGTCTGTCTTGTGGGTTCCTTATTCCAAAACACTCATAGGGCCTGGAAAAAAAATCTTTCTTTTTGTACTACGATGCTCATATTGGGTCAGGGAGTCTGGGAGTTGTAGCCCAGAAAAATAATTTTTCAAAGCTCGGATGTTTCATGGTAAAAGCGCTGCACCCCATGTTCAGGGTGTTAAAACACTGAGCGCCTCATGCTGTTAGAAAACAGGGCTCTACTCAAGAGAGTGAGCAAGATGGATGAGCAAGTAAACCAGCAGACATCACCATCGAAAGGCAATTCAAAATAACATTTTTCAAATTCTGTTAAAAGTCCTCCCCTCAAAGAGTCTAAAATTACTTAATTGGAACAAAGGATGCTTTGGTCATTATGCCTTACAATGACTTATTAAACAGACAAGTATTCAAGGAAATAATATTTTCCAGGTAAGCAATCATCAGCTTCCTTCACTTTCTCTTCATAAGAGCTGCCACACTGTTACCCTAATATGTGGGAGATACAGAGGTCCACCAGCAGTGCCAGTGTCTCCTTAGAAATTATGGCTCAAAGGAGGCCTACGAGAGGAAGGTAGTGGCCGGATCTTTTCACCTGTGTATACCAGTACTAACTGTAGAGAAGATTTCAGTTCAAAGTTAAACAGAGTATTTTACTGGAAATTAACAAGCATACAGAAAAACAGAAACTCAAATGAACCATACAAGGCTATTGGAAAGTGAGGCAAGAAAGGTTGAGTAGAAAGAGACTGGACGGAAAAGGTGGAAAGAGTCCTTAAGCAGGAGGTTGAAATGGAGTGGCTTAGGCAGCGCCTGAGGGTAGCATGGAAGAACGGTGGTCTGGGATACCATGTGCAGTGCAATACACCCAATGTATTACAATTTGTTGGGCTCAAAGCTTGGGTTTATATACTGTTTCCTACCCTGAAAGAGGGCACATAGACAAAGCAGTAATTGCTTTCTTACAGGATTGACAAAGAAATCTAGAATGGGCTAATTGTCTTAATTTTACGTGACAAAACATTGATGGGAGTCATAACAATCTCTTGATGTCTTGGTCAGGTAGGGTAAATAGGGAAGGTCTCTGTAGGATAGGATCACAATAGGGTTCCTCATTGCTTCACCTGGACAGTTTTACCTTCCATTTTAATTTAGGTATGCACAAACCCAGAGATGTTGAAGGGATTACCACAAACCCATTAGCATTGGGTTTTCCCACCTAATCCTGTCTGAACTTATGAGCTGACCATGTCTGAGATTATCCTGACCTGCCAACATGCTTCCAGCCAGTGTATTTTCAAACATGTTTTCCAGCCATAAATATGTTCAATTATGAAAATAGCACACCCTGCAAAGTAGGAGTATAGAGTATGGTCACAACACTCATTATTACAGGAGGTGTTACTCAGTGGGGCTTCATCAACTTACTACTTATTTTGGACATGGTGAGATGAGTAGATCATACTGGGCTAGATAGGCTGTTGGTCTGATTCAGTATAAGGCAGAATATTTCCTGGTCATGCCCAAGAGAAAATTGGGCACATTGGCAAGGCTAGCCCTGTCATTAGGCAGTGTGAGGGTATCAGGTATCCCCTTCTGTTAGAAGGTATGGCAGCGTATGACACACAATGTGTCCTGCACCTCTTAAACTGACCACTGGCATGTGCTGTTGACAGTGGCTTCAATAGGGAGTGTGGGGAGAGTAGGCCATATCACATTACACCATCAGAGGGGCGCCACGAACCCTAGCAACAAAATTGAGCCAAAATGGTCCTGGACAAGGAAGTGAGGTTCTCCTTGTGGAATTGAGAAGGGACACCATCTCACCTTGTTACCCTAAAATGTTGGTGACTCAGAGGTCCACCTGCAATGCCAATACCTCTGTGGAACAGTGAGGAATTATTAGTTTAAAGAGGAGGCCTATAAGAGGGAGGTAACCTAATGAGATCTTTTACACCTATATTTACCAGTACTTCTGCAGGGAAGAACCAGCCACAGATCCAAAAGTAAACTTAGTTGTTGTGTTTTATTGGGGAATTGCAATCATGCACACAAGATCTAAGCAGTCACACAATCACACAAGGCTAACTGAAGGAACAGGGAGGCAAGTTTTGGATAGCAAGATTTCAGGGTGAAGTGGGTGATATTTACTAATCCAGAAGAGCAGCAACATGGCTTAGGCATGAGTCTAAGGACAATACACAGTCAGAAATCAGAGTGGCAGAGTGGTGACCAGCAATTGGTGTACTGTGAGTGGACTGGCCTAAAACAGGAGTTTAAATACTCAATTTCTGCCTGGAGGGCTAGAGTGTTAATGGCTTTCTGGCCGAGTTTGCAGAGTGGACAGTGAGGTCTGGAATGGGCTAATGGTCTTAACATTAGGTGAAAAAGAGCCAATGGCTGTCCTGATAGCTCAGTACTTGTTGGACAGGTTTGAGGACAAAGGAGAGCTTTGCTTGGTTATATGAAGAGGAGTTAAGACAATCAGCCGTCTTGTGGGACTCTTCTAGATGCTATTGTCTAAAAGGTTGAGTCATTGAAGCTAAGTGCAAACCTATTATCTCTGGAGTTTCTTTGTGATTTCCTGACTATGACCTGGCTACACCTGGAGGTGTTTTCTGACCTAATTCGCAACATTTGCAATGTTTACAATGTTTGGCTAGTCTTTTCCTCTTATCCAGCTGGCCACACAGGCATAGCAGGGTATATTTTATATCAATACCAATTAATATATTTTTCCAATTAAATCATATATTGCCAATTAACCCATATCAAAATGTAGGGGTGTATGCCCTGGTAACAGATGCTTGGGGCAGCTCTGTAGGCTTAAGATGGGTAACAAAGTTACTCCTTTGTCATGCAAGCTCAGAATCCCCAACCCAAATGGCAACTGAACAAGTGGCCTGAGGACTCTGAGAACTGTAATCCTAAAGGTGGCTGAGATGTAGTTTCCCTAAGCAAGAATTAGCCACATATGAAAGAACAGCAACAGAATTTTCGATTTCAGCTTCTTCAAGGAGTTCTCATAGTGCTGTTTTCCTCCAACACTCTGCTGAGATTTAAACATACAGCAAGGATTACTTCCTGGTCTCTTGTACAAGCCGATATGGAGGAGGCTGCTCATTTGTTGTACTCTCCCCTTACAGACAAAAGAGGAAGCATTTACCTTAAAGGTGAGAAATAACTCAGCAATCAGAATTACGTACGGCAGAGACCCAGTTTGAGTATAACTCTGCGACCAGGGTTCAAACCCCTGCTCAGTCATGGAAACCCAGTGGGTGACCTTGGGTAAGTCACATTCTCTCAGCCTCAGAGGAAAGCAAAGGCAAACCCCCTCTGAACAAATCCTGCCAAGAAAAGCCTATGATCTGTTTGCCTTAAGTTCACTATAACTCAGACACTACTATAAGGAACACAACAACGGAGCCTTATTTACTTGCCACCAAGTTGGCTGTGAGAGTTTGTGCTTCCTTTCCACTTGCAGCTGGAGTCTCTACGGTCAAGACTGGAGGATCAAAGTTTTTCATCTTCTTTGCATCCAATAGGCAAGGTGAACCACATCCAATATAGTTTGAGAATCATATTACCCTTCAGATGTTGTTAGACTGCAACCCCCAGCATTCCTCATTGGCTAGAACAGCTGGAAATTGCAGTTCGAAAACATCTGGAGGGCCACAAGGTTCCCACCCCTGGCCGAGGGGTCTGTCGTTGCTAATTGTCTTCAAGTGCGCTTCAACTCATGGTGACCCAATAACCTTTCTCAGATGCAAGCTCAGGGTTGTGGTTTCCTCTATTTGAGTCAATCCACCTGTAATGTAGTCGCCTTTTTTCCCTACTTCTTTCAGCTTTGTTGCTCATTTTCATCTTATGACAGGCCCAAAGTACAATTGCCTCAGGTTACTCATCTTGACTTCTAGAAAGAATTCAGGTTTAATTTGTTCTAATACCCATTTCATTTGTCTTTTTGGCAATTCATGGTATCAGCAGAAAACCTCTCTAGCAGCACGTTTCCAAAGTATTTGATTCTCTTTATGTTAGCTTTCTTCACTGTCCAGTTTTCACAATCATACACAGAAAACAGATACATACGGTATGGATAATCCTAAATTTGGTATATCTTTTTATTTGAGGATTTCATTGAATTTCTTCGTATCTCCCAAGTCTTAGCCTTCATCAGATTTCTTGACTGCAGCCTTCATTCTGACTAATGACTGAGCCAAGGTATTGAAAGACTTTAACTATTTCAGTGTCTTCATTACCCACTTTATAGTTACCTAGATCATCTGTGGTCATTATGTTTTGTTTTCAGCCAGCAGAGGTTTACTCCGAAGCAAAATCTAGAACTATCAAACCACCCAATAAATGTCTGTAGACCTCCTTCCAACAGTTCATCTTAAGATATAATGGAAAAACCACTATCAGGTCTCTCTCCCCAACTTGCTGTTTTTCTCTAGCTTATCTAAGAGATGTAAAGATTTCAGAAGTTTTTGAGTTCTTTTTGTTAGCTTAAAAAATATGCTAGCCTAACACAGATTTGGGAATTCTTATGTGCAGGATAGCTACCTCTAATTTTCTATACTACCTTGCAGAGCTACTGTTCTAAGGAAATAAACAGAAAGCGGTGGAAATACATGGGCCTAAAAACCCTACAGGTACCAGATCCTGTCTGATTTTGGAAGTTAAGCAGCATCAGCCCTGGTTAGTAGTTGGATGGGAAACAGCCAACTAACACCAGGTGCTGTAGGCAATATTTAAGAAGAAGGAACTGGCAAAACCACCTCGGAATTTTGCTTGTCTAAGAAAACCCCATGAAGAATCCATGAGGTTGCCATAAGTCGACAAGCAACTTGAAGCCACTCACACACACATACACACAAACACAAGGAATTATTTAGAGCACGGACCCCTGGGGGCCCTCAGAGCCTCACGGGCGGTCCCTGAAGCTCTGCTGGTGAACACTACCAACAGCAGCAACCGCAATAAGAACGTGGCAGTGAGGGGTTGCAGGTGCTGACACTGCTCCCCTGTTTGCAAATAAGGGAGTTGCTTGGGCACATGCACACATACTCCCACTACCAGCAAAAGGGATACTGTGGCAAGTATGTGTGAGTGCCCAAACTATGACTCTGGAGACCAGGGTTTGAATCCCCACTTGGGCATGGAAACCTACTGGATTACCTCAGGAAAGTTACATTCTCTCAGCCTCAGAAAACGGCAAAGGCAACGATTTTGCCAAGAAAACCCCCATAATAGGTTCACTTTAGAGATGCCATAAGTCAGTTTTTAAAGGGAGACACATGGTGGTTAGAAGAACCTCCCCTTCCCAGGGGCACTTTGTTGTTGTGTGCCTTCAAGTCACCTCCAGCTTATACCAACCCTAAAGTGAACCTATCACAGGGTTTTTCCAGCAAAATTTGTTCAGACGGGGTTTGCCTTTGCTTTCCCGGAGGCTGAGAGAAAATGATTTGCCCAAGGTCACCCAGTGTCTGAGTGGGGATTTGAATCCTAGTCTCCAGAAACCTTTAATAAAGAAGGAAATATTTGAAAATCTAAATAAATATTTGAATATTTAAATCTAAATTTAAGTATTTAAATCTTGAGTTAAGTTTTGGGCAACTCCACAACAATTTATATTTATCAGGGGTCCCTGGTAAAGAAAAGGTTAAGAACCATTGACTTAGAGCCTTATCATATCGCTGCAGCCATTCTCATGGAGGTAACTGATTGTTGGGGTTCTCTAACACACCCTTGCTGCATTTGGGCTTTACCAGCAGCAGTTACAGTTCGTTCATCCGTATTCAGGTGTCATTACAGACTCCTATACCCCGCCCCTGCTTCTGATGATTGGTTTCTGTAGCTGTAATTGTGCCATGATGTCATGATGGTACAATGGAAGAAAGTGCTATGAGATATCCACACCCAACTGGTTAGTGAATCGTTACCTGAAAGGAGGTCACTAATGGATTATTTCCACTGCGAAAAATAAATACATTTTTCAATGACTCTGCAACACAATGCAATGCAATAGCACCTGGGAAGCAGTGAGATTGTGCGGTGAGGCTGAGGCAAAAGCGGTGACTAATGCATTGCTATGACGGTGTAACACCATGTTGTGATAAGGCTCTTAGGGTAAACCACTGTACCAGAACCTCTTTAGAATCATAGAGTTGGAAGAGACCACAGGGGCCATCGAGTCTAACCCCCTGTCATGTAGGAACCCACATCAAAGTGCTCCCAACAGATGACCATCCAGCCTCTGCTTAAATTCCTCCAAAGGAGACTCCACCGCACATTCCACTGTCAAACAGCTCTGACCGTCAGGAAGTTCTTCCTGAGGTTCAGGTGGAATCTCCTTTCCTGCAGCTTGAATCCATTGCTCCTTGTCCTAGTCTCTGGGGCAGCGGAAAACAAGCCCGCTCCCTCTTTGACATGGCATCCCTTCAAATATTCAAATGTGGCTATCATGTCCCCTCTTAACCTTTTCTTCTGCAGACTAAACATACCCAGTTTCCCTCAGCCACTCCTGATAGGGCATGGCTTCCAGACCCTTCACCATCTAGACCCTTCATCATCCAGAGAACCAAATTCAAATTCAGATGAGGTTGGGGGGGTGTCTTTCCACACTACCCTCCTTTAGTGCTATTATTCCACTTTCAACATCCTGTGGAATTCTGGGGTTTGTAGTTTACTGAGGCCAAAGAGCTCTCTGGCTGAGTATTCTAAATGCCCCTCCCTAAACTGCAAACCCCAGGGTTCCACAGGATGATGAAAGTGGCATAATAGCACTATAACATTTTAAAGTGCAGAAATGGTCGGGGATGCATTCCAGGGGTGGGTAGGGCCAAACGGTGGGGCCAAAAAAACCAAGGGTATTTGACTTTCAGACTCTTCCTGCCGGTAAATAAGCCTTAGGAGAGGCATTCCAACCTTTCAGAACAGGAGCTAAAAAATGAATATGAAAGATGAGAAACCACCAAAGAAAGAAAAAGGGGTGTGGAACCACAGAAGACCAGGCTGGGAGCTGTGCCAGATTCAGTCTTGGGGCCTGAGCCTCCCAAACTTTACTTTAAATGCAAATTATGAGTCTTACCCCCATGAGTCGCACCATGGACCAGCCAATCTAGACCAGCAGTGGTCTAGATTGGATGATCAGTGGTCTAGGTGATCAGAAGCTCACTGAAATCTGAGAAAGGGGGCATCCCCAGTCAAGTGACAGTGCAACAGAGAAACAGAAATCCCATCTTCCCCAGCTAGAACCCCCAAGGACCTAGCTAGCAGGGAATGATGGGGCTTGTCACTCAACTTATCTGTAGGGCGCCAGGCTGGGGAAGTTTAGGAGCCGGAGTCAGTTTGAGAGTTTTTTATTCCTTCACTTGCCTAGAGGGATATTTTCTTTCTTTTGTCACCTCCCTCCCTCCATTGAGAAACTAAACCAAATTAAGCATCTGGGCAGCACAATCCTTCAGCTGATATCCCCGACTCCTTGGGTAGGGGAAAACCGTTGCCCTTGGGATGGTCTCAGATTGCAGGCCCTATTGGTGCTCTAGTCAGCATGGTCGAGTCAAGGATGATCGAAACTTGGGGCATTTCTGTACTACACTGTTATAGTGCTATTATTCCACTTTCAACCTCCTATGGAATCCTGGGGTTTGCAGTTTAGGAGGGGCCTTTAAATTTCTCAGCCAGAGAGCTCTTTGGCCTCAGTAAACTACAAACCCCAGGATCCCACAGGATATTGGAAGTGGAATCATAGCACTATAACAATTAGTGCAGAAATGCACTTAGTTCAATGAAAGCTGGAAAGATAAGAGTTTCCCTAATAATACCACAATAGAAATAAGCTGGACAAGGGTCCTTTTTTCACATGTGGTGGACTTGTAAGGTAGCAAGAAAATTCTGGAAAGAAATACATGATGAAATTCAAAGAATGTATAGCTTAAACTTTGAAATGAAGCCAGAATTTTATTTGTTGAACATGTTAGGGCAACAAAGAGAAATAAGATCTTATCAGAAAACATTGTTATATGTAATAACTGCTGCAAGAATGATATATGCACAATATTGGAAAGAAGAAAATTATATTGATATAAAAGAATGGAAATTAAAAGTTCTGGATATGGTAGAGATAGAAAAGTTAACTTTTTCACTTAAAAATAAACCAATCCAGAACTTTGAAAGAGAATGGAAAGAAGTTTTGAATTGGATAAAGGAATGAAGCAAAGAAGAAACAAAGGAAGAGTGTTGGAAATGCTGGTAATGAAAATTAAGGACAGAATAAGTATAAGTTGAATGTAACAATGTTAAAAGTAATAGTGTGATAGTGTGATTAACTCTTAAACTAACTCTTAAATAAAAATAATGGATAAATGGGATGTAAACACAAACTCAACTGGAAAAAAGATGTTCGGAAGCGGGGGGGTATTTTTTTGTGTAAAATTTCAATTAATAAATAAGCTAGACAAATAAATAAAACATATGAAAAATGAAAACAAAGCAGATGGATTGGGCCTTCTAATACACTTCTTGGGACTCCCCCAATACATTTGTCCAGTTTGCTCTTGAAAGCTAAAGCCAGTGCAGAAATCATGTATGGCAGGGGGTTGGACTTGATGGCCCTTGTAGCCTCTTCCAGCTGTATGATTCTATAAAATCAGGTACCCCTCCAGATTTGGTTGGACTGCAACTCCCAGCAGCCCTAGCCAGTACAGCCAGTGGTGAGTAGTGCTGAGAGTTACAGTCCAACAACATCTGAACAGCCACATGACTCCCTCCCTGGAACTAAATAAAAGTATCCAATGATCTAATGATCCTCACACCTAGGAACTTGATTTTCATTTTCCAAAACAAATAAATGAATATGATCAAGAAATTGCTCCACTACTCCTTTCCCCTATTTTGCTATCAGTTTTCTCTGCAAAAAGCAAACCATGCAGATTTCCCACATCTTTTTGTGTTTGCATCTCTGAATCCAGAGAAGTTTTTTCATTTTATTTCCAGATGAGTGTCACAATAGTTTGTCAGTTTCCTGAAAACTGCGCATACATTTTCAAATTGCTTGTTGATTTATGGGGATCACATGAATTTTTCATAGGGTTTTCTTAGGCAAGGGATACTCAGAGATGGTTTTGCCAGCATCTTCCTCTGAAATATTGCCTACACCACCTGGTATTTGGTGGTGGTTTCCCATCCAAATACTAATCAAGGGCTGACCCTGCTTAGCTTCCAGGACCAAACAGGATCTGGTGTCTTTAGGTGATTTAAGCTTGGCTAAAAAATGCTAACCCCTCACTTCTCAGAGTATCCTCTCCACAACCTGGTGTCTGCCAGGCAGGTTGAACTACAAATCCCATCACCTCCACCTAGAACAGTACTTTGGGTGTTGAAGTCGGCTACATCTGGATCATATCCGGTTGTGGAAGACTGTGAAGAAAGAGTCAGCACTGACCTCGTTCAGCCGACTTCCTGATCTATCCAACTCGATTTTTGAGTCTCAAGACTGCAGAGCTGGGGCGGATTGTGCAGCGGCGGGAATAAAACCGAGTCTGTTTCCAAAGAAACTTCAGTTTCGAGGGCCCGATCCTTCCGAAACCTCAACCCCAAGTCACCCTACCCCACCACTCCCTGGATCTGTCCGCCTGCTACGAAAAAGTAACGGAGAATCCTGGAACAGATAACTTCCCGGAATAAAGTTCTTCTTAAAAAGGAAAATAAGAGTCTCCAACCAAGCTATTCCCCAAGACCCGAAATTTCAGGACCTCAGTTCGGATTCTTTACGCCCCACATCCTCTCCCCCACAAATCCCTTTCCTCTCCCCACTCTCCAAATTCTTAATACTATTAAATATTGAGAAATTGAGGAAAGTTCACAGAGCGACTCACCATAAGGGCTGGAGGTCGAGGAGGAAGGAGGAGAAGCAGCCCCATCACCCTTCTTCTTGCCCCCCATGGCCAGGAGGGAGGGGAAGGGGCGCGCCGATCGCTCAGTGATCACTCCTGGGTCCCCGTAGTAGCAGCAGCCGCGGGAGGAGGATGGAAGGCGGAAGGGATCGGCCCGAACGCGCCCCGGCTTCGGGTTCTGATTTGGAACCTGTTGCTTAGCAGTCCAGCCTTCGCCGCACCTGTCGGCCGCCCTCACCTGCCGCTGGGCACGGCCACGCCCCCTTCCCGCACGGCCGAGAGCAGGCCACGCCCACTTCTCGCCCCCCTCCCAGACACACGCACGCGCCTTTCACCCGTGGGCAATCCGCGCCCCCACGAGAGTCAGCGCTTGCAGGCTTCTCCTGCAGAGGAGAGAAGTCTTTTCCCTTTCTCTTCGTCCTGCGGGGATCTTGCGGCACACCCCCGAGACGTTCGTGGGGTGCATGGCCTAGCAGCCCTAGCCAGGGGCGAGGGATGCTGGGAGTTGCAGGCTAGCAACATCTGGCTGTGTGGCTTCAAGTCTTTTCCGATTTGTGGCGGCCCTCAGGCGAGCCTATCGGGGGATTTTTTTCTGGGGCTGAGAGTGTGTCCCAAAGGGACTTAATGAGCTTCCGTGGCCGATCAAGGAATTGAACCCTGGTCTCCAGGGTGGTAGTACAATTCTCAAAGCGCTACACCATGGGACATATTATTTCCTACCTCTATTCTAGGTAGAGGATGGGGCCATGAAGCCATTGGCTAGGTGGGCTAGGGATGATGGGATTTGCAGTATATGGAGAGCCACATTTCTCTCCCAGAGAAGGGATGGGAGTCATGCAGCCCTGCAGAAAAAGTTATTCTACAACACAGTGTTGCTCACTGTTCGATATGGCTGCTAGGAGTTGTAGTCAAACAACATGGAAGCCATGCCCTATGAAGAGAGGCTTAGGGAGCTAGGTATGTTTAGCCTGACAAAAAGAAGGTTAAGAGGAGACATGATAGTCATGTTTAAATATTCGAAGGGATGTCATGTTGAAGATGGACCAAGCTTGCTTTCTGTTGCTCCGGAGACTAGGACACGGAGCAATGGATTCAAACTAGAAAAAAAGAGATTCTATCTGAATACCAGGAAGAACTTCCTAACAGAGCCGTTCAATGGTAGAATACACTGCCTCGGAGTGTGGTGGAGTCGTCTGCTTTGGAGATTTTTAAGCAGAGGCTGGATGGCCATTTGCTGGGGGTGCTTTGAGTGTGTGTTTCTGCATGGCAGAACATTGGACTTGATGGCCATTGTGGTCTTTTCCAACAGTATGATTCTATAAACATCTAGAGGGCTAAATTATTTCCCACCCTTTCCCTAGATCAGGGTTGAGAATGATACATTCCTGAAGGTGATGCTGGACTGCAACTCCCAAAGATCCCTCCCTATCGGCTATGATGACTAGGGTTGCTGGGGAGTTGCAGTCCAACAACGTCTGGCAGCCACATTATTCCCCACTCTGCCTAGACTACTAAGTCTTTCGCTATAATGCTACACAGCCCCCTGGGAAAGGAGGTGGATTTTTGGAGAATCATAGAGTTGGAAAGGACCCCAAGGGCCATCCAGTCCAACCTCCTGCTGTGTAGGAACACACCATCAAAGTGCTCCCAACAGATGGCCATCCTAATGTTTCCTAATGTTTAGATGGAATCTCTTTTCCTGAAGTGTAAAACTTAAAACTTAACAAAGCATCCTGTGTGTTTAGCACGCAGGGAAGACAAAACTGGTCATCTTGAGTCTGTTCCATTTTTGTGCTTCAGGCAAAGGACCAACATGATAGCTATGTTTAAATATCTCAAGGGATGTCATATGGAGCAAGCCTGTTTTCCGCTGCTCCAGAGACTAGGACACAGAGCAATTGGCTTCAAACTTCAGAAGAGATTCTATCTAAACATTATGAAGACCTTCCTGAGGGTAAGAGCAGTTCAACAGCAGAATACGCTAGCTCCGAGTGTGGTGGAATGTCTCCTTCTTTGGAGGTTTTTAAACAGAGGCTGGATGGCCATCTGTTGGGAATGTTTTGATGGTGTGTTCCTGCATGGCATTACGGGGTTGGACTGGATGGCCTTTGTGGTTTTTTCCAGCTCTATAATTCTGATATTGGAGGAACTATACACCAAACATGTTAACCATGTTAATCTTATCTTCCACATTTAGCCTTACAGCATTTCTAATGCTGTACAAACTGCATGTGGAGCATGTAGCTCCTGTACAAATTTGTGCACAGAGTTTTTTTACAAAGACAGACAGGTCCCTCCTCCCTAGAACTGTATATGAAGGGGAAAAAAGAAACCACAGAAACTGAGAAATAAAATGACTAGGACGTGAACAAGTGCGCGTGTGTGTGTGTGAGAGAGAGAGAGAGAGAGAGAGAAAGAAAGAAGAGACACAGACACTGGCCATTTCCGCCCTATGCTGTTATAGTGCTATTATTCCACTTTCAACATCCTGTGGACTGCTGGAGTTTGTCGTTTACTGAGACCAAGGAGCTCTCTGGCTGAGAATTTTTCCAGAAATTATATTTATTGAGTTTTGTTCGACCAAACAATATGAGAAAAAAGAACAAGAATAAACATTAGTATAATAATAAAAAAAAGGAACATACCGTCCTTGTTTTACCTAATACACATTTGGCTGAGAATTCTAAATGCCCCTCCCTAAACTGCAAAGCCCAGGATTCCATAGGAGGTTGGAAGTGGAATAATCAAACTATAACAGTGTAGTGTGGAAATGGCCACTGTGCGTAAGAAAAACACATTGTAGAGAACTCCATGCCAAGAAAAATAGATTATTTTGCTTGTACAGCAAGAGGCAGTTTAACACTTTTACAGCCTTATAAAGAATGTTGAAATCTTAAAATAATTGTGTGAAAGGGAACAATTTGCCAGCTGCAGCTCCAATGGAGTGACAGTGGGAAAAGCCACACACTTCATGAAGTGTGTGCAGCTGAAAAGAGGTTAGGTGGGGGGCTTGATGGCCTATGGGACCTCTTCTAAGTCTTTGATTCAGGATGCCCTAAAATCCGAAAATACTACCTTTCTCTCCTGCACTCCACTGCTGTCCCTGTTGAAGAAGTTACAACATATCTGTACGTTATTTGCATCCCCAGTGAAGCTCTGTGAAGTAAGTGAGGTTGGTTATGTTGCAATTTCAATACATCATTTGTGTTCTGCAGTTTCTCACAAAGAGTTCCAAGAAAAGTGAGTATTTTGCCTTGTATGGCAACCTGATGAGGCAGGACAGAACAAAGGGAAATGGCTCTTGCTTCTGATCAGCTTGTGACCAACCCCAGAAATATACCCAGAATCCGAAAAGATACTCATTGCTTTCTATTTTAAGAACCATTTAAGGAAAATATATGTTCCTATTAACAGGCGACTGGCAAGATAGGCACTGAGAATTCACTTAGCAAGTGGGAGCTGCTACAAAATCTTGCAGCACTGAGTGCTCCCATTCTAGGTTCCAGCTTCCAGAATACTCCATTTCTCTAACAAAAAATAAGCGAGTCCCACAGTGCATGTTCATTCTTTGTTGATCTGTTTTTGCACACCTTTAGAGTTTCTTGTAGATCACAATTTCTCTGAGCTTGCTGTTAAATCTTTCTTGTGCATGAGTGCTCATGCATTGGTGCCTCCTCCCATAAAATCTGCCCTGCATACTCAGGTCCTGCGGGGGACGTTTACTTCAACCAACCAGGACTAGACTGGGAACGGTCACCCGGAGGGCTTTTTCTTCAGCTGTCCCTAAACTGTGGAATGACTTGTTGGAAGAGATTGGACAACTGAATATGCTGTCCGGCTTTAGAACAGCATTAAAGGCCAGTCTCTTCAGGCAGGCCTATCCTGACGATTTTAAACTGTGAATTTTAACAATAAATTTTAAATATGTATCCTCTGTTTTTAGGTATTTGCATGTTGATGTGCATTTGATGTGCATTGCTTTAATGTCCTATTTTTAACTAATAGCATTATAAGTTCATCTATTGTTGTCCCCACCTTGATCCACGGAGAGAGGTGGGTAATAATAATTCTGCAAGGAAGGGATCTCAAAAATTACAATGTATTAGGGATAGGCTCACACAATCTTTTCTTAATCATTCAAATGAGGGTTTAGTAGCTGATGCAACGGTTTTAGGTCTTCCTCCAGCATGGTATAGTGATTTGAGTGTTAGACTATGGCTCTGGGGACCAGGGTGTGAACCCTCACTTGGCCATGGAAATCCACTGGTGACCTTAGGCAAGTCACACACTCTCAGCCTCAAAGGGGACAGCCCTTTGAACAAATCTTGGCAAGAAAACCCTATGACAAGTCCATTTAAAAGGTTGCCGTAAGTCAGAAACAACTTGGAAGCACACTAGAACAACAGTAAATAAGAAAACTCCAAGTTACCATGTTATCTACAATCCTGCTCAGTCTTGGATTGCTTAACTAACTCTATCCACCTGAATTGTGGTCTTCTGCTTTTCCTACTGCCTTCTACCTTACCAAGCATCATTGTCTTTTCTGAGTCATGTCTTCTCATTACACATCTGAAGTACAGCAGTCTCAGTTATCTTGGCTTTTAGGGAGAATTCAGGTTTGATGTATACTAAGACCCATTCATTTTTGCTTTTAGCAGTCCATGGTATCTGCAGAACTCTCCTCCAGCAGCACATTTCAAATTCGATTCTCCATCAGCTTTCTCATGGACCACCTTTCACTACCATGGACGGAAATCAGAAATAGGACGGCACACCTGAATCTGTATCTCCCAGTTCCAAGTACAAACCAACAACGCCTCTCTTTGACAGCTCTTGTAGCACCACAGTCAAAACATACTAGACAGTTATTCCATCCTTTCTTTTTTTGATTGCTTTCTTTGTGAAAGATGTCCACGGGAAGTGGGTGACGGCCATGTCTGAAAACCCCAAGCCATGTCAACTATTTCTTTTTTTCTTTGGCAATTTCTTTTTCTTATTCTTAACCTGTCTGAACCAACTCTGGATTTCAAGCAATCGCCATGTGAAAACTGGCATGACTATGAACCCACCAGCAAACTATGTTCATCCCTTGAGATGGCCAATTTCTGCTGGCTTCTGGAGTGTGTCTTTTAAAAAGCAGCCGACTGCATCTTATATAAATTCCATTAAGTGACAACACTCTGAAAACACTCAGATTGCTTATTTGGCATAAGGAAATTCTGAAGCTGTTGTGCACCAGTCCCAGGATTCAGGTGCAAACACAGATAGAATCCTCCTCAACAGTCACAACACACAGACATGAATAGGACAACTTACTGCAGCCCAGCGTAGATGAGAAAGTGCGGGCCCCCAAGGCTCAGAGCATTTATACATAGGAGACACATTAATTAGACAAACAGATGGGGGAGGCTGCTGGCTAATAAATATAGGGAATGGGGTGGGCAGAAGTTTGTTGCAGACAACTGGTATTTCCAGTGGAAGTAACACTTTCTTCTTTTGGATCCTTGGCTCACGTTCCTGGAAAACCTTGACCCTTGCTTTGTGCGCTGATTGTACTGCTGGATAGTCCCTTGGACTGACACTCTGAATTTATTACTGACCTGGATTGCTGAAAAAAAAACCAGTAACTGACTGATAAGCTTTTGTAAATCTTGTCTATGGCTGCCATAATAGACTCTACTGGAAGACTGTGAATGTGGCTGGCTATCTGCACAGGACAGAAGCCAGCAAGATGCAGTAGTTTGAGTGTTGGACTGAGACTCCTAGAGACCGGGGTATGAATCTCCTTTTGGCCACAGAAACCCACTGAGTGACCTTGGGGAACTCCGAATCTCTCAGCCTCAGAGGAAAGCAATGGCAAATACCCCTGCAGGAAATGCTGCCAAGAAAATCCTGTGATTGGATCAGGGAAAAATGGAATAAGAAGAGATAAATACACCATCCACCTTCACTTGCTTTTTGTTTGTATCAAAATCACCAGATGCCAACCTTTATTGGTTTTGTGGCCCCAGGAAAAAAAAATTACAGTTAAAAAAACTCCAAAAGTGAAAATCCATAGAAAAGGGGAGGAGAGGGAGGGGGGACAGAGAGAGAGAGAGAGAGTGAGTGAGCGCTGTCCCCTTAAAAGTTAATCAAACTTCTGCTGCTTTTCCAGGTATTGAAAGGGGAGCACGCAACTCTGACAACTGCAGCCTTCAAAATGGAGGTCTAGAAGTACAGAAGTATGAGGCGAGGCTCCAATACAAAAGCTGGATCTTTCACTACCAAGAAAGAAAAAGAAGCAAGTTTTAAAAGGTTAACATTAACTTGAGCAAGAGGGAAAAAAGGCCATGTGTGCACAAGTTTTTCCTTTTGATCAGATAATAAAGTTAAGACAAGAGTGACATACACAGACGCACACACTTTTCCTACAACCAGAAGGTGGCAACACTATCTTGGAATGTAACCATCAGCTCTCCTGTCCCTACTTTGCTTTTGCACAAAGCAGTGACCTGCCAGGCCAAATGTGACCTCTCCTCCACATACTGTGGCTTGGCAGAAACTGGACACCCATTTTGCTTTTTATATATATTCTCTCACTGACAGAACGGTGTTTTACTGAGCCTGCAGTGCAAGGGGGGGAAGGTTGCAACTTCCTCAGCTGCAGGCTGGTGAAACTCAAGGAGCACATACTTCATTTTTGCCAAGCAAAATGGTACTTTTGGGAGCAGGATTCAGTTTGAAAACAAGGCTGCACATTGCCACAGCAAAGGGAAATATGCTGGGTGGCTTAGCAGTGTGGCAGCCATTTTGGGGATGGCAGAAGGGTGGACAACGATGGCCAAAAATGCAGAGTGAGGGCATATGAGGCTTGTCTGTTGCCTACTCCCATTCTAGTGGCCTGGGGGGTGTAGTTTTGTTTTGTAGCACTGATTCATACCATCAGTGACACTCACCTGGAATCTGAACTTGGGATACTTTTCCTGCTTGCCTTGCAAGAACTGAAGAAGAAGTAGTGTCAGGTATTTTGACAAGCCACATTGGCAATACTGGTCAACTGCAGCAGCTGTGACACAATCAACAGTAGAAAACGCAAGGGGGAGTGACAGAGACCGACTCCTGGCTCCAATTCAAAACAGAATTTTTTGTTACCAAAAACATTAACTTGGCCCCAACAAAGAAAAGCTGCATATACGTGTCTTCCAGACATCAACAAAGGACGTAAATGGTTTGAGAAAAGAACCTCAGAACCTCAGCTGCTAGTTCTTTGTTTTCATTCAAGCATCTCTCTCAAGCAAAAGGTTCCCTTCCCTTCAGAGAAAACGGCCTTTCACCCATTTTCTCTCTTTCTTTCACCCCCTGGAACAGAGACCCCTTTCTCTCTTCTCCTTCCACCAACTAGATGCCCCCTCCAAGGCCAAGTGTGGGAATCATGAGGACCTCCGGCGGCTGTGGAACTGCAAGTCCCAACAGCCCCAGTCAGCAAAGCCAGTGGTGAGGAATGCTGGAAGTTACAGTTTCAGCATCATCTGTAGGGCCACATAATTCCCACTGTTGTTTGAGGAGAAATACACATCGAGAAGAGAAGCTCTGCATTCGGCACACCTGGCTGCAGAGGAGCTGCCCATGCTTGGTGGAAGAATGTGGGGACAGGGCTGGGAAAGGGGGAAATCGAGTCCCAAAGTTCAGGATTGGCAGCTGGACCCTGGCTTCAGTTAGGCCTGGGTGGCAGGAAGGCTGCTGCTGTCGGGCAAGACGTCCTGGTGGGCCTCAAGGCGAGCGAGGCGGCTCTGCTCCAGGGCAATGGCCTCTGCTGAATGTTTACACTTCTCTGAACCACACTGGCATGTGAAGTATTTGCTCTTGATGTCCCAGAAACGGTCACCGTAGTCAAACCTGCAGTCCAGGGATGAAAGAAACAGTAAGGGCAAGGAAGGATCATCTTCTGACAGTGATATTAGTCCTCCCTAGTGTAGTGCCCACCAGATAGTTTGGACTACCACTCCCATAATCCCTGACCAACAGTCAGGTCAGCTAAGGCTGAGAGAAGCTGAGTCTAAAGAATCCAGAGAAAAGTATTTCAGGGAAGGCTGCAATAGGCGAGGGGTCTTGTAGCACCTTTGAGACTAACAGAGAAAGAAGTCAGTAGCATAAGTTTTCACAGTCAATGAAAACTTATGCTATCAAGTTCTTTCTTTCAGGTAGTCTCAAGGTGCTACAAGTGCTCTTTTTGCATACTGTTCCAGACTAACATGACTATGTCTTTGAAATCTACCACTAGGGAAGGCTGCAATAGGAGGTTTCATCTGTACCAAGAGGCCAGGTTGGACTTTGACTAAAGAAGCCTGGGGTCAAATTTCTGCTCATGCGACATAGCATGTTAGGGCACCTTGAGCCAAGTACCTCATCCTCAATTGACCCTCACAGAGATATTTCAATAATTTTGTTGGAAAAACATTTATTATTTTACTCTGAATTTATTTTTACTGCTGTATTATGTACAACAGGGGTGGGAGCAACACAGTCCTACAGATACTGAGCTATGATTCCCAGTGCTAGGATTTCTGGGACTTGTAGTTCAAAACAGCTTGGAGAGCCGCATGATTCCAACCCTGAAGTGCCTGGGAATCATTACAAAAATCTTTTCCAAGCTCTGGACCCACCATTATACTAATCTGTTCTGACAATGGGATATACAGGGATCCCCCCTTATTTGTGGTTTTGCTTTCTGCAGTTCCAGTTACCTGTGGTCAAACTGCGGTTGAAAGCATGAAATGGAAAATTCTGGCGTCTGGGCAATGGCACCCACATGGCCTGCTTGGGGTCCTTCCACCTGCACCTTGCCTGCCTGCCTGCCCACCCCCCACTTTAACCACCCTTCTACCAAAGGAAATGGCTCTAGCTGTGCCCTTCAACTGCCCCTCTGCCAGCACCACCACAGAGAATAGCTCTGGCATCACCAAAACTAGCCCTCTTCCCCATACACTCTAGGGCTTGGTACTATCTGTGGTTTTAGGTATACATGAAGGGTCTTGGAATGTACGTCCCATGAATAAAAGGGACTACGGTATTCTGAAAATGCAATACATAACAAGTACAATTTCCCTTCTTCCCCATTGTGTTACCAGCAGCATCTCCTTCCGCCATTCCAATCCCAGCCTTGCCTCCAACACGCCCATCCACCCTACACGTTTCCCTTCGACTAACCCTAGCTCTTCGCCAGTCTGAATGTCCCGGCTGCTGAAGAAGGCAATGCGAGGGAAACGTAGGTCCTGGTGCAGCATGAAGACTCGTACAGGGATGATGTTAGGGTCACACAAGTGGTTGATGAAGCGGCTAACATTGCCATAGTAACGCGCATCGATGCAATATACTTCCCCATCCTTTCCGGGGTGGCAGTTGGGGAAGGGAAAAGGTTCAAAAGAGAGAAAGATCAGGCATAGTTAGAGCTCGGGGGGGTTCAACCTTCACTGGGCCATGAAAGCGCAGTGGATGATTTTTTTGGCCAGGGGTGGGCAACTGAGCAGGGCACCACAATCCAAGAAAGATATTGACAAGCTGGAACATGTCCAGAAAAGGGTGAGAAACATGGTAAAAGGCCTGAAAACCATGAAGCCCTATGAGGGGCAGCTTATGGAGCTGGGAATGTTTGGCCTGGGGAAGAGAAAGTTAAGAGGTGACATGATAGCCATGTTTAAATATTTGAAGGGAAGTTGTATGGAAGATGGGGCAAGCTTGTTTCCTGCTGCCCCAGAGACTAGGACATGGAGCAATGGATACAAACTACAGGAAAAAGATTCCACTAAACATTAGGATGAACTTCTGGACGGTAAGAGCAGCTTGACAGTGGAATACACTGCAGTGGAGTGTGGTGGAGTCTTCTTCTTTGGAGGTTTTTAAAACAGAGGCTCGATGGCCATCCGTCAGGGGTGCTTTCGTTGTGCATTTCTGCACTGCAGAGGGTTGGACTGGATAGTCCTTGCGGTCTCTTCCACTTCTATGATTCTGTGAGTCAGCAACTTATTCCCCCCGATCTCCCTGTGGAGCAGATCCATCCTCACTAAGCCCAAATAATCCTGTTTTCCTCTAAAGTCCTCCTCAAATAGCAACCAAAAGTGACACCACATCACCTTGTGCTGCCATTTTGAGAGGGACTACAGAGGAGAAGGGCTGTTGTGGTCTCTTCCAGCGCTATGATTGTATGATGTATTGGGGGTAGCAAGGGTGGGCAATATTGACCAAAAATCATACAGAAAATTAGAAGAAAAACATTTGGAGGGCACAGAGGCCTTTGGAGGTCTGATAGGAACTTCGGGGCTAAAAAGGTGGAGCCGTTATGTCTCTCCCTTTTGAAAACTGACTTATGGTAAATTGATCTACAGTGAACCTATCATGGGGGGTTTCTGGGCAAGTTTTGTTGCCTTTGCCTTTCTTTGAGGCTGAGAGAATATGATTTGCCTGAGGTCACCCAGTGGGTTCTCATGGCTGAGTGTGGATTCAAAACCTGCTATCCAGAGTCACACTTTGCAAAGAAGGGAGCAATTTCAGCACCTGCAAACTCCACCCTCGCTGCCACATCCCTCTTGCTGCTACTGTCGGTGTCCAGCAGCAGGGCTTCACCGACCCCCTACGAGAGCTCCACAGACCACCCCCCTGTGGTCTCCGGGCCCCAGGTTAGGAACCACTGGGCTAACTCTTACTAGACCCACCCCTGCCTCTCATCCAAATATGATGGGGACAGCCTCACCTTATTGTCCAAATCAAACAGGTAGGAGTCATCTTCTCTCACATCGGCTTCTGCATCAGAAATGAGTTCCCCTACATACCTGGGGTTGTACAAGGAGAAAAAAACAAACCAGCAGGTAAAAGATGAAAGCACAGCTGTTGGAGAATTACTCATTCAGGCTTGCAAACTGTTGACTAGTACGGCAATCTCAACATTTGGGGGAACTGCCTGGCATTTTGACTAAAAATCCTGCCAGTGGCCTAGGCTAAGTATAAATGCCCTCACACTGGCAGTTGCAATTTTGAGCACATGGCACAAGATTCATATCCTAACTATGGTTGTGCCAGCATAACTACGATGAAAGCAGCTGCACTTTACGGTGTTAAATAAGTAGCACAGAAGGGCAGCAAACAAGCAATATGCATGTGACACTTTCAGCCTGGTAATAAATCACCCTTTGACCAGGGTCTATCAACCACTGTCCACAGGGCTTACACACTGCCCTGAGCTGTACAGTGGTGCCATCCCATGCATGGCCCATGTACAGCCACACCAGCACAAAGGTATGCTACGCAACTGCCCTATAGAATCCCCAGCTGACTTAGGCAGAACATCAAGTGACTTGGGGGAGAGAGAGTACCAAGGTGCACAGTATTCTAAAAGTCAGCCAACTTAACTGGGGACATGAAACAGAAAGCCCAACAAGCACTACCTCTACCCATCACTGGCAGTAAAAATATAACAGTAGGGAAGTAAATATAACAATTAACAAAGCAAGTAATAATTAGACGCCCTTTCCTGCTATTCAAAATGCTTAGGCAGCTGCTTTCCTTCACAAAAGGATAGGAGCAGCCCTGGGAACAGATCACTAACGGCTTCCCACCTATGTCCCAGATATATTTGGAGACTCAGAAAAGCAGGGGAGGTCTCCCTCTCCCCTCGTGACCACTCACTCGCATATAAAAGTTCCTTGGGGGATTGTCTGCAGCGCTCGGACACCCCAGCCCATTTTGGCAGTGCGGTATAGCTGTAAACGGACTCTGTGATGAAGAAGAACATTAAGAGAACAAGACAGACGGGGGAAGTGGGGAGAGAAAAAGAGAGGGAATTTTGAAAACTGGTAAGACCAAAACTTGTAAAATGAATGGTGAATGGTGAAGATGGACCTGGATTTCTGGCATAAAAGATATTAATATATTACAAGCAACCCCTGTTTATTTGACAGAGCACTGTTGAAAAACAGAAATCATTAAAATGTGGAAGTGAATCAACTCAGCATCATCTGTGTACAGGCTGAACAAAAAAATGGTGCCAAGTCAACTAAGCAAAAAAGTGGCACACAGTAACTTTTCAACAATCCATTTTTTCAATCATTCTCAATTACAACCAGAACCTGTGTGGTTGAAAGAGTGAACCACATGTCAAACATACAGGTTCTGGCTATAATTGAAATGGGTCTGAAGAGCAGATCATTAAAAAGCAGACCGTCAAAAAGTGGGGGACGGCTGTATAGGGTAGCTAGTAACATACACTGCATATTGGTGGATGGATATAGTGATCCTAAGTAGATACTATATTAGATGTATTCTTATAATTATATATTGTTGTTTTTTGGGGGGGAATAATAAAAGTTAAAATATTGGGAACCAGAAGAATTAGGTTTTTTGGACTACAACTTCCAGAATCCTTACTTCAAAAAAAACCACTAACATTCCTACCAAAGTAGGGTTTGTTTTTTTTTAATTAAGATCCTCTAGCAGGCCTAGAATCAACTTCTGCAGTTCAGGAGACTGTGAGAACAACACACACACAATAAAAAAAAAAAGGCTCACTTGATGCCACTCTGCACTACCCGGTTCTTGCAGTTTCTCCAGCATGTGCAGGCTTGGTTACATTCAAAGATGAGAGGTGGTTCGATCTTATTGAATTCTTGCAGTAAACGTCCATCCTGAAAGACAAGAACCAGGAAGTTGTGTTAGTTAGTGTGATGCTGTGGCAACAGCCTTTTTTGTCCCACTCTCCCATATCTCTATATCCATATCTACTATGGAGTGGGATGTGGGACTGACTGAACTTGCCAAGACCTCTCTGCCTTTCTCCAGAGACAAAATCCTGCCCGAAACAATACAAAGATTGCTAGCTGCAGGTCTCCTGGATGGAAATTTGACCTGGAGGAAGGGAAATCATTTAAGACAAAGACCTAAAACCTTTCCATATTTAGAGAGCCATTTCCTGTTGACCTGTCTCTTGAGAACACCAGCAGTCACGTTCAAAAAAGGATTCTGGAGACATGTTTTAAGGCAATAGCTTTCAATAGAAGCATCGCCCAGCACTGACAACAGTCAGAGATTCTGGTAAGCACTGTTTTAGGTCCCGAGCATTTACCTTACACCTTATTCAAAATCCAAATTGTATACTTTATTCAAAATCCAAAACTTCTGAAAAGAGGAACCCAGTCTTCTTTCTGCTAGGACCACGAGGGAACTGTGGAGGCTTGCTTGGCACTGCACGCAGGATCCCAAGCATGCCTTCATAATTCCCTCATGTTCCCTACAGGAAGAAAGCAAGAAAGGGAAGACATGATGAAAGAGTGGACCCTCTGTCAAAAGAATGGTGTATATAATCTTATTCAGGATATGCAAATATTCCAATTTAAAAAACAAAACAAAAAAACAAAATCTGAAACACCTCTAGCCCCAAGCATTTCAAATAAGGGATACTCAACCTGTATTTATCTAGTTCGTGTGCATCTCCTCTTGTTAGGAACCCAGAATACCCAGCAACTTGCATACAAGGATAGTTAAATTTTTCTTCCTCCTTGATCCTCATTACCTCCAGTGATGCAGACTTGAGTCAACTGACTCAGACTCAAGTCAGACTTCAGTGACTCGATTTGGCAATAAATGATGCACTGACTCAAGTTGGCTCGAGACTTGCACATTTTTAGTGACCGACTTGCTGCTCTTGGTTCAGTAACATAACACATTGATCCAGAAGCCTTACGATTTTGAACAACCCTTCCATCTCTTTTTGCCTACTACTCATATGACAATCTGTCTCAAGTCCAAAGTGGAGGCACATTTCTCAGAGGGGAACAGCAAATGGGATAGGCAGTGGGCTTGAGGTGGGCTTGAGGTCTGCTCAGCAGCCTGTCTCTGCTGCATATTGGAGGAACCTTCTAAAATTTTTCCTTTTTATTTATATGTCCTATTTTGATCAGGTGGCCCCTCATAACCGCTTTACTAGCGTCCCATATGGTTTTTGCCTTGAGTTGTTCCTTATTGTTTTCCTTAAAAAACATTTTCAAGGTCTTTCTTATATCTTCTACATACTCAGGATTTGTCAGTAAGGAGTCATTGAGTCTCCAGAGATATTCTCTTTGTCTTGACTTTAAATTCAATTTTATCAAGCTGTGATCAGAATACGTTCTTGGATAAATTTCCATGTCATTTATTTCTGCATGTAGACTTTTAGAAAGTAAAAATAAATCAATTCTCGAAAAAGATTGATGCCTATCCGAATAAAATGTATAATTTCTTTGTCCCGGATATTTAAATCTCCAGACATCTATTAATGCTAAATTTTCCGTTAACTCAAAAAAGCTCTTTGGTAATTTTCCTTGATTCTTCTTTATTTGTTTTTTAGATTTTCGATCTTGTAAAGGGTCTATCACCACGTTCATATCACCCATAATTAATATGTTATTTTGACTTCTTTCCGTCTGATACTTGTTTATTTCTTTTTGCAATTCATAATAAAATTTCTCTTTGTTTTCCTGTGGTGCATAAACCCCGACAACCAATAATTTATAAGTTGGTAATTTGATTTCCACTCCTATGTAATGACCATTTAAACTCACAAATATTTTTTCAACATCATAAGTCGATTTTACATATAGTACGACCCCCCTTTTTTTCTTTGAATATGCTGTTGTGAAACAGTTCCCCAATTTGGGGTTTCTCAAATATTTATTGTCCTTTTCTCTGATTCTTGTCTCTTGTAATGTGATTATATCAGCTTTCATTTATGATTTCATTTATGATTGTTTATTATGATTTATATTTATTATTTATTATGACTTATATCTCAATAAAGATAATGGTAAAAAAAAAAATTTTCCTAGGAGCAGAAGACAAGACTCACCTTCAGAGTGCAGGGTGCATTTCTCAGAGGGGAACAGCAAATGTGTTAGGCAATGGGCTTGAGGAAGAAGGATCCTTCCTCCTAAAGCTTTTGAAGCTTCAGTAATGGGGACTAAGAAGGATGTTATTCCCCACTTCTGAAAAATCCTTCAACTTCAGAAATGGGGAGTATTTGCCTATTCCTCAGTTCTGAAACTGCAGACTCTTTTATCCTCATTGGCACAAAAGCCTCCAGCTTCAGGAAGGGAGAATAAGAAGGATCCAAAGCTGAAGATGGCAAAATCGCAAATGTGGAGGGCCAACTCTGCTTGAATCATTAAAACTGACTTTATTCGACTCTGTCCGGAAATTCTGGAATACAGGTTGGGGTATAAAGTCGGTTCCCAGACCCGAGACTTGACTTGAAAGTATCCTTCAAGGACCTGAGACTTGACTTGACTCTCGAAGGCAGAGACCTGAGACCTAACTTGAGACTTGGAGTAAAAGACTTAAATACATCATTGGTTACCTCTCACTCAATTGGTGAGGAAGGATAATATATAGCAAGAGCAAGAAGGCGGAGGAAGAGGAGGACAAGGAGGCCGTGAGGCTTGAGTGTTTCCACAAGGTCTTCCTGGTAGGTTATTAGCTTTGTCAAATGCTTGAGGATGCCAACTCTCTCCTTCATGGCTCTGCCTCTTTGTGTCACTTTCCTGAAAAAGCCTGTGGCTGGATGAAATTAAGAGGGTGGGGATTCTACCCCTTCCTCACCTATGCCACAGTCAGAATGTATGAAAATTCCTTTTTTGGGGGAGCAACAGTTTCCAGACTCTTCCAGCTGGCACGGTAACAGCAGCTGGAAGAGTCTGGGAATTGTTCAAAAAAAAAAAAAAGGAACTTTTCAGGCTCTTACTCCACTGCACTGCTTGCATTATCTCTACCAACTGGTCAGTATCTCGGCTTTCCTCTGTTGCTCTCATTTCTGGTCAGACAAAAAGCCACCCATGTCCCAGCCTAAATGTGAGTGCTTACCTTGTCGTACCAGCAGCGGATGCTGAGCTGCCCACACAGGCAGTTGCTGGAAGAACAGTCGTCCTGACACGTGCAATGCTGAGAAGTACCACAAAAGAGAACGTTTGAGACCAACAGGATATCCTGGGGGTTAATGAGGGCATGGGAGACAGCCTTCTCAGTGGCTGCTCCCATCTTGTGCCTTATTGCTCTCATCCCTCTTCTGTTTTAATTGCTCAGTGAGGGTTTAAGAAGAAGTCAACTCCAGGTCAGGGCTTGGAAAAGTTACTTTTAAAGACTACAACTTTGATATTCCTGCAGTTAGAAAAACCTCTGTTGGCTGGGGATGTGGGTCCTGGGAGTTACAGTTGCCCCCCAAACATTCCCAAGCAGTGACTCTTGATCCATCCAGTTTTGTCCTTTCTACACTTAGTGGCAATATTTGTCCAGAATATCCACTACTGGCCTTCCTCATTACCTACTTTTAAAAACTTCTTTAACTAGAAATAGCAGCAATTGAACCTGGGATGTTCTGTCTACAAAGTACAGTGGACCCTCCAGATCTGCAATTTCCAGTGATGGCAGACTGCCATGTCCTATACATAAAATGGCATCCATGGGGAATCCTAGGCACATCACTGCCTTTGAATAATATGGGACATGATCATTCACTTTTTTGAATATATAGGGGATCCTAGAACCAAACCCCCACAGATCTGATGAGTCCACCATTTCTGGGTCCACCAGGAGCCTTGGTGGCGCAGTGGTTAAATGCCAGTACTGCAGCCACAAGGTTGTGAGTTCGATCCTGCGGGGCTCCAGGTTGACTCAGCCTTCCATCCCTCTGCAAGGTCAGTAAAATGAGTACCCAGCTTGTTGGGGGCAATTATCTAGCACATTGTAAACCACTTAGGGAGCACTTAGCTGATAAGCGGTATAAAAATACACTTGCTATTGCTATTCTGTTCTAGTGGCACACCTATGAATTCTGAGATGAACACGGCTATCCTGACAATCACCATTCTACAACCCCAAACAGAGACCAAAATTGCCAGGAGCTATATGGATCCATGTCAGTAAAACATTTTTAGCAGTTGCTATTTCCATGAGGAACAGGCTCTCAGGTCTTTTGTAAACCAAAGGGCTTTAATCGCTTATTCAAGGTGATGCCACTTCATCTGTGTTACAAAGCTCACAATAATATATGGCTGCTAGGAGAGTCCATTTCCCTTCCAGCTAAGGTGAGGATGGTAGCTAAGCAAAGAGGAAATTGGGCACGAGAGGACATGATTGCCTCTGCTGGTCAAATCAGACCAAGCACATCAAATTTTAAGAACTCTGGGCTCCACAGTATCACTGAGCCAGCTGTTAGTGCACCATGAGCTATAAAAGTTGAGAGCTATATTTGGGCCAGTTTTGTTTTGTTTCGAAGAAATCTTTACTTTTCTAATTTCCGAATCAAGACAGGGCAGCATTTTCTCAATCATAGCTCAAATTTATTTTAAAGCTCATGCAAGTACCTGCAGATGAGTAATGTTCCGGTCAATGTTCATAGTGGAAGTCTCACAGTTTTCAGAGATGTATTTGTAATCATCCGGACATGGCTCATCATCTACAGCATTCACACAGGGAATGGGCACATTCTCATAGCCACGGGCCACGTCCCTGAAAAGAGATCGCAGAAATGGTGACTGGAGCTATAGCAGTCTTTAAAATTTGCAGCATAGTTCAGCAGTCTTGGTCCTGACACCCCATAAAATTGTGTAACAGTAAGTTCAGCACTCAAAGATTGAATTATTCACAGGTTATTTTATTTTAATTGATTAATTTTTTAAAAAATTCTTATCTATTTGCCCCAGCCATGGGAAAAAATACATTCTCTCGAGGAATCTCTAGGCCCTCTAGTGCTGTGGAAGTGGATCACAGAGTCATGCTGGGGGACTTGGAGACTCCAGAAGAAGTATTCTCAGGTAAATAAAACAGAGTTTGTGATTTTTTTAGTTTTTCCACCTTGCTGGGGGTGTTGTGCCCCTCACCCTTGCAAAATTGGAGGGCTCGCTGTAATCTGTTTTTAAAATTATTATTTCATTTTTGCTCACTACTATGTTATTATTTATAAGCCTCAGCATTTTTCCCCATTATTCTAAATGATTTATTTTAATTTTTACTATGATAAAAAGACAAGCAGAAATGTAAGACAGAAATGAATAAAATGCAATGAATACATGTTCAAATGGGACAGCGACGTCTGTCTATTCCAGAAGAACAACTAAGCATCCTGTAGCACCTTTTGAGACGGCATATTTTAATTTGGCACTAGCTTCCATGGAATACTGCCTACTCCTATAAATAAATGTCAGTGGGACCTGATGCTTCTAATGTCAGGGGACCAGTGAATCTACTCTGTTTTATCCAAACTTTAAAGAATCTGTCCAATATGCTGGATAAGGATAGGGTTCAATACTCTGGATTGCTGCTTTGAAGTTCAGACTAAAATGTGACCCCAGTGACATCAATGCAAACAACTTTCACTGCATGTAGTACAATGTTAAGATCTGAATTATAAATATCTATTTATTTATTTCTAGTCATTTACCCATCCATTTTCTCTTTAAAAATCCCAAAGCATTCACAATAAAAACAGGTACAACAGAACAGTGGCTAAAACAATAAAATGATAAAACAATAAAAACAGTAAAATCCTTTTATCCACATTGTGAATGTCCACATTTTTATTGACATTGCATGTAAAAACAGAACAGATACCACTGGAAGAAGAGCCTTGTAATTCACAAAAGCTAAAATAAACTTATCAGGCATCAGGACACCATGAGATTCTGTGCTGGTTACAAGAAATGTCCCTTCAAAATGGAGGGAAGTCTTGGTTGGAGTACCATAGGCTTCTGTTCTGGGGCCATCACTCTATAACATATTTATCGATGATTTAGATGATAGGGTAAAGGCTATCCTTTTCAAGTCCGTGCAGTTGAAAAGGACCTTGGCATACTAGAAAATTGGGCTGAAATTTATAAAATGAAATATAACAGAGATGAATGCAAAATTCTACATTTAGGCCACATACACACACAAAAATGCACAGGTATATAATGAAGACTACTTGGTTTAGTAGTAGTACATGTGAAAAGAAGCTTGGGATTATTGTTGATCATAAACTGAACATGGCCCAGTAGTGTGATGGTGCAACAAAGAAGTCAAATAATATTTTAGCCTGCATTAATAGAATGGTAGTTTTCAGGACAAGAGAAGTGATAGTCCTACAATATTCTGTGCGGATAAGACTTCACCTGAAGTACTGTATGTTCAGTTCTGGGCATCTCATTTGAAGAAGAATGTAGACAAGCTGAAGCAGGTTCAGAGAAGGGCAACAAGGATGATAAGAGGTATGGAAAACAAAACATACGAGGAAAGCCTGAATAAGGTATATTCAGCTGGCTGAAAAGAAGACTGAAGGGTGACACGACTGTACTCTTTAAACACCTCGAGGGCTGTCATAGAGAGGAGGGGAAGGTTTGATCTCTACTGCCCCAGAGTAGGACCAAGTCTAATGATTTTAGGTTATAGGAGGGTAGATTTTGACTGAACATTAAAAGAAACTTCTTGAAAGCAAGAGCGGTTCAACAATAGACCCAAATACTTAGAGAGATGGCAGAGTCTCTTTCTCTAGACATCTTCAAGAAGAGGCTGGACAGCTACGTGCTGGGGATGTTCTAGCTGGAGATCATGCATTGAGCAGGGAATTGGACTTGATGGGCTATGGGGCTCTTTCCAATTCTATGATTCCACGAAATTAAACAATACTGTTCCCCTGCAATCTTATATTGCTCAGACAACACAGTTGGAATTTGACATGTCATGAGTTATGAGGAAGGCCTATACACACAGAGAGAAGATGGATGTTTGAAGTGACTCCTCTCAGCCCAGCAAAAAATTCAGCAACAGTGATGAAGACACAACCTCATCCACCAGGAGGCATCAAAGACAAACATGCTTCCCATCGCTTCCCTTCTACGCATCTCACTGACACACAACACTGAAACCCACCAGCACCACCCACCTGCTGATGATGCGTTCTGTGCGGACGGAGCGGTTAAGGATCCCTTGACGGATCTTGCGGTTGAGCTGCAGGGCAAACCACACCTCCGAGTTCTCCAGGGTCAAGTCCAGAGGCGAATCCCCCTCCTTGTTGCGCATCTCCGTGTCGGCACCCCGTGAGAGGAACAGGCTGTGGGAAGGTGGAAGAGTGTTAACAGCAAAGGGTCAGCACATCCCGCCAAACCTTGCTTTCCATCCCAATATGAAGAGAGCCTCCACTCCACTTACAGCACACAGTCGTGATAGCTCTCCCGGGCTGCTATGTGCAAGGGCGTGTCTCCATGGAAGTTAACAGCATGGAGGTCACACTGGGCATTCAGGAGGACCTCGGCAATCTCAGCACTCCCTGTGAAGGAGGCCCAATGCAAGCAAATGTTCTCTTCCTGTTTGGGTGAAATGAAAAATGTTAAAGTGAGGGTGGACAACTCAGCAACCTCCAGAGTTCCCACCATTGTCACAAAACACTGAAAAGTCAAAACTGAAAGTACTTGGAAACCATTATTGGCTTCAACTCCACCTCCTGCATCTTCAAAGGCTTTTTGGATATAACAAAGGGCACCAGAGCCCACATGCACTGTGTTACTCCTTATTTAAAATTTTAAAAATTAAATAGGTTTCCAGGCAGCAGTGGGGAAGTTCTCTAAAAGCTGCAAAAATGTTTCCCTCTCTGCAGTTAAAGGAACGGAATGCAGTTCTCCCTCCACATTTGCAGGCTTGACTTTCATGAATTTGATTATTCGTGAGGGATGTGCTTGCCTCTCCTTCTCCCCAATCTCCTCCTACCATTCTCTTGGATCCCTCACTCCAGGTTTGTGAGGTTTGTGTTTAAAACAGACTTTTTTTTTGTCCTTTTGGGTGAGCAAAGTCTCCTCCCTCAAAGCTAGAGGCTTGTCCTCTCTACCATGTCGCTGCACATTGTTGCGTAATGGCCGCTGATTGGTCAGGTGCTCTCTTTGCTCCTATGCCTCTCCTCTGAGAGGGATCTCTCAAGATGGCAACCAGAAGTAGCTAGAATGTCAGACCTCAACATTCCTCTCTTCTCCATCAGAGGGGAAAGTACTGGTAAGCTCTTTACCTTGTCTTTTTTCTTCCCCCCAGAGCACTAGGGCCAGTGGCAAGGGGATGCGAGAGGGCAGCTCCGGAGGGGAATCGGAGGGGGATTGTGGAGAGGGATGATATTTGTGGTTTTTTCACTTTTGCAAGGGTTCTGCGCCTTGAACTCTCATGAATGTGGAGGGCCACTATAGTAATAGTCAACATATGCCCGGAGATCATGATTCAAATTCCCCCTCAGACACTGGGTGATCAGGAGCAAATCAGTCTCTCTCAGCCTCACAGAAAGGCAGTGGCAAACCTCCTCTGAACAAATCTTGCTTAGAAAACCCCAGGTCAGGTTTGTCTTGGGACTGCACAAGTCAGAAATGACATGAAGGAACATGACAACAACAACTTCTCTTTGTTCGCCAAGTTCTTGGTTTTCTGTTTTGCTCATTCTGATTCAGCAATATCCCACCCTGCAGTCTGAAACAGGGCATCCATTCAGAACGTTCACTAGGCCCTTAACAGCAGTTTAATGCCACTTCAACTGCTTTGATACTATTGCAGAGAACTCTGGGATTTCCAGTATTGTGAACTGCTTTGAATTCTCTGCTCTACGGAGAGCACTCCTCCAGACTACAGTACTAGAGCCCTCTAGGACTGTATTTTCAGCACCTCACTGAAAGACACTGGTATAGTACAGATACAGGCAATGTCATCTCATTTGGCAAGACAAGCAACTAAGCCTGAAATTTCTTTCCTCAGACAAGAGCTCCAATTACCAAGAGCGATCCCCACCCAATTCTCTTTTGTATCAAATCTGCAAGCCTGGAAGTCATCCAGCATGGAAACCAGAGGATCCCAAACTCACATACATTGTCAGTCAGGGTGACATCAGCTCCACGGGTGAGCAACATGCGGATCACCTCAATGTGCTTATGCTCAGCAGCCCAGATAATGGGGGTCCAACCTCCGCTATCCTGTAACGAGGGGGAAAAAAGACCAAATTTGTGTGATGGGCTAATACAAGAATGGTTGTGGTGAAGGGGCCACATGGTGCAATTTTTGGCTTCAGTGGCTAAAGCAGAGCTTTACAAACTTTTCATGTTGGTGACATACTTTTTAGACATGCATCATTTCACGACACAGTAATTCAGTAAGTGGAGGCAGCCCCTCCACCTGAGTCTGGCCTGCTGCCGCTGCTGTCCACACTGTCTTCCTTGGCCCAGGGCGGTGGTGGCAGGAGAGGTACCCCCTCCACCCGTTATGTTTGCATGATACACCTACACACTGCAGCTGACACACTAAAGTGTTGCAACAAGCAGTTTGGAAAGCTCTGGGCTAAAGACTGGCAATAACAAATCACAAGTAACATAGCTACCTGCAAAGTTGCTTTTTCTTTTCTAACAAAGGCACAACATGAACCATAGGTGTGAAGTCATTTCAATTAAGCTTTCTATTTTTAACCCCTTAAGTTAAATGGCATTTTTAGAGACATCTTGAGAAGAATTTGGTAGGTTATAAGGTATTCTTTCATTACAGAGCGCCCTCTGTATGTAAAGCAGGTGCTCTGACTTTCAGCTATGGGCTCCCTCAGCCAGCAGGGGGCTGGAAGAAAGATGTGGCTATCAGCTGCCATTGCAATGATAAGCCTAGTTTAGGTATTAAGAGGCAACCATCTTGTACCTAGGTAGCCTAAAGCCAGCAAGTGTTCCGGCATTGCACCAACTAGGTCACTAAGAAGCCCTTAATTAGATTTAGAGATTGGAAATGTTCCTTTTTTTTGGATTACAACTTCCAGAATACCATAGTCAGCATGTTTTCAATAGCTTACAGTAGCAGTGGACAATGGCCAGGCACTAGAGGGACACATTGCCACCTCCAGGACATTGAGGAATGCAGTACCCAGTTTAGTATGTTTTGACCCTCTCCTCCAAAGGCTGTTTCAGGCCTCAGAGAGGTTTGGAAGTCAATTTTAAGTCCACTTCCTGGCTAAAAAAAGCTGGCGAATTTACTTGGGATAAAAGGGGAACAGTTTTAGCCATCCCCTCCCCTCCCCCCAGAGGGAGGTATTCAGGACCTGCAAAACAGGTTGGGAGGGGCACACGATGTCTGTGGCCCAACTTGCCCACTTTTTCAGAGAAGAGAAATCATGACTGTAAAAGGGCCTGGAAGCCAAGCCCTATGATGAATGTAAGGGAGTTGCATACATTTAATTTGGAGAAGACAAGACTGAGAGGTGATATAATAACCATTTTAAAATATGTGAAGGGATCACAGAAACATACAGTTGAAAGAGACCGCAAGGGCCTTCAAATCCAACCCCCTACCATGTAGGAATACACAATCAAAGCATTCCTGACAGATGGCTCTCTAGCCTCTCTTTGAAAAACCCCCAAAGGAGGAGATTCCACCACACTCCCAGGCAATGTATTCCACTGTCAAACAGCTCTCACCTAATGTTTAGGTGGAATCTTTTTCCCTGTAGTTTGTAGCCATTGCTCCATGTCCTAGTTTCCAGAGCGGCAGAAACAAAGCTTGCCCCACCTTCCTTATGACATCCCTTCAAATATTTGAAGATGGCTAACATGTCACCTCTTAACCTTCTCTTCTCCAGGTTAAGCACAGCCAGCTCCCTAAGTTGCTCCTCACAGAGTTCATGGTTTCCAAGCCTTTTAGCATTTTGTCACCATCCTCTGAACACGTTCTAACTTGCCAATATCATGTGTGTCATGCAGAAGATGAAGTGAACTTGTTTTCTGCTGCTCCAGAGACTAGTATGAGAACTAATGAATTCAAATTACAAGAATTTTCAGCTAAACATTAAGAAGAACTTCCTTAAAGTAGGAGCTGTTTGTCAGAGAGCCAGGGTATCTCAGAAGTGGTGGATTCTCCTTTGTTGGGAGCTTTTAAGCATATGTTGGGTGGCTGCCTGTCAAGAATGCTTTGCCTGTGGAATCCTGCAGTGGAAGGGCCCTGGAGTAGATGGTCTTTCCAACTCTATGAGGTCTCCCCAATTCTATGAATCTAGGAGTCAGTGCCAAACTGTGGGTTAAGTGTCACGTTCTGCAACGTGCTCCAGAATCCCTTGCAACATACAAAAGATTCTACTGTGAATGCTTGTGATCTTTACCTATTTTACAATTCTAGGAAATAGAAAAAACCGAAAAGCAAGAAATCTAATGATGCAATAATTTGTGGTTATAATTATTAGTAACTCTGGTAAGTTGAATGTACATAAATTTGTAATGGCAGAATAAGACATGGGATACTAACTGATTTTTCCTTTTCATTACAGTTTGTATTGGGGGGAATAAGAGTTCTCCTGTGTTTAATCAGTGTAGTTAGGATGTGTTTAGGGTAACAGATTAATCTCTTAGTAATGGGTTTTGCTGTAATGATTTAGCCTTAGTTTAGTTCAGCTTAGTTTAGTTTACTTTTAGTTATACATGTATATTGGTTTATATACAGTTTGTTTCTTTTTCTTTTGTTTCTTTTTTCTTTGCAGTTGTGGATTAGTTTGTATGTTTATATTAAATAAATATGAAATCTTTAAACAAAAAAAGGAGAGGAGAGGAAGAAGCAGACGGGGCTCAATTCTAATCCTTCCCATCTCCTCACTTGCCTGGGCATTGACGTCCACCTGTCCTGTGGAGAGCAATAAGCTGACCATTTCAACATTTCCATTCTTAGCAGCATGATGCAGGCAGGTAGATCCATCATCTTCCTTTGGTAGAGTTGGGGGGAAGAGTAAAATAACAACTATTTAATGTGTGTGAGGCAGGCAGCTTGTAATTCCACCTTATAGTTCAGTCTTTCATAGACTCCTTCCTCTCATATTACATGTAACAGGATTACGGATAAGAAAGTCTGTTAGCTTTATTTTCTTTTCACATTCAAACTTGAAGTTCTCCCCCTTCCATGAAGAAATTTGTTAATTTTGGTAAATTCCCATCAAACACAAACAGCAATGGAGTTCTCCATTTGCCTTGGCCAAATTCAAAAAAGCAGGAACAGATACTGAAAACCATGTCTTTTACTGCTTTTCAGTCCAGCTTATGGAAGGAGTGTATAAGCAATGCTCAAAATCTCTGCTGTTGATTTGATTTATGCCAATCAGTTTATGTAGGGCAAGACACATTGTGATTTTTAAAGAATAAAACTGGACCATCTATAAGCATGTGGAGCCCTGTGTCCCTTTTCTGCAAATTCAAAGAATAGAGCCATTCCCCATCACAACAGGACTATGAGGCACCTGCCTGTTCTCTAAAAGCTAATGATGACAAGCGCCTCAGAAGGAAAAGAGGTGGCAACCCTCATTCATCAACACACCACATGACTGAATATAAAACATTTCAAACCCAGACATTCAGAATTGAGAACTCAAGAGTCCTCCGCTTGGATGAGCAAAACTGTGTTTCTCCCAGATTCATTTTTTTTAAAGCTACAGATTGAGTATCCTTGATCTGAAATGTCTGCAACCACAAGTGTTCCGTATTTTGGATTTTCGAATATAGATGTTTTTGGAACCGTCTTGTGTCTCGCTCCTTCACTACTTGTATTATCTATGAGACAGGAGGCTGGAGAGACTGAGGATCTGTGAAACAGTGGGAATTCAAGAACAGTGTTTTGTGTGAATCCACACCTCTCATTGTTTCACATATCCTCCGTCTCTCTTTTTGTCACCGTCCACCCGCTTCTGCCTTCAAAGTGGCAGCTGCGGTGCTCCTTCTTGTTCAACTTGTGTCGCTAAAGGCAAAAAGAGAGACTAGGATTTGGGAGATGAAAGCAGGAGCACGTAGCTGCCACCCTGAAGACAGAAGAGGGGAGCTGCAGCAAAAAGGTTTGGTTTTTGGAGGTATCTGAATTTCCCATTTCCAGATAAGGAAGGCTCACTCTGTAGCTGACATCTGATGCTGGCTACTTAATTATGTCTCCATAACTAATGTCTCCTCACTCACCCCCCCGCAACCCAGCCCATCTTAGTTATGACTTAAAAAAAAAAACTGAATTATTTACTATTTTATCCCTAACGTGAGTCACACCTGCAGAACAGTGATATACAGAAAGACTGGAATAAATAACTGAATAAAAAGTAAATCAGATATGGACATAGCACAGGGTATTCCAGGTGTAACTCTGGAATACAACCAAAAAATCTGAAATCTGATGAATGCCCTACCCCTCAGAGGTTTCTGAACTGACTTGTTGCTTCCTCTTCACAGAGATATCCTTTTACCTCATAACTTTTCAAGGCAGTGAGAAATCATTATTTTCTCACTTATCTTAGCAAGCTAAGTCGCATGGAAACTGCACTTGCTCCATCATCTAAATTTTCCTTGTCCTCACACCATCGTTGCGACAATATCCTTCATATTAACAGTACCTCTAATACCATTCCCTGTATTGGCTGATCTCGTAAGTGTATGTTTGTAACATGGATTACATCCAACCCACATCTGCTGGATACATCACAGAGAAACGTAAGAAACTTCAGTATGCCACTAGCATTCCAGAGCAGGGTTCTTGCTCCTTAACAGCAGCAGAATGTGCAGAAATCTAATTGGTAAAGCATTCTAGGAATAATTACATCTGTGGAATTTGGACTTGTTTTATACTTGTCAAAAGCATACAGACTTGCCAGAAGACAAGTGGCAATTTTAGTTTCACAACTGCTCAAATATACCTAAATAACTCTTAAGAACTGACATGACCTAACTGCATTCAGGGAAATATCCCTCCAAAAGAACAAGTTTTGCTTTCCTTCTAACCTTGGTATAAACGCAACCACCTCTTTTGATCAAGTACCGTGCCAACTCCACATGGTTGTTTGCAACAGCCTCCATCAGAGGTGTCCGCCGCAGTTTATCCACTGAGTTTATGTTGGCACCTGCCTGCAATCGGACAAAGGGGAGAGTTAAACAGAATCCATGTCTCCACAAGCCCTCTCAATCACTCTCCACAACCTCTCATCCCTTGCTCTTGCAAAAAGTTCCCTCTCAACTGCAGTTTGGGTGGCCAGTACCTGAAGTGTGCACACTTACTTGGCCTTCAATATAGTTGGGGACAAAGACTAAGAGGTTAAACCAACGGCTGCATAGAAAAAGCAGAGTTTGAGAAGAGATTTTAAATAAAGAGATATTACCGTGTTGGGAGGAAGTTCCAGCTATGAGGGAGGGCATGTAAAATTCTATTTAAAAAACAGAATTGCTCAAAGACAAAAGGTATTGGAGTTGGAGAATGGACAATCAAAAGCAAGGAGACAACAAAAGGGAGTTTATATTGGTACCTGCCTGCAGTAGGATAAAAGGGGAGAGTTAAACAAACTCTGTCTCTCCACAAGCCCTCTCACTTACCCGCCACAACCTCTCATCCCCTGCTCTTGCAAAAGGTTCCCTCTACTCAACTGCAGTTTGGGTGGTCAGTACCTGACCTAGAGATAATGTACATTCTTATTTAGCCTTCAATACAGTGGGGGGCAAAGACTAAGAGGTGAAGCCAAAGGCTGCGTAAAAAAAAAGCAGGGCTTGAGACGAGACTTAAATAAAGAGGTACTACTGGAAGCTTGTGTTGGGAGGAAGCTGCAGGTATGAAGGTAGGCATGCAAAATTATATTTAGAAAGCAGTATTGCTCAAAGATAAAAGGTGTTGGAGCTGGAGAACAAACAATCAAAAGCAAGGAGACAATAAAGGGAAAGTCAGAAAACAGTACTGGCTGCCTCTTGGATGTCTTTAAAAGGTTGCTGGGCAAATTATTGGAATACAGATCATTCAACAATTATCAGCCAGGAATCATGGTGGTATACAAATCCCTCCAGTATTATTGGGGTGTATGTATACTGCCTCAAATACATCCCTTTTCAGCTGTGTCTTTGCATATCAGTTGTTGGGGAACAAGAGCAAGAGGATGCTAAAATCAATGTGGGAGGGCTACTTTGAGTCTTACTACAACTTAGAGGTCCACCAACCACTACTTATGAAGAAATACAAGACTTGGCTCTATTCTCTGACCCTATTCCATCCTTGTCCTCAGCCAGAACTGAGTGCAACATTTTGACCAAGAAGCAAGCCATGCGTAAAAGGATGGTTCGGGGCACAGAGTCAACTACCAACTGCAATCTCACAACACTGCATGTTACAAGCACAAATCTCCATCTGAATTACTACACACAAGGGCTTCTAACACAACACCTAAAACAGGATGGTGGGAGCTGATCAAAGCCAACCAAGCAATGCCCTTACTCTATAGATAGCGGACGCTGAAGTTGAAAAAGAAATGGTTGATGTGAAAGTCAGCCAAAGCAGATAAGAACATAGTACTAGAGGGTTAAGAAAAAAAACACCTTGCAGTTGCAGAAATCAGAAACCATCACAAACCAAAAACCTTTGGGGATCTACTCTGAATCCTAATCTATGTTGCACTGCTGTCGTAGAGAGCAAATAAAGGAAACAAGCAAAATGACTGTGCTGATTGGAGGAAAGAACGGCAAGCAGTCGAGCTATCCATTCCCGATAAGCTTCTCTAACCCACCTGCAGCAAAACATGGCAGATTTCCAAAAAACCCTTCTGTGCTGCAGCATGCAGCGGGAAGCGCTTGGTCTGTTGTTCAGTCTGGAAATTGGGATCCAAGCTATCCACTGGAAAGGAAGGGCAGATATCTGGCAATCAGGAGAGAAACAGAGAAACTTGCAAAATGGGGTATTGATAGAGGCTATTTCCCCAGCCACACATAGAAATGAGAGGAGGGAAAATCCAAGCTGCAGTCTTGCTTGCTGCAGTCTGTATCCTCTCCGAAAACGTGTATCCCCCCTCCTACTTTTAAAAACTGAAAGCAACCAGAAGTTAACTTGCCATCTGAGATCACAATCCCCAATGCCTATTTTTGCTGTATGTTAAATCAGGGGTGGGAATGATGCAGCCTTCCAGATATTGTTGGACTGCATCTCCCAGCAGTTCCAGCCGGCACAGCCACTTTTAAGTGCTGAAAGTGTGTGCACCTTATATTTATACATTTATTTGTTTTATTCATTTATATCCCACCTTTTTCTCAGTAACGGGACTCAAGATGGGTAACATGTTTAAAACAATACAAATTAAAATCAACACAAACTTTTCATGAAAGCATAAATATAAATGTTAAAAACAAAGTATTTATGAAGTCAAAATATTAAAACTATTAAAATGCATTAAAAGACTATATACAACATTCAAAAACAAAAACAGACAGCACTAAAAGCCCAACCCTGATCAGTATGTAAAAGTGTAGTGCCACAAAAACATGTTGACCCGCCAACGGAAACAGAGCTAGGATGGGGCCATTCTGGCTTCTCCAGGAAGGGAGTTCCAAAATCTGGGCACAGACACTGAGAAGATCTTCTCCCTTGTTCCCACCAAACAAGCCTGAGGCCATTTCCACACTACACTGTTATAGTGCTATTATTCCACTTTCAACATGGAATTCTGGAGTTTGTAGTTTTCAGCTCTCTGCCTGAGAATTCTAAAGGTCCCTCCCTAAACTGCAAACCCCAGGATTCCATAGGATGTTGAAAGTGGAATAATGGCACTGTAACAGAATAGTGTGGAAATGGTCTGAGAGTTTGCACCAAACAAGCCTGAGTAGCGGGACAGAGAGAAGAGCCTCTCTGGATGATCTTAAGAGGTCTAATGTGCTCATACAGGTAGACACCTGAGCCCAAGCCATATAACCTTGCTTTAGAGTAGAATTATGCGTACTGGAAAATGTCCCAGGAAGCCCCCAAAATATGATGAAAATGCCCCTATGCTCCCTAGAATGCCTCTGGAGGTTAAAAAACAACTTTTTTGATTGTTTTTTTAAATCAATGCAGCCTCCTAGCCTTCTACAGTTGTTTTATACAATGGCCTTCCCCAAGCTGAGGCTCTTCAGACATGTTCAGCTATAGCTTCACCCAACCCCACCAGCCTGATTGTCAAGAATCCTGTTGGAACTATACTGAAAGCACTCCATCTTCCTCCCCCTCACCCCACTGTGGTCCCCTTTAAAAGCAACTTACACAACATTAGCACCACTTTCTGTAGCTCCCCTTGCTTAACCGAGAGATAGAGTTGGCGGGGGTGGAATCGCAGCTTCTTGCGTCTATTGGGAAGAGAGAAAGAAAGAGATCATAAGACAGAGGGGTTTTCTCTCAAGTAAATAGAAATTCAAAGGGGGAAAGACCCATAAAGTGTGGAAACTATAAGACAGGTCAGAAAAAAATGTTTCTGAGTGCTATTTATTCAGATGCAAACTTTAAACCTGGTTTATTGCTAAGCCCAATACCACTAAGAAATAATAAACAGTTACTGAAAAAAATACAGCGCAAAGCCAATCCCAACTAATCCCAGCTAGAGCAGACCCACTGAACCAACCAGACCTAAGGAAGTGCTGACATCGGAATTCCTATTTATGCAACATGTCTCCTCTAACTTGGGCAAAATAACAATTGGATTTAACCCTAAGAAAAAAAATAGCTTGGTAGCAAAAAAAACCGGGGACGGGGAAGGAATTACCCAGCATACTTACCGTTCAGACTCCTGTACCACCAGGGCACGCTCCAGCTGTTCCCGCCCAGGCCCTGGTGGCAGGCCCTGTGCAGAGAGTACAGCTCCATTTGGCAAGGTCAGGCGTGGCCCTGCACTGTCAATTCCTGGGCCACCAAGACCCGGTGTATCATCCGGTGGGTGCTCTACACTCGAACCCCCTCGCATTCGGGCACTGAAGAAAGAAGATACAGAACTGTAAAATACTCCTAACGTTCTAGCATCTCTGTAAAGAAAAAGGCTTGTCAGTGCACCCATTCTCTTTGAACCCATACTGTTTTGAAAGCAAGACTAATTATTTGATATACAGACAAGTGTATATAGATATATATCTGGGCGGATACAGATACATGACATAGATCATCATTCCTGTCTCATCAATAACTTCAGAACTGCTTTCTTGATCCTTCAATCGCCCTTCTGCCAGTGTGGTTTAGAGCGAGAGTGGGCAAACTGTGGGAGGCGAAGGGGCGACATCAGCCACACGACAGAATCTGCAGGGCCCACACCCCTCTCCCCTACTGCACTTGCCCACTAAAAAACTCCCACAGGTCTTCTGGAGGAATGGGGAGCATTTTCATTATGTTTTTAGGCCAAGGAGAGGCTTTGTAACTACAGAAAGTTACCACAAGCCACTTCCTTATGTTCCTTACAGGAAGAAGGAAAGAGAAGAACTGACGAAAGAGTGGATCCCACACTGACAGAACGGTGCATATCTAGAATTCACAATGGTCGAAAGAGTGGAATGTCAAAAAATGAGTTGTTGAAAAGAGAGGAATGCTTGTATATTTTTTCCTCCCTTTTCCGTATTTTTCTTCCCTTGTCTTAACCAAACTAGTCTCTTACTACCCTTTCAGAAGGTACATATGTGTACCTGAGCATACACATACATGCTACTTACATCCGCTACACACTTACATATACATCTGCTTTTTAGACAAACCCTGTCCCAAACCCTACACTCATTAGTTGAGTTGAAAGAGGAAAAAGGTGAAGGAGAAAGTCTCAGGAGAGGGGGTCTTAAATGAGGCCTAGCAACAGCTGGGGACGTTTCATGTTAGGGGAATGGGAGAGAGAAGGAAACATGAAGTAGTCAGTTAAGGGAAAAAGGAAATGGAAAAATACAGACTGTTACATTTAAGAAAGTGGTTTTAAATGATTATGAATCAAATGTTGGGTCCCAGGTTTCTCAGAGAGAATGAGAACAGCATAAAGATATATACATTAAAGAGATAAGTGCAGTTGGTTTGTTTCAACATAAAAAGGAAAGTGAGGGGAATAAAGAATCAAGCAGCGCCTTTTTGAGTGATTTATTTCAATAAGCGCTTTCATGGAGAAATCTCATGCCAAAATTTAAAAAAAAAGGCACAAAAGTACTGCTTGATTCCTTCATTGTCTCCCACCCCTTTCATTTTTATACACTAAAAAAGTACTCTGGAAATTATCAACAAAAAGGTCTCTATTTCCCTGCTGTTCTCAGGTTCCTGCCTTCTGCTTTGCTGCCTCTTCCTCACCTGGGCTGGGTAGTGTCAGCGCGACCTGTACTCTCAGAGGCACCCTGTCCATGTGATGGCGGAATGGGGACAGGAGTGGAGGTATCTGCCTTGGCTATCGTGATTTCCTGGGCCTCAGAAGCGTCTTCTCCACAGTGCGGGCAGAAGATCATACCATTGAGCTGGGAAACACAGGCCTTGTGGAAGCGATGAGCTACCCGGAAGTCAGGGTGGCACTCCAAGAAAGTACCCTGAAGGGCAAAGGGAAAAAAATGACAGGTTGCCAAAGGATTCAGGGTGACTGGAGCCAGAATCCTCACAGACCAAGGACTGAGCTTGCCAGAAATGTGGGAAGCCTCATGGTTCTGAAGGGAAGAGCAACGTGAAACTATACAATTGTGAGGAATAAAAAAACATTCTGGATTGGTGGGACTGAGAACAAATATTTGAAGCCTGTTCTTCTGCCCCTGCATGGTGAACAGAGCAATTATTTTATTCCCACTGCAGATCAAGAACAAACTGTAGCAACTGACCCCAACAGGTCCAGCACAGGGCATTTTGCTACCTGAGGAGAAGAACATGATTGATGCTCCCTCTCATTTCATGGGTAGAAACTGACTGAGCTGGCAATTGACTTTTTGTTCAATCTTGGCAATGAGACAGCCTCTATGCACTTGAGGTTGCAGACCACGCTGTATAGGAGACACCTATCTCTTCCAAAACCTTCTTTCATTTCAGTCATTGCTGCTCCAGGTGACTGATTCTCTCTGTCAGGATTGGTCTTAGGCCTGAGGGACTAAGGGTTTTGAATTACAGGAGGATTTTCAAATTGAACATTAGAAGCTATTCCTTGAGGGTAAAAGTAGTTCAGCAACAGAATCAATCACAGGCCTGCAAAATTGAGGGTCATAAAAACTTTTTTTAAAAAAAATGTATGCTGGCTTTAAAGGAACTCGGCATTCTAAATCCAAAACTGACCTTAGATTTGTTCCACTGCATACAGTTTTTTTATACCTTGCTCTCACGTTTTTTTATTTACTTATTTTATTATATTGGTATGCTGCCTTTCTCCCAGAATGGGACCCAAGGTGGCTTGCAACAATAAATTAACATATTAAAAGATTTAATATGATCAAAAACATTAAAAACATATTAAATCATAAAAACCTACATCAGATTATAATACATGACTGAATGAAATTAGTAGTGAAAAATTACCACATGCTATCTATTCTGTGGCCAGTTCTCGGTATATTTATTTACAAAAACTATAAAACTTTATACAGCACTTTAATTTGCTGATATGAAACTCAAAAATCCATTCCAAAGCACTAAAAGAAATTGCACCGCAACATCAGCGTCTGCACTTAAAGCCGAGAAATGAATGAATTGATAAAAATATCAAATTTGTGAAAGAGCTGTGTGGGGTATGACATTTTTACTTGTGTTTTTCAAATGCAACTCCCAAAATTACATCAGAAACAGCTACAATATTGGGAAAAAGAATGATCCCAGGACTGTGCTAACGATACTGGTGGTAGGGCTGCTTTCTCTGGACCTCTTCAAAAAGGGAGTCGATAGGGAGCTGGAGTCAGTGGCTTACTCTGTAATTCCAGTCTAGCTTGAGGATCCCTGGAACCATGTTCTTCCCCTCAGAGACACCACACGTTTTGGCAACGGCCCCCTCAGACTCTGTGTGTCAACATCCCCATCCTGCCCCAAACACCCTCCTTGCTTCTTTTTTCTCACCGCAGTGCAGAAGTAGCCACATCCAGGGCAACAGTGGTGTTTCACCATCTTGGCCCGGTGGGCCTCGCACAGCACCATGAGGGGCACTCGGCTGGAGGGGCGCATCGTCTCCCGCTTCAAGATGCTACTGCTACAGCCATTCAGCTGGGAATACGCAAAACAAGGCAATGATTGACAGTACTTGATTATTTCTTGTATCGCCTGCTTTTCCAATCTAAAATTGGGGGCCCAAAACATGACGACACAGCTAAAAACACCCTGAGTTTAATATTTAGAAAACAACAGTTTCTAAATTGCTCTAACTTCATGGTTCTTTTAACATGGCAGAACACAAAGATTATCATGTTAAAAGAACAATGAAATTAAAGCAATTTAGAAACCGCTGCTTCTAAATTGGGATGGGTGGGGAGAAATAGTACAGCACCCCCCTGCCATTAAAAGCTTCTTCCTCAGGATCCCATCTACTACCAAAAGCACATTTTTGCCTGCTGGTTTCCCCCTACTTCTAAAGTCGTCACCCTACTTGGAATTAACAGGATACCAGAAATATAGTTACCGTAATAAGTTGTTATATTCAGCATCTGATATTTGTGGTTCCTTTTTTTTCAAGGGTAATATAACAACCAGAGATAAAGTCAGTGGGGGCTGGTGGATCTGATTTCAGTGGGGCAGTGAATGCACTCTGAATTTTACACCAAACATTAAAGGGCTATCCAGTGTGCCAAACCTGTTTTGGGAATGGGGACAGAAAAACTTAAAGAGGTCCTTTAAAGTTCAGACTAAAAGCCAGAGCAGATTCACCACTCCACTAACACCAGCCGCCACTGGACCAGTCACCAGCCGCCACTGGACAAAGTTACTTCACTGGTATAATAAGTAACATCTTCTAGTTACTTTTCAATGTTAAAGGGTAGTTTGATGCCATTTTGACAGGAATTGTTTGAAACTTCTGCCACTGTCTTAGTAATCCTAAGGTTATATTTTTTTAAAAAGTAACAATGAGTAACAAAGAACAGAAATAGGCTCTTTTCTAACACTGTAACAAATAAGGACAACAAATAACTTCTAATATACCACAGCAAGGTATGAGAACAAATTACTTATAGTAAAAAACTTTCCAAGCTCTGATTTTCACCTCAAACTGCTGGGGAAGACTCACACCTTTTAATGTTCTTTTGTATGTCTGTGTGTGTGTGTGTATGTGTGTGTGTACATATATATAAAAATATAAATATAAATAATATATAATATAAATAAATACTATATATATTATATATAAATATAATATAAATAAATATAAAATATTAAGTATATATTTATAAAATATAAAAATTCTGCACCACAATGTCTGCACCACAGACATTTTAACACCTTTCTTCACTTCGACTACCCATGTCTGTATGTCTGTCCCAAAACTGGGAGTATTAAAATGTGTCTATACATTGGATTCCACCACTACTGACTGAGTCTGATGAACAGATACTACCATTTTAACACTACAAGAAAGGCCCACAACAAAATGTTGCAGCATGTGCATTCTCCCAACAGAAACACTCTTGGTCAAGTTTTTAGCCAGTTCTTTCTTCTCAAAGCAGGACATTTCACTCTCCCCTTTTCTTGCCCTCTGATCTTGTAGTTTTTGTTCCCAGCTGATTCTCAGATGGTAACCAAGTGTTTTCAGTCTTCACTGGACTATGAATATTTGCAGGGGCTCTGTAGTAAAGTTATCTAAATTCTGGGATACAGTCTTTTCTGTAATTTTATAAAGACTTTAGAACTGGTGTTTCAAGGCTTTTTTTCAAGAAGACAAGGTAAAGATGTCTCACAAATTCTTAACAGGTTGTTTATTAGAAACTGTCAGACTGGTCACCACTCAACTTTGGTAAGATTTAAAGGGGATACCTGTGATGACCTGGTATAATAAGGCATGGCAGCTAGTTCTGATTGAGAATTTATTAACAAATTTCAAACAGCTAAAAGAAAGACAGACATTTACTGTGATTTGGAACTGTTTTATTGACTATGCAGGGGAAGGTGAAGATTATGTTAGATTTCCTAAGGTGTTCAGGTCTTTTTGGCTGTGTAAGAAAACAATTTTGACATATTTTATTTTGGTGTTATAGTTGTGTATTATAGTTGTCTGGGTGGAGAGGGGACTAGGGATGATGTTAAAATACAAAATCAATTTTTAATTTTTTTTATATTAAAACCTATCTTCACTGGACTATTGAGCTTGTTGCTTAAAATGTATGCACTTATGTGTGAACTTATGTAAGTCTTAGGGCTCTCTTGAGCCCAGTGATACCACACCTTTATTTTTCTATGTCCTATCCAGTCATCTATAAGTATTCACCATCTCAGAGTGATCATTTTCATCTATTAATTATTTGTATTTCTATACCACCCTTTCAACTCCCAAACCACAAAAGCAGTGCACAACAAAATGGAAACAAAACAGCAAAATCATAAAAACAAAAACAGTAAGAACAATTTTACTTTGGTAAAAAAATTTGGATCTCTAAAATATTAGACACTGCAGAAATGGACAAACTCTCAATGAATCTGAAAGAGAAAGTGATCGATCAATTTCAAAAAGATTGGAAGCCTCTACTAAACTTTTCGAAGATAAAAGAAGAGATTACAGCATTGGGAGGATTCTTGCATTAAAGTTACTACATTTGCTGGTGTATAAGACTCGTTTTCCCCTGAAGAATACTGTTTGAAAATGGGGTGTGTCTTATATGCCACTGTGTCTTATACACCATCAAAAAGTATTTGCCAGTGTGTAAGTGGGGTGGCGTCTTATACACAAGTGTGCATATATGTGGGCAAATGGGGAGGGAAAAGAAAGCAAAAAGAAAAACGTAAGAGACCAGATAGATAGATAAATATGAAGAGATTTATATATTGTATACTATATATTACATATTTTATATATTAAATACTATATATTTAAGATTATAACAGGGGAATGAGGGAGAAGGAAGGAAAAGAAGATAATATAAGTATATATATGAAGTATATAATATACTTACATATAATTAAAGAGATAATACCATGACCAGGAGTAGTGGAAATCAACGAGGAGATATTAAGTTGATAAGATTTTAGACTTAGGAGAACTTAAAGGAAGAATTAATTAATTTAATACTAAGTAACAAATAAAAGATTGTAGGTAGTCTAACGTAGTATAAACTCAATATAAAGCAAAAACAACTGAATGATACCAATGTAAATGGTAAATACTTTGTCTTTTTGCTTCATCTTTTTAGGATAATGAACTAACAGAATAGAGATATAATGTATACCTGAAGAATAATTAATATGAGTGATGGTTGGCTATAAGTGATATCTTTGATACTGTACGTATGAAATGGAGAATAACATGTAAATGGAATAAAAATTATATTAAAGAACAATTTTACCATCATTATTTAGACCAATGGTTTCCAAACTTTGGTCCTTCAGGTGTGTTGAACTTCACCTCCCAGAAGCCTTAGCCAAGTTGGTCAACAGTCAAGAATTCGAGGAGCTGAAGTCCAAAACATCTGGAGGATTTATAGTCACCAGAGGGCTGGCAAAGGATCTTTTGAACTGTCTGGAACAAAAAGGGAGAGATCCCTAAAACTGTGTGGAACACAAGGACTCAAGGGTGCTTTCTTCCAAATCACCCGCATCCTCACCTCTCCGTCGGCACTCTCTGTGGCCATGCAGTGATTTCCAGCCTGCTGGCTGAGGCGCTCAATTGTGGGAGCTTCCATGCGGCAAGAACAAAGGGGCAGCTCCTCAAACCGCTCTGTCTCCAGGGAACTTGTCTCGTTAGACACTCCTATGGGAGAAAGGGAGGGGGGAAAATAGGAGCTTGGAAAGTGGCAGCTTTTAAGTACAACTCCAAACTCCAGTGCAGTTCACAGGCCACAGGATTTTAATGCTCAACAACATCAAGGCCTCACAAGTCTTGAAACCAGCAACCACTTTCCACAATGCTACACCAATCGCTGGTCTGACATGTACTGTTCGATGCTCTGCTCTGTCAGCTACACTCCAGAAATGGTCCCAAGACATATTGCTGGTGGAGGAAGAATGCCTAATAGATACCCTCTCAACTACTAAAACTGCAGTAACATACCATGTAAGATAGTGACAGGAAAAAGTGTTGCCTATTGTCTGGATGGAGCCTATAGGTGCCCCCAGAACCCCATCACACAATTTTTTTTTTACTCTTAATGTCACATTTTGGCCAACCCAGAAGTGCTCTTTGTTTCTAATTGGAATTGACTTTTTGGTCAGTTCCTATTGGGGGGATAAAGGCCTCTGGTAGGCCTAAAACATCCCAGGATAAGGAGGTTGTTGGGATGGGGGCATTTTGGTGCAAAATTAATTATCTATGTAATTTTTATTTTAACCAGTGGAGAAGTGGCAGAGGGGGACAGCCCTAAAGGACTGCTGGGGGGTCTCACATCTCCTCACCTCTGACAATTGCCCACACCTTGATATGCTTTGCAGCTCTTTAAAACTCACCTGCCCAAATCTGTGACAAGATCAGGAATTCTTGTTATTTAACACAGCTACCCCTGCCACACCAAATCTTGCCTTTATAGCAGAGTCTGCTCAGCTATTTTCTATCTCTGTCACAGGTTTTATTAAATATTATTATTTGGCTGCATTGGATGTGTGTTGTACTTCATGGTTTTAATATTGCTTATTATATTTTATATTATTTTAATATTGTTACCTGCCCCGAGATTCTTATTAAGGTCAGAATAAACAGAATCAATAAAAACAAACCAACAAACAGCAATATGTAGAGCCAATTATGTTTCTCAGCTATAAAATGTACATGAATAATTTAAGAAAACTGCAAACAATTTTCTTTTATGTTAGGTTTTTGTTTTGTTTTGTTTTTGGCCAGGATTGTCTGAAGCTGTAAGATTTTCCAAAACAGATTACACCAGTAACACGTACACAGAACAACCACTCTCCAGATAAGTCAGTTTTTAATATTCAGGTCTAGTTATGACCAAAACTGAGAAAAGGTCCTTTTTGGACTAAACGTCTCAGATTCTTTTAGTGAGGCAACTACAGATTCTGGACCTGACAGCTCAAAAGGGACTTTTCTGACTATAGTGGAGGGAGTATGTGTAGGGATGTACCAACTTCTAACTAAAGAGTGTTTTGGTGTCCAGAATTTTGCTGGGCAGCAGGGAAAAAAGCGACCAACATTTAGTGGCTACTAGTCACGACAGCTATATATTAATCTCCAATTTCAGTGGCCCCATAATTATTAATCGCAGCCACTAGGGAAAATCAGTAGGGAAAAGCTACTAACCTTGTTTGCTGCTTGTGTGTTTCCCCCAGGACATGTGTAGGAAGAAGTGGGGTGCTGCACTACAGGAATGTCAGGCTGGCTTTGCTGCCATGTCTTTGATATTTAAAAATGAATTTTACCATGCTGCTAGGGGATGATGGGATCATGGGAGAAACTGTGGTGTGAACAAGAGAATGTTATTGTAATGAGCTTGGATAAGGATGAACAGACACAGCTGCAAGGTCATGCAGCTGGCTAGTGGAATGAGAATCTGATTTCACTTAGTTGTCAAATAGAATGGTAGCATATGCTAATTTGAGATGTAATGGCTTCTATAGTACCACAAACCTAACATTTTCTCAGCCTTGGCAATAAACAAGATAAGTTGTTGTTACTCAGTAGTTCTTGAATAAAGCTTTTGGAAACTTCCAAGCATAATTTCTGGGACTGAAGTTATCCTGCACATCACAGGGAATCACACAGCTACCCAGATATTGCTGGACTATAACTCCCAGCATTCCTCACTACTGGTTATACTAGCGAGGGCTGTCTGGAGTTGCCATCTAACAACCTTTGAAAGCCATATGATTTCCTCCTTGATAACAGGCCTTTGCTGTGAACCAGCAGGGCTTTCTTCATGAAAATTATTAGAGGTCGGCTCAGTTGTGAGGCAATGGAAAAAGGGAGGCCATCACCAGCGTAAAAACTGTCACTGATTTCATGGAATATTTGACCGCTGCTGTACAAGCATACAAGTGACAGGCAACAGCTGACCAGTGCCCAAAGCACTAGTTCATCTGGCATCCCACTGGTTTCCAGAACTCACTTCTCCTGTGAAGGAACTTGTTTCTACAACACCCTTCTGATCTTGTGTTCGTCCCGCAGTAAAACTGGCTCTTTAAATCAAGCAAAGCCACTCAAAGCTTCACCCAGCACGAAAATGAGGCTACACTCTGCTTGGAGGGGATACAGAACACAATTTGCTCAAAGCCATCCACCAACAGCTGTCCTTGAATTTCAGTCCACTGCACCTTGTATTGGCTGGATTTCTACAAGATTTCAGAGGGGGAGAAGTTCAGGTACACACCAGCATTGTTTGGGGACAGAGCCCCTTCACTGGGCAGCTCCAAACAGCCAAGGGGCACCTCTGTATATTCACTCTGGGTGGTTGAAGGGCCACCATTTAAGCCTAGAAAGAAAGAAAAATAATGAGGAAAAATAATGCAGTCACCACCAAATCTCCCTCTTCTGTCATTTTGACTGCTGTTTACCTAATTCATAGATATCCTTTTGGAGTTTTTCTGCTTTGAATTTCAACCTACCGAACACAGTTGGCTTGTTTTATTCACATCCTGCCACTCTCCCAATATGAAACCCGAGCTAGATCACAACACAAAGTAACTCAAAATATGTCTAAAAAGCAATGGCAAATCCCTCAAAATCCAAAACTTTTGAAAAGTGGAACCCAGTGTTCTTCATTTAGGGAAGATGAGAGAATTACAGAGGCTTACTTGGGAATGCATCTACAATCCCAAGCAAGCTGAGAGGGGGAAAAAAGGCACCAAGCTGACTGGAAAACTTTGCAAGCAGCATGTGCAGTCCCAAGCAAGTTTCCATAATTCTCTCAGGTTCCTTACAGGAAGAAGACAAGAGGAGAGGAACTGATGAAAGAGCAGACTATGCATCTGAAGAATAGTATAGAATTTATAACAATTAAACAATGGTATATAAACTACAACAATATATAATGGTCTAAAATTTATAACAATTTACGATTTAAGGTGTATATGAAGCATAAACAAATTTTCTGTTTAGCTTTGGGCATCATCTCCAAAATGCCTCACTAGGTACATGCAAATATTCCAAAATTCATAAAAATCTCAAATATGGAACACTTCTGGTCCCACACATTTCAGATAAGGGAAGCTCCATCTGTAAACAAATGATGTGCCTTCATAAACAGTATGTTTAAAAATTAAATCAAATGAAATTAAAAGAGCTTAAAACACATAGTTTTGCTGACATCTTGAAGTTTAGCTATCCTCCTGCTCACCCCAGACCACTTAAATAGCCACTGGTTCTCTAAGAAACATGGGACTGGCCCAAGGTCACCCAGTAAGCTTCACAATCCAGTGAGGACTAGAATTTGGATCACTCAAGTCCCAACCTTGACTACTGTGGACTGCTATTGATTACCTGAATACTATTCTTGGTTGAGACCACAGGAGTGGGAAGGAAGGCTATAACTCATTGCCCCTCACACAGTTCCAATCAGAGAAAACTGGGAAAACAATAGGAATGTATGTGTATGTACAATTCTAGCGATGGTCACTGCTGAGGCAAAAGATTAAGCCCCCACAGTTCCAATCAAACTCACTTTTTAAATGAGAAGTAGACAAAAGGTGGTTCATGGGCTGCCTAAATCCCTTCTAACTCCTTTTCTGTGGGTCTCCAAGTCCCCTAGAATCTGCCCCAACATTGCCAAAACACAATGGTTTGGCCTTATTCATAACCCCAAACATTGACCCCTAAAAAGCTTTAGAACTTTTCAGCTGAAAATACGGTAAATTAATATTGGAAGCGGATAAACGAAATCAAAACTGGAAATAGTGTGAATCAAAATCAGCTGAAAATGCATCACTGCAACCACACAGGTGAGGAGGAGGGTGAAATTTGACCTCTGACACCATTGCTATTCCTTTTTTAAAATCTATACAGGAACAATTTGCACAAGATAACATCTCCTCTAGTTTGTCTTCTCAGTACAAGGCAGCTTCAGTTGCAGTAGGTCTGAGTTTAAAGCAGCCTTCCGTTAAGCCTACCCAGTCTATTTTTAATTATACTTTTAACTGTACTTTTAATTATGATATATTATAATTACAGTATATTTGTTTTTTAATGGTCTATGTTTTAGTGGATTTTAACTATGATTTGTTTTTAGTTATCTATCTATGTTGTACCCTGCCTTGAGCCTTGCAAAGAGATAGATAAAAAATAAAATCTATTATTATTATTATTACTACGTCTACTATTATTACTATCATCATCATCACCATCATCCACAATCTCCTGTTCTCCTGCACAAGTTTGACTACAACTCCAACCATCCCTAGCCAATATGGTTCTGGGTGCTAAGAAGCTGTAGTCTGATATATATGGAAATTGCCAAGTTGGGGGGAAAGTGCTCTGAAAGTGGCATGCTGCTTTAATGAGAGTGGCATGCTGCTCCATTTGGTCATCCCTAGAGAAGTTAACAGCACTCAGCCTGCTCTTTCTGAATTAACAAATGGCTGGACACATTTGTTGCTAGCACTTGGAAAAGTTGCTTTTTCTGGACTGATTAGAATGGTTATGCTGGCCGAGGAACAGTGATTGCTGTAGTCCCCGCCAAAAGCAACTTTTCCACAGTCAGTCTTTTGTAGTTGTGATGAAGTTATGGAACTATCTGAAACGCCAAGACAGCTTCGAAGCCAGTTGCTAGGCAACCAGAATAACTCAGCAGGAGAGAAACCCAGCCCAGTAGTGTGTGGGAGGGACTTGCGGCCCAGACAAAAATTTATATATAGCCAAGTACCTGTGAGTATTGCATTCCTGCAGTGAGAGCCTAGCAAGGAACTAGGGAGTAGAGTCCCTACGTCAGTCAGAGTATGGCTGTTTTGGGAGATTTAATTCTCAGTTTAAGCCTAGTGAGAGGCAGAAGAGTAATTAAGCCCTAGTAGAATCTGATCTGAGAGTGTGACCTACATCAGAGATTAAGTCTTTGGTGGAAGTTTAGCCAAAGGGCTGCTATACGATACCTGTGCCTTATATGAAAGTCTAACGATACAATGGAACTGTTTCTGAGCTAGGAGTTAGCTATTATATTGCCTAAAAAGAGCACTGGGGAAACATATCAACCTTGACTTGCATTTGAAGTCTAACATGCTACTGTAGTCTTATTATTACCTTAACAAATGTTAGTGTTTATCTTTATAACACTGATGTATACAGTAGCACAGAAAATACGCTACCATAAAACTATTAAGTGGTTCTAAATAAACATTGAAAACCTACACCCTTTTACACAAAGGTGGTGTTATAAGGGGGGAGGCAGAGCTGTGTGGTAAAGACAGGGCGACTGATCTCTTCCGACAGGCCTTCCAAGACTAGTATTTCCATCGCCTCCCATCAATTGTCTTGCCGTTCTTTTAATAGTCAACTGATTGTTGTTAATTGTTAATTGTCTTGTGTTTTAGGGGGTTAGTTTTAGGTGGGTTGGTGGGTGGGGAGGACTGGGTATGTTTTTTAATGTCTTTTAATGTATTTAATGTATTAATGTTGTTCGCCGCCTCAATCCATGTGGAGAGGCGGGATAGAAATAAATTTTATTATTACTATTATTATTATTACTATTATTATTATCATTATCATCATCATCATCATTATCATCATCATCATCAGACTGGGAATAGTCACACCAATCTGGGAGAAGCAAAGGACTGTCATAGTAGCCATTCACATCCAGTTCTGGCTGCACCACTGACCCCCTCTTCCTGGTTTCCGTTTTCCAGCAGAACACCCCAAACCCTGCTCTGCTCCTGAGTGGACACTCACCTCTGGCGTCCTTGGAGTGTGGCTCTTTGCGTTTCCGCTTGCGTGACGGCTTGACCCAAGGGCTGTCATTCCGCCAGCGCTTCCTGGCTTTTCGTTTGGAGCTGGAGGCAGCACTCTGGGGCACAGAAAAGAGACCATGAGATGGGGCACCACATAGACTGGGGGGAACTGTAGCTCAGAGCAAGAGAAGGTACTTCTGTATGTAGGTAGTACCACCTCCAACCCCTGGCACCTCCAACTGTCAGCTGCGACAATACTAGACTACACAGAAAAATCCATTAGAATTCAAAATTTGCTGTTGTTATGTGTCTTCAAGTCACTTCTAACTTATGAGGACCTTAAGGAAAACCTATGACAGGATTTTTTGGGGCTGACTGTGTGTGATGCACCCAAGGTAACCCAGTAGATTTCCATGGCTGAACGAGGAATTGAACCCTGGTTGTCATTCAATGCTATTATTCCACTTTAACTGCCATAGTTCCTTCCTAGGGGATCCTGAGAATGGCAGTTTAGGGAGGGGCGTTTAGAATTTTCAGCCAGAGAACTTTAGTCCCTCACCAGACTACAAATCCCGGGATTCCACAGGATGCAACCAGGGCAACTAAAAGGGAATCACAGTTATAACTGCACTGTGGATGGGCCTTTGGAATGGGCCTTCTGTGTTCACTGTGGTCACAAGGGACAGGTTGAATGCTTCCAGCTAATGTTTTTATTGCGCAACTATTCTGTACTATTCATGGAACAGGAAGTCTAAATCAGGGGTGGTAATCATATGGCCCTCTAGGTTTTGTTGGACTGCAGCTCCCAGCGTAGCCAGTGATGACGAATGCAGGGAGTTGCAGTCCATCTTCATCATCATCTTAAAATTAACAATAAAATATTGCTATTATAACTCTTTTCTTTATATAGCTAGTAACTGAAGACACTGTAGAAAAATAAAAAAGTAAAAAAGTAAAACAGACATCTCTCCCAAAGATGTACAGTCTTATTAAACAACATCTGAAGGGCTGAATGAGTCTCTATGAGGTCCTTTGATTTTTTTTGAGCCCTTCCATGTTTTCCCAACACTAATGGAGTCTTTGCTGTATGTAAGTCACAAAGAAAGAAAAGTAAGAACAGTTGCATGCATGCTTCAAATCATTATAACACAATGACTTGAATAATATGCAGTTTTGTTTCCAGATCACACACTGGTTAAAATGATGACTGCTTGATGGATTCACCCAACATCTTTTTCCACTGCAACTGTGCAGCCATAAATACCTTTTATAATGGTATTTGGTACCTCCTTTTGCTCCAAGGCTCAAGGTGCCTCATCAAATAAACACAGCATTGAAAAGCCAGTACTAAGGGTGGGCGGGAATGTTGGTTTTTTTAAATGAGTGTGCCAAAATCCACCATTTTCTTCATATTTAGGATGGGAAGAATTTGAATCTTGAAAAAGAAAGGTGGGAAATCTGGGAGGAACAGACCAATTAGTCTCACCAAGACCTGGACTCTGGACGCTTGGCTCTGTGCCAGCGTTCCAATCATGGCTCTTCCCACATCATACCAGATGACAGAAGTTGTACTTCAATACTTATGGGGGCAGGAGCAGGATGTTCATTTAGGTTTTGGGGGGATCATTTTATTTGCTGTATCTGATAACTCCTAGATCATTCGCTTTTTTTTTTTTAAAAATACTGCCCTTAACACAGCTGCAGTCAGCCCTCCACATTTGCAGAGGCTGTCACAGATTTGATTATTTGCAAATTTCTTTAAACCTGCCTTCCCACTTCAGGCGCTTCTTTTTCAGGGGGAAACATTTCCTCTCTGCAACCCCCATCAGGCCATGCAGCCCCTTAAAAACCCACCTCTGGTCCTCCTCCTCTATCAGCCTGGCCAGCTAAGGATGGCTCACAACCCAATTTCTCAGCACCACAAACCCTCTTCTGCTGCTCTCCACACCCAAGGAAGGAGATGGCTGAAAGAGAGGACATATAGGGCCACCAACCTGATCCACCGCTTTTCCAGGCCTGGTTTGGACCATGGGTGTCTGTTCTCCCCACCATGCCTTGGCCCCCTTCCCCCAGACTCACACTCATATTTTGATATTTGCGATTTACCCCCTTTGCGGGGGCCCAGCACCCCTAACCCTAATGAATGTGGAGGGCTGACTGCATTAGTATTGCTTTCAGCTGCTACACCTTGGGTGTTTTTTGTTTCACTTTCTTCTCCCCGCCCAGAGCTAAGGAACATAGAGAAAAACAAAAAATTGAACTGATAAAACAAGACCAAAAACAAAAGTAAAAATAAAAATGAAAATGAAAATAAAATAAAATAGTGAAGTAAAATAAAAGGTATCAAAGGTAACAAGTGAGGGGAAAGAAATTTTTTAAAAAATGAAGGTTTTTCTTTCCAGGGCAGTTATGTCACCAGGCCTGAGAGTGCACATGCTCTGTTGTTGTTTTGCCTTTTGAAATAAAACTGTTGACCTGATTCTATAACAAGACCCTGAACAACCATCCTGAAGGCTTTAGTCATTCTCTGAGGTCCAAAACTCCAACAACCCACAAGACTAAAATAATTACTTCAGCACCAATGCAGAGGTTTGGTTGGGGGGGGGGTCAATTGAGAAAGAGGAATAAAAATTTAGAACCAAATGAAACATAAACCAAGAAAAGAAACAAAGCTAAATATTGACTGATTGAACAGATAGGAATATCTCCACCCTCACATATTGGCTTACAAAATGTGCTTGCCAGAAGCACATATAAACATACAAGAACAGCACAATCCAAATTTAGGAAATTAAAGCCAAGCCTGAGACTGCTGACAGCAGAACATGCATATTAACTAGCTATTCAGGAAAGGTTGGTTTGAACAATTTTTTTAAAGCTCCCCTGAAGGTTAAAGGTGCATTCATTAATCAAGCAAGCACTTAAAATGAAAAACATGAACCTCAACTCACCCTGTCAGAGAGATTACCAGATTCTTCATCTTCTTCCTCCTCCTCTTCTTCTTCCTCCTCTTCCTCCTCCTCCTCCTCTTCTTCCTCCTCTTCTTCTTCCTCTTCTTCTTCCTCTTCCTCCTCCTCTTCTTCACTCATATGTTCTCCGGCAACATCTGCATCCGACTATAAAATCAAATCAAAGGAGAAGACAGGGTGGGATTTAATGATGGAATGAACAGTGAAAATTTGGAGTGATTTATTTTCATCTCTTTATTTTCATCTCTGCTAAGTCTAGGCACCAGAAGGTGTGTTTCATTATTCAACACATTTTTATCTTCCTGATGGTATATTCCTCTATTAGTACTAATCAGCTTGAGACAAGCAGTCCAAAATAATCAGGACAAATGGTCTGAGCACAGAAATAGCCAAGGGCATGAAGCACTGTAAAGATGGACCAGTCAAGGATGTGAAGGACAACTTTTTCTCTGAAGCAGGGGTGGGGGACATGAAACCCATTTGCTAATATACCAGAAATAACAAAGAAAAACCACATTTCTGCTTTAAAAAGAAAGCACACAGGGATGCATGCACCTTGTTAAAAGTTAAAATGCCGCTCATGACTGCTAACACTGGGGTTGTGGGATATCAGAGATCCCCCAAACCTGGAATTTGCCCACCCCTTCTAAAAAAGAGACAGGACATCTGTGTGTGTGTGTGTGTGTGTGTGTGTGTGTGTGAGAGAGAGAGAGAGAGAGAGAGAGAGCACGCGAGCGAGCACCTTCAAGTTGCCTGTCAGCTTATGGAGACCCCAGGAATTTCATAGGGCTTTCTTAGACAAGGAATACTCAGAGGTGGTTTTACCAGTTCCCTCCTCTGAAATATAGCCTACAGCACTTGGTATTCATTGGCAGTCTCCCATCTAAGTTCTAACCAGGCCTGACCTTGCTTAGCTTCCAAAAACAGATAGGACCTGGTGCCTTTACAAGAATTTTTATGTACACTGCCATTCTGTGGAACTACTGGGAAACCACAGGATAAGATTTGGACTGTGGAATTCAGCTTCCCAAGAATCACATGTTTCTTCCCCACTTGCTTGCAAACAATTCACTAGTTCTTATGACAAACTTCAAAGGGAAAAGTGTGGGCAATGCCAGATCAGAGGACAGAAAATTCCAGTCATTCTATGACAGAATTTCAATGCCAGTGCTGAGGCATAGCTTCTCCTTTATGATCTATAACACATCAAAGAAGAAGATTTCATGCAAAGAGAGAAGCAAGCTTCCTCAATTTTTTCATCTCATAGAATTCAGCTTTCAGTTCAGAATCTGGGTTTGAGTCATGCAGAATTGTGATTTTTCCCAGAACACCTCTAACTCAGCGTATACATTTCACAAAGCAGAGGCTGGCATCTTGTTGATTACTCCCAAATAGAGCAGAACTATCCAACTGATTGTCCAATGAGGAGTCAACAAATAATTAAATCCAGTTGATTCAACAGATCTACTCAAGACTGACAACAGGCCAGGTTGTGTTTAGGCCAGATGGTGTAAAGCACGGACTGGTCCCAGGTTTGAGAAGCCTCTTGGCAAAACAATCTGGGATGTTTTCTTGGAGAAGATTAATTAAGAATTAGCACTGGATAGCTGGGAGCTATTTTAATCTTCCACAAAGCCTATAAGACAGCAGTGAATTGTGAGAAATTAAAATGGCAGAGGCAAACACTGGAAAGCACCCAAGAGAATCCAAAGGAAAAGGGGGAGATGTGTCTCCAAGTGCTTAGTGAATGGTTTTCATTTAAGAATGAGCCCAACACATTTTGGCCCATGTATATATTTCCACGGCCTTCTTCAGGGCAATATGCTATCTAGCAGCAGAAATTTCTGGAGCTGAACTTCTTGTTCCATTTGCCGGACTGACAATAAACTAGAGAAGTAGGCTCAAGAGGTTTTTCTTTTTAAATTTTAGCAGATGGCCGGATAGGTCAAAGTGTGTTGGTCTTGTTCTAAAATTAAAAAATAAAAATGCTCCACCGATTTTCCCTCAAATTAAAATGTTATCAACCTGCCCTGGATAGTTCTCAGTGGTAGGCTCTAATGAGAATCCTACCCACTGCCCAGAATGCCATAACACCAGGCTGGGCAAAAGACTTCAACACCATACAAAGCCCACAAACTTTATATGGGTTTATAAGAGGTTAAAGTTAAATTTAAAAAAAAAAGTTAAATTTTTAAAAGTATCAAATATCTATTTCTTCCAGCAGGCCTACACAAGTTGATTTTAAACTATGAATTTGGAATTGGTATATTCTCATGACTGTGTTTTAATCTAGATTTATACCTTAAACAGTTTTTTGTGGTTGTAGTTATATATCATATTTTAATAGGTTGTACCCCACTTCAGGCCTTGGGGAGAGGTAAGAAATATTTTTATTATTATTATTATTACTACTACTATTATTACTACTACTACTATTACTATGACTAGTACAGTGGCCCCTCCACTTTCGCAAGGGTATGGGGAGCAGAACCCTCGTGAAAGTGGAAGAAATGTGAATAACTCTTCCCCCCATGCTCTCTCTCATTCCCTTCTGAGCTCCCCAATTCTCATTCCCATGCAAAATGGAACGGAAATTTGCGAATGACACGAAATTGGGAGGGGTTGCTAATACCCCAGAGGACAGGATAAAATTTCAAAATGACCTTGACAGATTGGAGAGCTGGGCCAAAGCTAACAAAATGAATTTCAACAGAGACAAATGTAAGGTCCTGCACTTAGGGAGAAACAATGGGATGCCCAAATATAGGATGGCTGGATAGCAGTACATGTGAAAGGGATCTAGGAGTCTTGGTAGATCACAAGCTGAACATGAATCACAGCAGTGTGATGTGGCAGCCAAGAAAGCCAACACGATTCTTGGCTGCATCAGTAGGAGTATGGTGTCTAGATCAAGGGAGGTAATGGTACCACTCTATTCTGCATTGGTTAGGCCTCATCTGGAATACTGTGTCCAGTTCTGGGCACCTCAATTCAAGGAGGATATTGACAAGCTGGAAAGTGTCCAGAGGAGGGTGACCAAAATGGTGAAGGGCCTGGAAGCCATGCCCTGTGAGGAACAGCTTAGGGAGCTGGGGATGTTTAGTCTGCAGAAGAGAAGGCTAAGAGGGGACATGATAGCCACATTTAAATATTTGAAGGTATGTCATGTTGAGGAGGGAGTGGACTTGTTTTTCTGCTGCTCCAGAGACCAGGACAGGCAGCAATGGGTTCAAGGTGCAGGAAAGGAGATTCCACCTAAACCTCAGGAAGAACTTCCGAACGGTCAGAGCTGTTTGGCAGTGGAATATGCTGCCTCAGAGTGTGGTGGAGTCTCCTTCCTTGGAGATTTTTAAGGGGAGCCTGGATGGCCATCTGTCCAAGGGAGTGCTTTGATGTGGGTTCCTGCATGGGAGGGGGTTGGACTGGATAGTCCCTGGGGTCTCTTCCAACTCTATGATTCTATGGAATGGAGTGGGTGAGGAAAGGCTCATGTAAGCTTCTTTTCCCCCTCTGGAGCTCCCCCTCCTATGCATTTTGCCCCAGCACAGAGAGCTCGCCCAAGCCTTCCCCATCCCATTCCATTTTGCTTCAGCATGAGTTCTCCTCTCTGAGGCAAAATGCATGGGAATGAGAGGAGGAAAACAGAAGGGGGAGGCACAAATACGAATAATGAAATTCATGAACATAAAACCTGCAAATGCAGAGGGAAGACTGCACCATTATTATTGCTGTTGTTGTAACAATGATTATTATCATTCTATTTTTGTTAGCCATTAACCATCTTTTATCCCTCAACCCTGTCAAAACAACCCATGCCACTTCCACAAAAGCTTTTGTTCTCCCTACCTTGCTGTCTGAGTCAGCGTGGCCGTCCACAGAGTAGCTGTCATAGAAGAGGGTGAAGTCGTCGCCCACTTCAGTCTCCCACTCCTGAGTTCTTTCGTCCTGTGAGGCAGTGGCAGGAGCGGTCATCTCTTCTGTCACTGTGATCTGGGAATAAAAGTTTATCCATTTCCACTACCTGTTAGCCCCTCTTCAACCTCATCTCTCATAGCAGATTACAGAATACACACGTCCCACACCTATCTGACAGGTTAGGAACCAGCACGCTGTCAGACAGTGGAATTGGCTGAAAAGCAGAACCCAGTCTTCTTCTTGTAGGGGACATGAGGGAATTACAGGAGCTTGTTTGGAACTGCATGTGCTGTTTGCAAAGTCTCTCAGTTGGCTTGGCACACTTTTTTCCCCTCTCAGTTCGCTTTGCAAGCAGCTTGCATGCAGTCCCAAGCAATCCTCCATAATTCCTTCATGTTCCCTCCAGTAAGAAAGCAAGAGGAGAAGAACTGATGAAAGAACAGACGCCAAAAGAATGATACATATCTATAATTTACAATTGCTGAAAGAGTGCAATGTCAAAAAATGAGTCTTTCAAAAGCAGGAGATGCCTGTAAAAGCATTATGAGTGCACACCAACAACAATTAAGTCATAGAGATGAGGTAAACAATGTTTGATTAGAGAAGCAATAAAAGGCTAAAACAGAATTTTGCACTGCAAACTAACTTTTGCACAGCTTGGAAAAATCACTTTTGGAGACTACAACACGTAGAGTCCCATAAACTGCACAGAAGTTATAAATCTGAAACATAATTTTCCCAAGCTCTGTTCTTTGGGAATTGCACTGTTTGTGCCGGGTTGGGACACTGGGAATCAGGCTTGGCACTCAAGAGAAAATGGGGACAGTCCAGGACAACCTCTCTGGATGGAAATCCCAAAGGCAGGGGCCCAACAGCAAAGACTTCGCCCCTGATACTTCTCACTGAAATAAGATCAGGCCATCCTTTGGGTGGAAACAGAGGCATATCTAAGATGGGGCAACTGGGGCGTGAGCCCCAGGCACCAATGTTAGAGGGGCAGAAAAAGTGGAACCCTCCCACCCAGACCTGACCACTGCCCACCACCCTCCTGCCACCACCACACCCCCTGCCCGCCGCCCCCTGCCACGTTCCTTCCTGGGCGGGGGGGCGGCAGCACCTAGCGGCACAATTTCCAGACTTGCCCTTGGCACTGGTGAGCCTAGGTATGCCACTGGGTAGGAATACAGGTATGTTGGCTGGCTGGCTTGACTCTCCAAATGTAGATTTATGTTGTTTATTTATTAAATTAAATTGGATTTAAATCCTGCCTATTTCCCAATATGGGACCCAAGCCAGTTCACAATTTGAGTTAAAACAATGGAGGATTCAAAAGTTTAAAAAGGCAATTACATGAACAATCATATGAAAAACAAGAGGCCAATGGCGGGAGGAGTAGAAACAATAGTACAGGACTTGCAGGAAGGGCCCGGGGACTTAAGTGTCTATACACTAATGCACAGAGTATGGGAAAAAAGCAGGATGAACTTGAACTCCTAGTACAACAAAATAAATACGATTTGATAGGCATCACTGAGACCTGGTGGGATAAGTCTCATGATTGGAATATAGGAATAGAGGGGTATAGCCTATTTTATAAAAATAGACCAAACAAGAAAGGAGAAGGAGTAGCCTTGTATGTCAAGGATGTTTTCACCTGTGAAGAGATCCTTGACCTAAACCCAGTAAGTCAAGTCGAGAGCATTTGGGTTAGAATTAAGGGAGCGAGAAACAAGAGGGATATTCTGGTGGGGGTTTAATACAGACCTCCAACCCAGGCTGAGGACTTTGATGACGCCTTCCTCAACCAAATGACTGCACATTCAAGGAGGAGAGATACAGTAATAATGGGAGATTTCAATTACTCAGATATATGCTGGCAGTCAAACTCTGCCAAGACAGCAAGGTCCAGCAAGTTTCTTGCTTGTCTTGCAGACAACTTCATGGTCCAGAAGGTGGAAGAGGCTACAAGGGGATCAAATATTCTAGATCTGATCCTGACCAACAGGGATGACCTTGTTAATGAGGTAGAAGTGGTTGGATCTTTAGGGGGGAGTGACCATGCCCTAGTGGAATTTGGTATTCAGTGGGAAGGAGAAGATAAGGGTAGCCAAACACTCATCTTAGATTTTAAAAAAGTGGGCTTCGGTAAACTTAGGGAGCTGCTGGCTGGAATTCCGTGGTCAAGAATAGCGAAAGAGAAAGGAGTTCAGGAGGGATAGGAGTTCCTTAAAAAGGAGATACTGAAGGCACAGCCTAAAACTGTGCCACTAAGGAGGAAAAATGGAAGGCATCTGAGGAAACCAGAATGGTTGACTAAAGAACTCTCAGCTGAGCTAAGTGTTAAAAGAAACATGTATAGGAAATGGAATAAGGGGAAACCACCAAAGAAAAATTTAAGCAAATGGCCCGGAGATGTAGGGAGGATGTCAGAAAGGCTAAAGCACAGAACGAACTTAGGCTGGCCAGAGACATTAAAAACAATAAAAAGGGCTTTTTTAAATACATCCGCAGCAAAAGGAAAAAGAAGGAGACGATAGAGTCGCTGCGCAGAGAAGATGGAGAATTACTCACAGGGGGAAGGGAAAGGCAGAACTATTTAACACCTTCTTTGTCTCAGTTTTTGCCCAGAAGGATACCAGCACTCAACCTGGTGGTTGGGGAGCAGGTGAGGAAGCAGGGAAAATGAGGCACGTAATAGGTAGAGGGGTGGTACAGGAATACCTGGCCACACTGGATGAATTCAAGTCTCCACGGCCAGATGAATTGCATCCTAGGATATTAAAAGAGCTGGCAGAGGTCATTTCAGAACCGCTTGCTATAATCTTTGAGAAGTCTTGGAGGACAGGAGAAGTTCCAGCAGACTGGAAGAGAGCAAATGTTGTCCCCATCTTCAAGAAGGGAAAAAAAGAGGACCCAAATAATTATCACCCAGTCAGCCTGACATCAGTACCCGGAAAGATCCTGGAGCAGATCGTTAAGCAGTCAGTTTCTAATCACTTAGAAAGCAAGGCGATAATCACGAGAAGTCAACATGGATTTCTCAAAAATAAGTCATGCCAGACTAATCTTATCTCTTTTTATGATAGAGTTACTAGCTTGATAGATGAAGGGAATGCTGTGGATGTAGCATACCTCGATTTCAGTAAGGCCTCAGTAAGGCCTTTGACAAAGTTCCCCATGACATTCTTGCAAAGAAACTAGTAAAACGCGGGCTGGACAAGGCTACTGTTAGTTGGATTTGTAATTGGTTGACCGACCGAATCCAAAGAGTGATCACGAATGGCTGCTTCTCATCCTGGAGAGAAGTGACTAGCGGGGTGCCACAGGGTTCTGTCCTGGGCCCAGTGCTGTTCAATATTTTTATCAACGACTTAGAGGAAGGAATAGAGGGCATGCTCATCAAATTTGCAGATGACACCAAATTGGGAGGGGTTGCTAATACGCCAGAGGACAGGATCAAAATTCAAAATGACCTGGACAGATTGGAGAGCTGGGCCAACGCTAACAAAATGAATTTCAACATAGATAAGTGTAAGGTCCTACACTTAGGTAGAAAAAATGGAATACAGAAATATAGGATGGGGGACAAGTGGCTGGATAGCAGTACGTGTGAAAGGGATCTAGGAGTCTTAATAGATCACAAGCTGAACATGAGTCAGCAGTGTGATGCGGCAGCCAAGAAAACGCAATTCTCGGCTGCATCAATAGGAGTATGGTGTCTAGATCAAGGGAGGTACTTGTATCACTCTAATCTGCTTTGGTTAGACCTCATCTTGAATACTGTGTCCAGTTCTGGGCACCCCAATTCAAGAAGGACATGGTCAAGCTGGAGCAAGTCCAGAGAAGGGCGACCAAAATGGTGAGAGGCCTGGAAGCCATGCCCTATGAGGATAGACTTAGAGAGCTGGGGATGTTTAGTGTGCAGAAGAGAAGGTTAAGAGGGGACATGATAGCTATGTTTAAATATTTGAAGGGATGCCATGCAGAAGAAGGAGAGGGCTTGTTTTCTGCTGCTCCAGAGACCAGGACAAGGAGCAATGGATTCAAGCTGCAGGAAAGGAGATTCCACCTGAACCTCAGGAAGAACTTCCTGACAGTCAGGGCTGTCCGGCAGTGGAATACGCTGCCTCAGAGTGTAGTGGAGTCTCCTTCCTTGGAGGTTTTTAAGCAGAGGCTAGATGGCCATCTGTTGGGAATGCTTTGAGGGTGTTCCTGCATAGCAGGGTGTTGGACTGGATGGCCCGTGTGGTCTCTTCCAACTCTACATTTCTATGATTCTATGAAAAACATTAATTTAAAACAGTTCCTAAAAGGCAGTTAAAATACAATGATAATGATATAAATATCAGTACAAGTACAATACATCCAATTAAAAGACCTTCTGCAACAGACAGATAACAATCAAGACCTGTATAAGCAGAAAGGTCTTCTCTTGCCAGCAGAAAAAGAGCAAAGAGGGGGCCAACCTTGTTTCTGTGGTTCGGAGTTCCACAGTCTGGGAGAAGCCACTGAGAAGGCTCTCTCCTGCATCTTCAGCAAAGGTTGAAGTTCTGGACTTCAGCTTGCGCAATCCCTGATCATTAAGTCCCAAACATCCAGCAAAAACTACTGGCCTGAGGTACACAGTCCCACAGCATTACCAGCACTCCTGATGCCGTGTGACAGCCAACCTCAACTTCACAGATGTATGCACACTGTCAACTCATTAAACTTTGAAAACCAAGCACAAGAGCCAGGATCCATCTTGTCATCAGGCAGAATAAGGCGGCACAGCAGTTCTTAATCTTTTCTTTACAACAGACTCCATTTAAATATGTTTTGGTTTCCCTTTTTTTTTGTATTGTAATATATTTTATTTTAAATTTTGAACATACAATATTACAACACATTACATACTGCAAATTAAAAATTACATTTTTTTTAATGCCAATCCCTCTTTTAACCTTCCTCAATCCCCATCGATGGCTTTAAAGGGAAATTTTAGTAACTATTACCCAAAATGTGGAATATTGTATTTCTCTCACTTCTTTGAACCCCTTTCCACCTTTAACCTTTTTGATCCAGAAGCCCCAATTATCCCACCAATTTGTTGCATTTATTTGCCCATTATATCTCCCTTTCCTTTCCCTTAGAAAGTCAAATGGGAGAGATTCCACTATATAATGCATCCAATTTTTTTTATCCCAACATTGTTTCTTTTTCTTTTAAATATGTTTTGTTGCTTTAGACCACCAAGACCTAACTCAAGATTTAAAGTGTCTCAAATATTTACTCAAAGTTGCTCATCAAAGGTCTTCAGACTTGGACAGAAAGGAGAAATAAGTAAATGTACACACTCCTATTATAATATTTTTGCTGGGACAGTTCCATACAAATGTGTCTGTCTGTCTGCCTGTATATCTTTCCTTCTCTTTCTTTCTTTTTTTTTAACTGTAAAAGCTCATAATGTTTCTTCAAGCCTTCACAGACCCCCTGTGAGGATATCATAGCCTCCCAGCGAACCGCAAACCACAAGTTAAGAACTGCTGAGGTGGCAGATGCGAAGACACCGCTAAGCAAAAACCAACCAGGCAGGTCTGAAAAGTATATGAGCCTTCCTTCATAGCCTGCACATGGCAACCCAACTGGCACTATGTACCAGTCAAAAGGAGAGCAGTGCCCCTCGACCCAGAGCTTTAAAATGCTACTTCTAGGACTTTGGGCCAGTGGATGAGTGGATTCTGGGGCTGGTAGTCCAAAAAAACCTTTAATATTTCTAAGCCCTATTCATACTCATGCAACAACAGTTTAACTCTACAACTGCCTGACCCCTGAGCTAAAGGAGGAGGAGAAAGGGAGGAGCAAGGGAGAAGAGGCCCAAAGATATCCTGTCAGAAACATTCCTCTTGATGTCTTGCTTGCTTTGTAGTTTTCTGCTTTTGTGGTTAGCATGCAGAGGCAGCTTTGAGCCATCTGCAGATGTTTGCAAGCACAAAGTCTTTCAAAGTCACAACTCCATTCAAGATGGTTGATAAGAAATTTGAGTTTTTATTGGCCCTAATAGGGTGAACTAAGACTTTAAAGCTCTACACAGCTTGAGGTCAGGTTATCTTAAAAACTGCATCTTCCTATATGAGTTTAAAGATTTTCAGTGGAAGGCTTTCTCTTGGTGCCATCTCCATTACAGGCATGTTGGCAGCAATGCAAGTGAGAGTTTGGAGGAGGAGGAGGAGGAATAGAGTCTTCTCAGGGACTACTCCCAGGCTGGGGAATTCCTTCCCACAGAAGGATCGGTTGTCCCTCTCTCTGCTTCTTTTTGCTAGCAGGCAGAACTTTTGTATTTATATAGGACTTTGGCTGTTGGATGGCTGTGGCAGGAGGGCCGTTCAATGTGATGTACTCTACTTATATCTTCCTTGTTGCCGTGTGCCTTCTAGTCATTTCCGACCTATAGCAACCTGAAGGTGAACTTCTCTTGGGGTTTTCTGGAGCTGAGTGTGTGTGATGTGCCCAAGCTCAACCAGTGGGTTTCCATGGCTGAGTGGGGGATTGAACTCTGGTCTCCAGGGTCGCAGTCCAACCCTCACATCACTATACCACACTGCCTCTATATCTTCTTTATTATGTTTTAAACTGCTTTTAAATTAGTGTTTTTAATAGGATTGCTTGTTCAATTGTTTTTAAAACCTGTTTTTAAAATCTGTTTATTATTAGGGGGTTTGGCTATAATTTGTTTTACTGTATACTGTAAGCTGCCTTGCATCGTATGCCAGGATAAAGATAGGAGATAAACTGAATAAAAGTAAATAAATAAAGTATACTAGCTTGTTGGACAAGAACACAGAAAATCTGCCTCTGAAACCCTGTACGAAACATACACTGAGGCCTATGTGTTTGTTAAATTTGCTTCTTAATCCGCTAAACTGGTATTTAGCTGACATTAAGGTACGAGGAAAGTGTCGAACAAGGCTAACAACAAGATTAAAAACCATCAAATCAATAAAAATCACTGGACTAATCTCAGTTTGAGCAGATAGATTGAAAAGAATGGGGCAAAGCTGCAAAATGGCACATGATTGTAAGTTGCACACAACTACGTTATCCATATGCATTCTCCTTGTACATGCTTTTTAGCCTAGCATCATGCTCCATGACACTTAAAATCTTATACAGAGTAGTCAGAAGACACTGGTAATCTGACAGCACTACCACAAGAGAGTGCTATATTTTCAGTGTTCACATAAGAGGCATCTCCAATTGACGTTTATTTGGAATGAGAAATGCTTAAATAAACTAAGAAGAGGAAAAACAACAAACAAAGTAATACAAAACAGCAGGAATTTAGAATGCATTTGGGATATCTGGCATCTCCACCATGATCAAACATTGATAACTTCACACAACATGTCAGAAGATAGCTTCCACGGTCTCGAACAATTTTCATTATCTTTGAAACCTTGGTGAACACCCTGGTGGAAGCAGCGAAGGAGGATGCAAGACTTATCTTTGACATAGGGCAGCAAAATAGGCTTTATCAACTTTTGTGGGTTTAGGAGAACCCAAACTTTTCATATTACTTTTGTTTTCTGCCACTTCTGCTATCAACTAACACTACACATCTTTTGCATTAGCTGAATACCAAACTCCAAAATTCTTTTTTAGAGATGAGGGAGAGTATTCTGGGAGCTGTAGTTCTCAAAAATAATTTCCCCAAGCTCTGTTCATTAGGGATTGCAAATGTTGCGCATATAAAAAACTCAAACCAAACCAGAAAACCTCCCAGCTTAGTAGCCTCAAAGAACAAGTCTGTAATTTTTAGTAGTTCTGGTGACTCAGAAAGGATAAGACTCAGGCACTAGGTCTACTGAGAAAGACAGAATTGGTCTCTGAAGAACCTTCCCCTCTCTTTTATTCCCAACAGATGTGGTGTATGGGCCAGTCCTTCCCACATGTGCCTGAACCTGTTGATTCTTTCCCTGGTTTCTTCATAGACAATCAATGGTCTTCAAGGCACTTCTAAGTAATATCTGTGTTTCCAAACGGACACCCAATCTTTGCTTTTAGATATCCAATTGAGACAAATGGATACATAGGATTTAATCAATAGTCTGTAAGATTCCTGCCCGTTTTCAAGAAGTTACTGAAAACCAAAAATTAAAAAAAAAACAACTTTCAGATACCTATCTTTTGCAATCCCAGATTATTTGCATTTTAAATCAATTTATCACCAAAGTTTTGCTAACAGTTCTAGAGGAATTTTCTTCTTTTTTAATCCAAGTATTTTTAGCAGTGAACAGGATAATAAAAAAGTAGCTAGGATACTGATGTCTATAAATGAATTTGCAGCTCAGGACTGACCCCCGCCTTTCTAAAAAGGAAAAACCACTTTCAACACAGTCTGAGTGGCTGAATACACATAAAGGAGAAACTTCCACTCATGGACCTTTTTAATGGGAGAATGGACATCTAGTAACCATTTCTTTAGAAATGGTTCTGCAAGACTTGGTCAATAAATTAGCTAAGGGAGGAGGAGCTTACCTGTTCGGCTTGCAGTTCACCCCCCTTGGTTCTGCTCTCCACATAGAGAGGGAGACTTGGGTACCTCCACAACAGGGCTCCTTATTACTACAGTACATGAGAAACTACTAACTTCTGAGAAGCCACATGATCAGACTGTCTCAGCTTCAGGGCCTGCACTGAGAGGGAGAGGGCGGCACCTCCCAGCCTCCAGGAGGAAAGAGAAATTGAAAACTGGCAAGTTCTCTTAAAGCTACACACACACGCCCCAACAAATCAATCCACAGTGAAAAGATTCACATGGTTCTCGAGATTCTGGTGCAACTCCGAGCATTCTTCACCAAATAACTATTCTAGCAAGGACTGATGAGAATCAGAGTTTAACTACTGGTGGGAAGGCTGCAAGAGATTCCTGTATTAGCCTAAATACACAGCACTGCTGTCCACTGCTCAGGCCACATACTGTCCTAAGCATTTCTCTCAAACACGGACACAAATATACCAGCTTTACCCTGTAGGAAGGTCACACAGTGTTCTACCCCTCTGGTGCAAGAAAAACAGCACAGTCATCCATCTATATTCACTAGAGTTAGGGGCACAGGACCCCCATGAAAGTGAAAAAACCATGAATAACTCTAGGTCAGTGGTTCTCAACCTGTGGGTCCCCAGATGTTTTTGGACTTCAGCTCCCAGAAGCCCCAGCCACTATGGTCAATGCTCAGGGCTTCTGGGAGCTGAAGTCCAAAAACATCTGGGGATCCACAGGTTGAGAACCACTGCTCTAGGCCCTCCCAAACCATATTTAACACACAAAAAGTACAGTCAGCCCTCCACACTTGTGGGTTTGACATTCACGGATTTGATTATTTGCGAGTTTCTGCAACCCCTGCTCCCCCATCTCAGGTATTACATTTTTGGGGGGGTGGTTTTCCCTCTTGGTAGCTCCAATCAGGCTGCCTCCCTTCAGTCCTGCTCCTCCCCTTCCACCAGCCACTGCCTGGCCAGTTAAGGACAGCCCAAAACCTGATTTCTCAGCACCACAAGCCCTCTCCCAAAGCTCTTCATATACCCAAGGAAGGAGATGGGCAAGACAGAGGAAGTACATGACCACCATGCCAACCATCTTCTTTCCCTGACCTGGTTTAGACATTGGGTACACACTCTCCCCACCCATGCCTCAGCCCCCTTCACACAGACGCATACATTTTTTGTGAATTTTTCACTTTTGCGAGGGTCCTATGCCTCTAACCCTAGTGAATGTGAAGGACCAAATGTATGATTACCATATTCAACCCACCATGCATCCCTCTGAGGCACCAGGGTTCCTTCAGAAGACAGGAGAGGGTGGCTGGTGGGGCTTACTGCCACATCCACTGCTGCCCCACACCATTTTCAATAGGGACTTACAAGCCTCTTTCGCAGTTTCTCAGTCTCACGAGGCTTGCAGTCACTATTAAAAAATAGCATAGGGAGGCAGCACAGGTGACAGCAAATAATCCATGAATAATCGAATCCGCAAAAGTGAAACCTACAAATGTGGAGGGCTGCCTGTATAAAGATTATGATGGACCCCTCTCCATGCTCACCCTGCAGTTTAAAGCCCTTGATCTCCTGTGACTCACCCTTTCTTTTACCCTCAAGATTCCTCCCTAGCTCTGGTACTTGGGGCTCAGGGTGATCCCTATATGAACCAGTGGATATGCTGTTCAGTGAATTCACTGAACACTGAACCACACTTTCTATCAAAACTTAACAAGAATGGCCAGACACAGAGTAAGAAAGAACCAGCAACTAGTATGTTTATTAATACACAATTAGATCAAATATTAATTCCTCACCTATTTAATCCTTTACAGCTCCCCAAAACACTAGTCACTTCTTCTACCTGGCTGACTGTCCTAACTCTATATACTGCTTTCCCAGATCTCTATGCCATTTCCCCCTACCTCCCTGCAATCCTTTCCCTGTACCTATGTCATCTTTTCCCTATCTGTCTTTGTCAGGACAGATGGTTCTTGTCATAGGCCATTTCTGCATTCCACTGTTATGGTGGTATTATTCCACTTTCAACCTCCTATGGAATCCTGGGGTTTGCAGTTTAAGGAGGGGCCTTTAGAATCCTCAGCCAGAGACCTCTTTGGCCTCCCTAAACTACAAACCCCAGAATTCCACAAGATGTTGAAAGTGGAATCATAGTACTATAACGGTGTAGGGTGGAAATGGCCACGGTATGCTGAATGCATTAGTATGGCTCAGCTAGATCAAACAGGGCAATATTTTGATAAAACACTATTAAGTATCACTTGCTAATTGCTACCCACAATTATGTATCCAGTTGGAACTTCTCAAGTATTCTAAGGCAGGTTAACTGCAGTACTGTTTATGTCACTCTGTTTTGGGCAAGAGGGAAGAAGATCAGAAGGGGGAATGCATAACTAATGGGAAGGTGTTATGGGAACAGGCAATGCAAAGATAACGCAACAGGACATTGTCCTTCCTCCCAGAATGAAAGACATGTAAATAACAAAGGGTCTGGGAAAATGCCTATACTGGTGGGGTGATGTGACATTTATGACTTTCACCAATCATTGCTATGTGTGCCTAAATTTGTACAACAAGGTATAAAATCTGTAACCATCCAATCTGTGCTAGTCTCAGCAACTTTTCAGGAAAATTGATGTGTTGTTTGCTTTATTCCAAATAAACGCTTCTGTTCCAAATCTGAGTGAAGTTTATAGTGTTAGTTATCCAGGGCATGATAGCTTTTCTGCCAGACAAGCCTCAGTTTTGGATCCATTCTCCTCTGCAGGCAAGCCTCCCTTCACAGCATTCCCTCAGCTGTAGCTGGGTGGCACCAACCAGAATTGCCCAGCATCAATTTTTGATATGACACTGGGCTACTTGCCGATGCTGGCATATGGCTATGCTGGTGGGGGAATTTTAGAAACTGTCATCCAAAAAGTAACTTTCCCAAGCACTGAATGTAGGCATCTTGATGGACTTGTATCTATATGCTTTGGCAAGGTAGTTCTTTTTTTTCTATATATATATATAATTTTATTACAATTCTAACATATAAAACAATTATCATTGTATTCTTAATTGTCATATTACAACTGTCTTCCTTCCTCTCTGGTTTACAGTTTTTATCATTTCATTGAACTGTTATCAATGCTTCACAATAAATTGTTAGCATATCTACTTAATTTGTTAGTTCCTGTTTTTCTACTCAACTTTACATGTTCCATGATATTTCTCTGAGTTTTATCTTGTAACAACCTTTAATACCATGAATTATGCATTGTTCCCTGTCAAGACCAATCCTGCTTCCGAAATCATCTGCCATTCTTTATGAATATCATCATCTGATTTCCCTTTTAATCGCTGTGAAACAATATCTGCATTTCTATTTTCAATAAGGGTTGCCCACCACTGTTCTGTCATAGGTATTACATCACTTTTCCAGAGCCTTGCAAATTCAATACGGGCAATCGAAACCATATACAGTATTATTCTCCAATATTTCTTTACCACAGTTCCCTCTAACATATGAGTCATATTTAGTAAATACATTTCAGGAGTCTTGTCAATTTGAACCTGCAATACATCACATATTATCTTATGAATTTCATTCCAATACTTTTTTGCTTTAGAACATGTCCACCACATATGAAATAGTATACTTGCAGTCTTTTGACATTTCCAACATTGACCTGTACCCGTCTTATAAATTATCTTTAATTTTTCGGGCATCATGTACCATCTATGAAAAAGCTTATAATAATTTTCTTTACGGTTCTGAGCTACTGTGAACCTCTTTGTTTGTTGCCAACTTTGTTCCCACCATTCCAACTGAATTGGGTGTCCAATATTTTGTGCCCATTGTATCATTGCTATTTTAATTGTCTCTTCCTCGCATCGTTGTTGTAATATCTCTTGATATAGATGTGAGAATAAGTGAGGTGGATTTTCTTGCAGAAGCTTCAACAGATTTTCTTGTTCCTTCTGTTCTATTCCTTGAGTTTTCACATCCATCTGAAATCTTTCTGATAGTTGTCTGTAGGGAAACCAGCTTAACTTTATACCTTCAATTTCCAATTTCTCTCTTGATTTCATCTTAAAAACATTTATATTTGTATTCATATTTGTTTTCTCTAATATATCTTCATATCGCAACCATTTTTCTGTGTCTGACCATCTTCCAAAAAAGGTTTCCTGAGGGAAGACCCAGGTGGGTAGCTGCCTAACGTTCTTATTCTTATAATCATTCCATACTTTACATAATGATTTTCTTACAAAATGATATGTAAAATCTTTATCGATTGTCGCTTTTCCGTAAAACATATAGGCATGCCATCCCATCCTTAGATCTGCTCCCTCTAAAGCCAGCATTCTCGTATTTGTAGATCCATCCAGTCCTTTATCCAAGTGAATGCCGCAGCTTTAAAGTATACTTGTAAATCCGGTAATCCCAAGCCTCCTCTTCTTATGTCAGTCATGACTTTCCATTTTATTCTTGGTTTTTTACCTTGCCATATGAAGTTAGTTATCTCTTTCTTCCATTGTATGAAGGGTTTAGCATTTGTGATAACAGGAATATTTTGAAAAAGATAGTTCATCTTGGGTAGTACATTCATTTTTATAACAGACATTCTTCCCAACACAGATAATCGCATTTGAGTCTATTTCTCTAAATCTTTAGTTATCTCTTTCCATTTTTTCTCATAATTATTTTGAAGAAGCTCATTGTTTCTCTTGGAAATCCAAACTCCCAAGTATTTTGCTCTCTGTCCTTTATTAAATCCCGTTATCTGTTTGAACTCCATATCTTCTTTCTCTCTCATATTTTTTGATATAAACACTGTCTTTTCCTTGTTTATCTTAAATCCTGAGTATTCTCCATATTCTTGAATAATATTCATTAATCTTTGTACGCTATTGAGAGGATCCTCTAGAAACAAAACCAGGTCGTCCGCAAATGCCTTAAGCTTGTACTGATATTTCTTTATCTGAACTCCTCTTATTGTAATTTCCTCCCGTATGGTATTATTGAGAATTTCCAACGTCATTATAAATAACAAAGGTGACAAAGGACAGCCTTGTCTTGTTCTTCTATGAAGTTCGATCTGTTTTGTTCTCTCACCATTAATAATCAGTCTCGCCATTTGTTGACTGTAAATTGCTTCAATCCAAGAGATGGATTTTTCTCCTGCTTGTGCCTGTTTGATGACCGTCTTCATGAATGCCCAACTGACCATATCAAAAGCCTTTTCCGCTTCGACAAACACCGTGGCTAATCTCTTTTCATTATGTCTTTCATAGTATTCAATTATGTTTAATACTGTCCTGAGGTTGTCACGCATTGTTCTCTTCGGTAAAAATCCATTCTGGTCTCCGTGTATGTTATCTTAAAGAACCTTTTTAAGTATCTCAGCCAAAACAGCAGCAAATATCTTGTAGTCTGTATTTAAAAGTGAGATTGGTCAGTAATTCTCAACGTCGGTTAAATCTCTTCCTTCTTTGGGTATTAAAACTACGTTGGCTTCCTTCCATGTATTTGGTATGCCTTCTTTTCTTATCTCATTCATTGTCTTTTGTAGTGGAATTGAGAGTTCATGTTCCAAAATTTTGTAGTATTCTGCTGTAAAGCCGTCAGGTCCAGGAGATTTGCCATTTTTCATGTTTCTGATAGCTTCTACTATCTCCATCATCGATATTGATTTATTTAGTGTCGCTTTTTGTTCTTCTGTGAATCTCATTTTGTTCTTTTTTTCCAAGTAATCTTCCATTTCCCTCTGATTTTTTATTGAGGAGATATTACTCAGTAATTTTACGTAAAATTTTTAAAAAGTCTGTTTTATCTCCTCTTGCTTTGTTGTTTTCCGTCCCCAGTTCTAATTTCCATTATAGTATTTCTTAGTCTTCTTTTACGAAGTAAGTTTGCCAAAAGTTTAGATGGTTTATTTGCCTGTTCAAAGTAGGTATGTTCCGCTCTACGCATTTGATGCTCTATTTCACTCAAATTTAGTTGATTAAGTTCGGCTTGACAAACCCTCATCCTCTGTCTTATATTAATGTCCGTTGGGTTTTCCCTCATCTGTTTCTCCAATTTTCTCATTTTTTCCAAGATCGTTTCCTCAACCCGTTTCCTTTCTTTTCTTATTTCAGCTGACCACCTTATTAGATTTCCTCTCATCACGGCTTTACTTGCATCCCAAATTGTCTTTATTGATAATTCCGGTGTAATGTTCTCCTTGAAATAGTTATTTATCTCTATTTTTGCTTGTTTAATGTATTTTTCCTTCTTAAATATGTCCTCATTAAACTTCCATGATCTCTCTCTAATCATAACTCTTGTATGATCTGAACATAAATTGGGGAGAATGTCCGTTTCCGACGTCTTCAGTAACAGGTCTTTTGATATCAAAATCATATCAATTTCAGACACAGAATTTATGTCTATCTGAATAGAACGTGTATCCATCTAATTGTCCATTCTTATATCTCCATTCATCATAAAGATCTAGATCTTCTATCATCTGGAAAAAACTTTTTGGTAATTTTCCATTATCTCTGGGCACCAACTTCTGTACTGATCTGTCCAATGTGGGATTTATAACTCTGTTGAAGTCCCCAAGAACTATCACATTTGCGTTTCCAGTTTCCTTTAAATATTTCTGTATTTCCATATTAATTTTGGGGGGAAATTCTCCTTTAGCTCCATTTGGTGCGTATATTCCTATTATTAACATCTTATCTTGCAATGTATCAATTTCCACCGCCAAATATCTTCAATTTTTATCACAGAATTTTTGCTGTGCACCATATTTTGCGTTAACATATATCAGTACTCCCCTTTTCTTCTGATCAATTGTTGCAGCAAAACAGCTACCTCGTTTCGGATTCCGAACATACTTCATGTCTTGGGAATCCGAACTTATATCCAATTTTTGTTTCTCCAGATGATGAAATATCTGTCTTCTTTTATATTCTGAGTTAAATCCTTTTATATTCCAAGAATATACTTTGAACCCCATCTTGCTATTTTGTTTATTAAATTTATGTAATCTAATTCTATTAGTCTTGTATACCTTCTCCCGCAAGCTCTGCTTCCTCTTCTATTTCTTGTTCTGGGTCCTGTATCTCTCCTATTGCCCCTTTGTTCTCCTCTGTTTGAATCTGTGTCATTTCCTCGTTTTCTTCTTCTTGTGATTGCTGTTCTTCTTCCTTTCCTCCTACTGATGCTTTCTGAAGATCTTTCTTCAATCTTTCCATCATTTCTTTAGCTTTATGCACTGTATTTATTCTATAACGCTGTTTGTAAAAAAAGAAATGCCCTCAATCTTCTCCCATCTATTGTTTATCTGAAGCTTTATCAAGAGGTTTGCCAAAGGTTTATAATCTTGTCTCTTCTTGAGTATTTGAAATGGTATATCTTTAAAAATTCTGATATCTTTTTCTTCGATCCTAAGTATTCCTTCATAGCTTCGTTGTAAAATTTTGTCTCTTGTAGCGGTCCTAGTGAAAGTTATTATAATATCTCTTGGAAGTTTTCTTTCTCTCGCTGTCCTTGAGGAGGCAAGGTAGTTCTTTAAATGTATAAAAACTGGAAAAAATAAGATCTGCTTTAGAAACATTATGAACTCCTGAGTTGTATTGCCACAGCACATGTGGGATTTCCTTCCCCGGCAAGCCACTAGTATCCTGGCCAGGCCCTGAAGCAATGTTCTATTAATTTATTTGAGATACACACACAGACCACTTTCTTTCAGCAAGCACAAGATTACATACAAAGCTATCCTTCTCTCCACTTTATCCTCAGGACAAGCATGTGAGATAGGCCAGACTTAAGAGAATGTGATGGCTAGGTACTTGCTCAGTTTATTGGTTCAAATGAGACTTGAACCTGAAATTCCAAAATTCCAGTCCAACATAAAGCCACAGTGGATCTATCCATGCATTTCTGAGGTGGTGTAACCTATTTGTCAAAATGATATCACCCAAAAGTTTCAGACAGGGAAAACCTTCGCCTAAATCTACCAGACAGTCAAAACTACCAGATTGTAGCCAAAGGTTTGTTGACATATTTACACTAACAAAGGTCCCACCCACACTACACAATTATAGTTATCATTCCAGTTCAACTGCCCTGGCTGCATCCTACAGAATCCTGGGGTTTGTAGTTTAGTGAAGTACTTGAACTCCCTGGTTGAGAATTCTAAACACCCAAACTGCCAATCCCAGGATTCCATAGGATGGAACCATGGCAATTAAAGTGGTATAAAAACACTGTAATTCTGTGTGTGAATGGGCCCCTGGTGTATAAACAGGAGGTTATGGGAGACAGTCTCAGCTCTTGTCTTTCCTGTCCTGTCACCAGAACTTCCCTACACACATATACCCGCCTTTCTCCAATCTGGTGCTCTGAAAATGTTTTATACAACACTTCCCACCACCCCAACTAACACAGGAAGCAGTGTGGTATCATGGGAGCTGAAGTTCAAAACTTATGAAGGACATCAGTTTGGAAAAGGCTGCCACACAACCCAGGCCCCTAATAAGTACCATCTTCCCTCCACATTCTCAGGTTTCACCTTTATGAATTTGACTATTCATGAGGTACGTACATGACTCCCCAGCCCATTCTCCTCCTCCCATTCCCTTGTGTTTTGCTAGCATGGAGAAGGAAGGCAAGCATGCCAAGGCAAAAGGCAAGAGGAGGATGGGGAAGGTTTCTCTCTGCCTCTGATGCTCCTCCCTCCCATTTCCTTGCCTTTGGCCCCAATGCAGAAAACATGTGCCGAGGCAGAAGGCATGGGACTTGGAGGGCGGAAGCCACGTGTGTGTCATCCTTCTCCAACTCTGCTGTTCCCCACTCCCATTCCATAGCTTTTTGGCCTTGGCTCAGAGAACACGTGCCGAGGCAAAAGACAAGGAATGGGGAGGAAGGCATACGCACGCCTTCCTTCACAGTGTGGTGCTTCCCACTCCCATCCCCTTGCCTTTTGCCCAAATGTGGAGAAGGAAGCCTCACATGCCAGAGCAAAAAGTAAGGGAATGTGAGGGGGGAGCCCCATAAGGGAATGGGAAGGGGAGCGTGGAGGGGAGTTATTTGTGGTTTTTCCACTTTTGCAAAGGTACTGTGCCCCAAGCCCTCGCGAAAGTGGAGGGGCCACCAAGTTAATATTTTCCCTCATACATAATCTACATGACAGAAAGAGGAAGAGCAGACAGGCAAGCCTTCATCTTGCCCGCCCCAATGGATGCTGGTACTATCACTACTGACAGCCTCTCCTGCCAACTTCCACCTTCCTCTACTCTGCCACAGAGAGGAACAAAGAACATTCAGGCACACCTCCATCTTGCCCAGAACAGCTGCTGCCAAGAGCCACCCTTCCGCTAGCTATCAGCTGCAACTACAAAAGGAATCTTTCCCTACAATTCATACATACATTGATCAATCAGTGGCAACAAGGCTAAGGTCTGAGTCTTGAACTTCAGAAAATACATGTGGGCCCTATTCACACTACACAGTTACAGAGCTATGATTCCATTAAGTGCTATCACAACACCCTGAGGAATCTTGGGATTTGCAATTCAGGGAGTGATATTTAGAATTCTCAGCCAGAGAGCTCTACTGACTCACCAAACTACACATCCCAGGATTCCACAGGGTGGAGCCATGGCAGTTAAAGTGGAATCACAGCACTGTAAATATGTAGCTTGCAAAAGGCCTCAGATCCAGCTCTTTGTTTGCATACACACATGAGAAGACATTTTACTGGTTAAGACAAAAGCACACTGCAAGCACTCAGCAAGCAGTGCCGAAAAGAAGACACCACTGCCTCTCTCCCTCAGCAAACAGCTAGCAACAGCTCTTTCAAGCAGGCTGCATGAACCATTTCCATCTATTTGGCTCATCAGTGGCAATGAATATAACTTTTCCCTCTTTCTTCCATATCCCTTTTCCCTTGTGTGTTGTACCTTGTAAATCCAAGGGCACGGGCTATCATATTACTTATTCTGTCCTTCTTGCCTGAAAGGAGGGAACAAGTGCTTTTTTAAAAAAATGAAAACAAGAAAAGGAAGAGGGCTCTTGGATGCTGAGGAAAGACTGTGACCTGATAAAGAACTAGGGAAGAACCTGTAGTGAATGGCTTTCTTATCAGGTTAGACTGAATCTGCCCTTTGTATAGGTCCTTTAAAGGACTTATTTTGAACTAATTTTCGGAACAGATTCAGCACCTCAGAGTAGATTCACTGCACTTCTGACATAAAAGCAAACGGCTACTACTGCACATATACAGAATCATAAAGTTGGAAGGGACCATATGGGGCATCCAGTCCAACCCTCCACAATGCAAGAATATACAATCAAAGCACTTGACAGATAGCTATCCAGTCTCCATTTAGAATCCTCCAAAAGAGACTCCACCACACTCCAAGACAGCGTATTTCACTGCCAAACTGCTCTTACCATCAGGAAGCTCTTCCTAATGTTTAGGTAAAATCTCTTTTCCTGAAGTTTTAAGACATTGCTCCATGTCCTAATCTCTAGAGCAGCTTGCTCCATCTTCCATATGACATCCCTTCAAATATTTAAACATGGCTATAGTATCCCCCCTCAACCTCCTCTTCTCCAGGCTAACCATACCCAGTTCCCTACATCGCTCCCTATAAAGCATGGTTTCCAGGCCTTCTACCATTTTGCTTGCCCTCCTCTGGACACATTCCAGCTTGTTAATATCCTGTCCTTCCTGAACAGTGGTACCCAGAACCGGACACAATATTTCAGGTAGGGTCTGACCAAAGAATAGAGTGGTACTATCATCTCCCTTGACCTAGATACTATACAGTCAGCCCTCCACATTTGCGGATTTGATTATTTGTGAGTTTCTTCAACCCCTGCTCCCCCACCTCTAGTACTACTTTGGGGGGGGGACTTTCCCTCTTGGTGGCTCCAATCAGGCAGCGCAGCTCTTGAAAAACCTCCTTCCATCCTCCTCCTCCACCAGCCGCTGCCCAGCCAGTCAAGGACGGCCCAAACCCTGATTTCTCAGTACCAGAAGCCCACTCCCAAAGCTCTCCATATACTCAAAGAAGGAGATGGGCAAGAGAGAGAAAGTGCACGACTACCATGCCAACCATCTCCTTTCCCTGACCTGGTTTAGACATTGGGTATTCATTCTCCCCACTTGTGCCTCAGCCCCCTTCCTACAGACACACAAATTTTGATATTTGCAAATTTTTCACTTTTGCAAGGGTCCTGTGCCCCTAACCCTAGCGAATATGGAGGGCCAAGTGTACTCCTATTGATGCAGCCTAAAATCACATTGGCTGTTTTTACTTGCTGCATCATACTGTTGGCTCATGATCAGCCCAAAATATATGCTTATCAAAATATTTTAGACACTGCTAATATGGCCCAAAGAGCAACAAAGATAAGGTGAAACCATCCAATTAAAAAAAACAACAACCCTCAAGAGTCCATGTGCTTGACAGTTGTCCACCCCAGTATATGTTCACATAGAGATGTACATGTGCTTGTTTCAAACAGATATTAAAATTTCCAGAAATTTTGAAAGCATGAGAGAAAAAAAAAGTTTTTTTCCCCTGGAAACAACACAAATTAAGAAAGACCCTAAAAAAATGCTATATTAGCATCCTTTACAGATTGAAATGTAAAAATGTATTATTTATAATTTTGTTTGGCATGATATTTTTGTACCCGCTGTATTAAAAGCACAGACATTTATTATAAATTAACATTATTCAAACATTCAATAGAAACTGAATTCCCCTTTATTTTTTGTTACATATGATCTACAAAGTCCTAAGCCGTATCTCTGTAACCAAAAAACTGTAACCAAAAATTCTGGAATCAAATGTATCTTATGGTGAAAAAGATTTTGAAAATAAATTTCCAGAAGGAACCACAGTATTTGCTGAGTCTGATGGAAGATTCACTGGAAAAGAAGCATGGCAGAGTTCTATAATACATGATGACAGCAAGATTGCTACACACATAGAAATGGAAGAGTATTGAGATTCCAACCAAAGAAGATTGGTTGGTTAAGTTGAAGGATTTAGCAGAGTTGGATAAACTGACACTTCGTATAAGAAAGAAAACAACAAAGTATTTTATGAGAGGCTGGGACTGGTTAATGCATTTTTTACAAGACAAAGAGATGAACGTAGCAACTACTGGTTTTGACAATTAATATATGGTAAATTCAGCAAGGGAAGTAATGTCTTTATTATATGTACATATGAGAAGCTGTTTAGCTAATGTGACTTACACTTAAGTTGTGAAAGTTGGAAACCAATTTCTTTTTTATTAGGTACAGAGGTGGTTATTATGTGGGTGAGGTAGCTGTGTTACGTAGTTGTGCAGATAAGTAGTGCTGTATTATGTGGTATTTTGCTGTGCAGTGTTATAAGTAAAATTAAAAAGATTTTGTTTAAAAAATAGGGAAAAATAATAGTTTTCGACTGTTCCTTCCACCACTTTTCACCATTAGGTATGCTGGTTAAGGCAGCTGGGTCTTGCATGTGGAAGGCCTCATGATTCCCACCCGTGTCCTAGATGTTTTGGCCTACAATGTTGTTCAACATTATCCAGCATGGCCAATAACAAGGGACTGTGGGGTCGCAGTCCTGAGGATGGATAAAGACTGCACAACTCTCTGATCTAGATGCAGTACATTTGTGCATCGTGTAAAAAAAAAGTCTTTTTCCACCTTCAGAATATATCCAGGCTGACTCAGTTAATGAGCTCACTCATGAAATTTGTTTGCAACCGATGCACCTGGTCAGTGAAGATGTCTTTAATCAGATTGAGAGCTTTAATCAAGATTAGATGTTACACAGTCAGAAATATCTGAAAGTTTTTTGTTTTTAATTTAAAGATGAAGAGAGGCCTACCTCAGTTGTAGCTCTGGGACTCGACCGCTGGAGCGAAAGAGGCATCCTCTTGTGCATTGCATCAGTCATATAATCATACTTCCTGCGTTTGGCAGGTTCTTCTTCAGGGGGAGAAGAAAACAGGAGAGATGATTTATTTATTTATAGGAGAGACTGATTGATTATTTCCTCCTCATTTGCAGGGGTTAGAGGTACAGGACGCCAGCAAAAGTGGAGAAACCACAAGTATCTAAAGGTCCCTCACACACACACAATCAAAATCATAACCCACAGATTCCAATGCACAGTACCCAAAAAATTTGAACCTGCGTAAGGGAGCATGCCAGCCGCCTAGTTCTGTCTCTGAGGCAGTGGGGTTTCTTTGCAAGGCAGAAGTGGGAGGCTTGGAGGGGCTTGCTGCTGACTCTGCTGCTACCCTACATTACTTTCAATAAGGATTTACAAGCCTCACCTTGTGTTCCTAGTCTCTCCCAGTCTTGAGAGACTTGGAGAGAAACTGCAAAGATTTATAAGTCCCTATTAAAAATGATGCAGGGGAGCAGCAGAGGCAAATGATCCGCAAATAATCAAATTCGCAAAAGTTAAACCCGCAGATGAGGAGGGCCAACTGTACTGCTGTTTTCCAAGGCAGCTTACAAAAGTTAACAGATGCAGCTAAAATTTTTCACTGTACAGAAATTAAAATATAAATAATCAATAAATGAAAGGCAGATCACAAACCAGGAAACACATAAACAACAAAGCACATGAAAGGCACTTGCCCCAGAGGACTCAGCCCTTCAAGGACTGATGAACAAAAAGGTCTTTGCCTGCCTACAGAAGGACACCAAGCAGGGAATTCTAGAGCATAGGAGTAGCCACTGCGAAGGCCCTCCCCTACGTTCCCATCAAATATACCTGGGAGTGGGTGGGATATAGAAAAAGCCCTCCCCAGAGGATATCAAAATACTGGCAGGCTCACATAGGGAGATACAGTCTTTCAGATAACCTGGTACTAAACTGTGTAAGTCTTTTCAGTTCATAACCAGTATTTTGATTTGTGCCCGGAAACAAACTGGCAGCCACTGGAGCTCTTTCAACAAGGGACTTTTGTACTCCCTTGTATCCAGTCCTCACTTACAGTCTGGCTGCATGTCTCTGAACACTCTTCAAAGGCAGTCCCACTGTAGCCTAAACAATAAAGAAGAGAAGGTAAAGAACAGATTCCCAATATGTTGTTCTGATTCGCAGAACTTCTAACTCTAGTAGCTCCTCCTAGGTCAGACCAGAGCTACCACCACCAAGGCATACCTGGCTCTTCGATGCTCCTCAGATCATCTGGAACTCGGAAATGTAACATCTCAGAGACTCGCTTTTCAGGGACCTTGGGAAAGATTTTTTTTTAAAGAAAGAACAGTTTTATCTCAGATTCGGCATTGGATTCTTTTTGGCTATAGGGCAGTTGCTTGAGGTAAACTGTTTTTAACAGAACCATTCAAGCACTTATTTAATTTCTATTCCAACTTTCCACCAGTACAAATAGTGTTCAAGGTGGCTAACAAAACCAACTAAGAACAAATCAAACAATACTGCCATTAACAACAATCATAATAACTTACAAACACAAACATGTCGAAAAAGTTTAAAAAGTAAGTTTGAAGAAACGTGCCTTTGCATGAATGTGTGTTTGTGTGTGGCTTCAAGTCACCTACCAGCTTATAGTGAGCCCATGAATTTCATAAGATTTCTTAGGAAAGAAATATTCAGAGGTGGTTTTGCCAGTTCCTTCCTCTGAAATATAGTCTACAGCATGTGATGTTCATTGGTGGTTTCCCATTCAAGTACTAACTAGTGCTTAACTTCCAAGATGGTGCCTTTAGGACTTTGTACCATTCCTTAAAAATAGTGAGGGGAACTGATCACAAGCCAGGGGAATAATTACATAACCTAGAGGCAAAAAGGCAAAAGCTATTGCACAGCTACTTGTCATCTGGGCACCAGCAGGTGATGGTATTCCTAGGAGGGTATCTCTTTAAGATCTTACCATACACATTGAAATCATACAGCCGTCCAGATGTTGGACAGCAAATCTTATCAGCCTTTAGCAAGCACAGCCAAGGGTGATGAGCGCTGGAAGTTTCAGTCTAACAATTCTGGATGGCCTCAAGGAACCAGCCAGCTTCCTTGCAAGCAAACTAGAGCTTTATGTTAGAGCTTTAAAGGTTAATATCATCACCTTGAAGTGAGCTCAGAAAGCAATCAGCAAGCATGACTGAAATCACAAAGAAAAACAACAGAAAACACTGATATAACTCAAAATTTTCTACTGCAAGCTTGCATAGCATATCTTTTTCCTGACAGAAAAAACATATAGGCTTGTTGATTAAACGGAACCTTTGTATTATCCAGGAGTGCAAGTAGAGATCTTTGTCATGCAAACCATGTGCTTTCTGTGCAGCAGGTTTTCACAGCAGTTTACAAGAGGAACAACCATGCAAATTAGAATGACACTTTGTTCCTTGCTATAAGGACACCAAAGCCAGACCTCTTGCTTGAAGATCAAGGCCAAGATTCCATATAAAAGTAAGTGCAGCACAGTGCTCTGCTTGAACAGTTCTGTGTTCTTCCCTCACCCAGCAGTTGTTGGTGACCAGGATGGGCCCTTGCTCCTACTGGTGAATCAGGAGAGGAAAGTGGGGAGGCAAGTCAGATGATGAAGGAGCAGCTGGTCTTGGCTCAGAAGGGATAAGAAATGAGGGTGCATTCATAGATGGAGAAAGCTCTCTTTTTCTGTCCCCTCACAGCTCAGAGCAACCACATCCTCATTGTCTGAATTGCCTCCCTCCTTTCTCTACCAGTAAGCAGCAGTGGATCTTGCCAAGGCCTGACAATTGCTGCAGGGAGAGGTTTTGGGTACAGCACCGGGGCTAGACAACAGCCCCTGTACTCCATCCAAAAGCATGCAAGCTACATTTACCTCTATATATGTAACTAACACGATGCTGCCCTGAGTGCCTAGAACTTTCCAAAGCTGTTTGCTTCATGGCAAAACACCTTTTTTTTTCATAGAAAGTTTTAAATATCTATGCTGTTTGGTTGTCAAGAGTCTAGATTTTCATAGTGTGTTCAACAATCCTATTTATACCTAAACTAGTGTCCTCTAGAAGTTTTGTACTGAATGGATCCTTGGTCAGAAACTGCAAAAATTGCTTTTTCAAAAACGACAGTCCCAAAATCCTATTGTCAGCATGGCTGCTGGCATGAGAGTCTGGGGGTTGTAGTCCAAAAAAAAACCCAAAAACTTTTCCCAGCTCCGTCTCTTAATAAAGCAGCTTTCTCTGCTCCTTAAACAAAATATTTGTCTGCATGGGACACTCTAAAGTATGGAACCATTTCAATTACTCCACTGAAAGTCACCAAGCTATGGACATGTCTGTTGTCAATTGCAACTCCCCCCCCGCCCTTCCAGTGAGAAACTTCATTTGCAGAGCTACCTGCACGCTGTTGGGCTTTGACATGGTCTTCCGGGCCCGATGAACCTTAGGCTTGACTTCCTCAGCAGCTGGGGGCGGAGGCTGAGCTGGGGCTGGCAATGCGGCTGGGGCTGCAGCAGGCATAGGGGTTGCAGCTGGAGCCGGAGATTCTGTTGCAGAAGTCCCAGTATCCCCAGGAAGCCGTGACCCAGGCATACTCAGCAGGCGCATTGCCAAACTTTGGATAGATGTTGGGGATTTGCTGGTTCCCGTGAGGGACATCTTTGCCCGGCTGGGTCCACCTGCTTTGCTGGGGGATGATGGGAAAGTCTTGGCAGCATGGCCTGAAGTCGAAAAAAAATAACACAGGCACCCCCTGCTTATTTGACAGGTTAGGGATGACAGCACTGCCAAAAATCAGAAATTTTTGAAATGAGGAACCCAGTCTTTAAGAACAGCCAGCACAAATGGTTAGAACATATGGGATGGGAGAAGAGGAGGAGCAAGAGATGGACGTAGGGGTGGATGAGATAAGGAAAAAAAGCTTCTGGATGAGCTATTCCTGCAGAATGCTCAAAACAATGATCCTCCCGTCTTCTGTAAGGACATTTCTGACTGGGTGAGATTTTGAGAGGCGTGGGACAGACAGAATAAGAAATTAGTTCTGGTTACTGTCCAAAGAGCAGACTTTTGCAAAGCCGGTGTGTGACAGAGTTCAAGGGGTATGTGACTATCCTGAGTGCCAGAGGAACCGAACAACAGATTGCCAGACAACCAGAATGGCTGCTCAAGAGAGAAACCCAGCCCATTAGTGTGAGGGAGGGGCTGAAGGCTTGAGCGGGGAATATATAAAAGCACACACTGATCGATTCTGGCAGTCCTTCAGCGAGTCCTTCAGCCAGAGAGAACTCTGGAATAAAGTTCCTCAGTCAGCCAGGGAGCGCTGTCTGAGTGGGAGAGTTTGTTTCTCAAGGAAGGTCTAGAGAGAGAGGCAGGAGAGAAATCAAACATTTGGTGACCGTGTAGCCAAAGGGCTGTTTGTGGTACTGGAACTTATATGAGGGTTTCAAGACCTAAAGAAACCATTTAAAAGAATTTTGAAAATCTTTATTTACTTCAAGCTGCATATAAACTCCAATTCTTTGTTCTGTTTGTTATTTTAATAAAGATCATAGTGTACTTTTATAAATTTTGGCTCAGCTGAGTAATATACAATATTTAAAACCCAAATAGAAAACACACTACCATAAAACTCTAAAGCCACTGAAATGCCTCATTCTTTATTCTAAAGAAGTGTTTAAAGGGGAAGGCAGAGGTCTGTGTGTGAAGTGACAGGGCATTTCATCAGATGTGGGGGAGCTGCTGTACCCACCTCAGAGAGAAAAAGCAGGCCCAGTCACAGGGTGCCTATAGAGAGAATCTTCAACTACATATCCACTCCTCAATCTTTCTGCACAGTGAAGACGAGTGGTTCTTGACCTTTGGTCCTTCTAGAGGTTTTGGATTTCATTTCCCAGAATCAATCATCCCCGGCCATGCTGGCTGGGGTTTTTGGAAGCTGAAGCCCAAAACTGAAGACTGAGATTGACTACGTAGACCTCATGAAAAAAAAGAGCTATGAAACTCACGTCAAAAGATCAAGACTGGACTATAATCAGAAACTACTGAAGCCCATGACATTTCTTCTCCTCTCTTGCTCTTGCTGCTTGTTTGTCATTGCTAGGGCTGCCTAATACACTTGGTTGCCTGAAGTAAAACACCAAATCCCACAAATTCCCTCCCACTATTTTACTCACAGTGACAACAAATAAACTAACCATATGCTGCCTTTTCACAACATCCCAAATCTGCCACAGAAGGGGCAGTTGTCTCACTCTAATTAATGTCAGGGCTGATCCTGATCTGTCACATCTGAACACGCAGCAACAAGCTCAAGGAGAAAGAGCAGTGCCCAATATCTGGCATCTCTAGGTAGAGTAGGGCTCAGAATGATTCCTGGAGTTTTGAAACCCTGGAGAGTCATGCCCAGTTTGCACAGACAATACTGATCTCAATGGACCAACAGTCCCCCTCATTACAAGTCAGACTCCTCTTGTTGCTGCAACTTGTCACCTGCGCCTTTTTCCTTGCTTCTAATCCAAGAGCAAGCTGCATAGTGACAGATGACAAGGGAACAGTGGTGAGACACCATTTCAGTACTGTCGGAACCACTAGCTATCACAGCCACCTGGAGGCCTATGAAACCTTGTTCACTATCTCTTGCATGAACCAGGGTCTCATCCATAGACCCCAAAATTATTCTGCCCTACTAAATTCATATTAACCTACTTTTCTGTCAAGGAAATAATAGTAAAACAGTCTAAAGTAACAGTAAAACAATATAAAATACAAAACATCATACAGGGATGACTCTTTATCCATGGGGATACATTCCAAGATCCCACCCAACCCCTGTGGATGTCTGAAACTGCAGATAGTATCCAATCCTATATAGTCACTGGAAGTAGCCCTCAGCTTCACAGGGACCACAGAAAGAAGCTTCATATTCTGGGATAATATGAAACCTCTCTATGGTCCCTGAGAAGCTAGAGGGCTACTTCTGGCAAGACCAGAGCTGCTTTCCTGTGACAGTGTTGGCACAGAGGCAGTTAACATGGGTAATGGGCAGGAAGGAAGGCAAGGTTCAGGTGGCAAAGCCTGGAGCAGGCTGCATGGGTGTCATTTCCTGGATGCCAGGGGACAGATTGGCACAAAAGGTGGGAGGGAGGAAGGTGAGTCTGGGAAGGAAGAGGTTGACCACAGGTGATTGAAACCGTGGAAAGTGAGACTGCAGATTTCATCAAACACTTAGAAATCACAGAATATATAAAGCAAGAATAGAAGCTCTCATAACAGCAAAAACAAACAACCCTCCCCCCAAAAAAACCACAGCATTGGGACCTCTTTGATGCAATCTCACAGTATGTCCCCTTTCTCTCTCACCTGGCAGACCTTTATTCCCTGGGCTTGGGCTGGTATTTGAGCCAGCCGAAATCCCTCCAGCTTCAGGTGACATGCTTCCTGCTTCTTTACCACCTCCAGTTATCTGCGTTCGTGCTCCTTCATCACTGTTCCTGCTGGAGGCCAGCAAGCTGTCCGCCACTCCTCCCAAAGTGCTTTTGGGCTTCCGGGGAGACAAGGATTCTGAGGAAGGGTCGGGGCCATCTCTGGGGCGTGCAGCACCTGGAAAAAGAGACATGCACACACGCACGCACTCACGATGATGTGAAGTTACACTGTGAGTAGTTTCTGAACCCTGGCTTGAGGACAGGAGAGAAAGAGAACCTGCCTCACTTCCAACCCCAAGCTTCCACAAAAACCTACCTGTTTCATCTGGCCCCACTTCCACCAGGGAGGCTGCCGCTCCTGATATCCCTCGAAGAGACTCACCCTGAGGAAGAAAAGCAAAGAAGTTGCTAATTAACACTAAGCAAGTCTGTGTGGGTGAGGGGGTAACATTAGTAGGGTACTTTATAGGGCTGTTAAATAAGACATTTATATTCTAACATTTTTTTAATGACTTTGAAAACCACCCTGGTAAATTCTGCTGAAGAGCAAAGGAGTATATTAAATAAACAAACAGAATCCTGGATTGCACTGTGTGAGAGTAAAGAGACAGAGAAAAAATGGAAAAAGAGCTCATATCAAGGACATATAATTGTTTTCTTGAAATGCTAAACTATGGCTTAGATTTAAATATACAAATATAAAATACCTAAATAAAATCTTTTTTTTTTTTGTGCTAACAGTATTTGTGTTCTCTGATCCAGTCTGCCATCTTGCTCTTGCCTGTCTGCTTATTTCCTGGTAAATCCCACTGAATTCAAGAGATTTTACTTTGGTGCGCATATATACATGTTTCTGAGTACAGTGTCTGAGTGAGAGAGTAGAGTTCAAATCCTCATTCAGCCATGGAAACACACTGGCATGTCCCACTCTCTCAGCCTCAAACTCTTTCTGAACAAATCTTGCCTAGAAAACCCTGTGATAGGGTTGCCATAGGCTGTAAGTCAGAAAAGACCTGAAGGCATAACAACAATAACAGGTATATTTAGAACTGCAAGTTCCTACTCCTTACTCCAGGGATATGTTTAAAAGCAATGCTTGCTGAAATCCTCAAAGCCATAGGGTGGTCAAGGAAGATTTCTCAGCCCATCTTGAGCTTCTGTGATTTTAAAATCCCTGGTGTACTTGAAGTAACTTATGTTTCTGTCTCTAGATAGGAAAAAGTAGGTGTGTAAGGAACCCAGAAGTTCCATCTGGGAAGAAAAAAACACTCCAAAAGCAAAACTAAATTTAGCTGATCAATAGGGCCTGCTAAGTTTTTTGGACTACACCCCCATAACCCCTTCCCACTAGTCATCTGAGAAGGGAATGATGGGAGTGGAAGTCTAAAACTTGAGGAGATGGGCAAATGAAAGGTTCTCAACTTCTAGTTTCAAGCATTTAACTGCACAGGCCCAATATTACATCCTCACTCAGCTGTAAATTTCTAAATTTCACCATGACAGTCTCTCTTCCAAACCTCGCATGGTTGCCATGAAGAGAAAGCTATGGAGGGAGCCAAAAGAGGGCACTTATTTGCCCCTCAAATAAGAATTTTGCCTCCAATGAAATTCCCTCAGTCCTGAATTTCTAGTACTTCAGACAATCACCTAGAACTCTTATACTTGCTGTATTTGCATTGTCTTGATTACTTTTCCTGTCCCTTTTCTCTGAATGCTTAAATTGTATTTCTAAATGATGACCTGAATTTTAAAGTTATTGCAATGATAGAAATCTGGGCACTAAAAGAAAATATCATGAAAGGGGCAGAAAACTTGTTTGGGAGGGCCAAAGCCCTCATTCTGTCTTGCTGCACTCCTGTGTTGAAAATAAAATTGGGGAGAATAACGTATTCCAGTTGGAGTACCTTAAAAGAAAGGTGGGACAGAAAATACAACAAATAAAGCCCCATTCACACCGCATAATTATAGTGCTATCATTCTGCTTTAACTGCTACGGTTCCATCCTATGGAGTCCTGGGATTTGTAGTCTGGTGGGGCAGCAGAGCTTTCTGGCTGAGAATTCTAAATGCCCTTCCCTAAACTGCCAAGCCCATAGGATGGAACTATGTCAATTAAAGTGGAACAATAGTGCTATAATTCTATAGTGCGAATAGGCCCTAAATATCTACATACCACTGCCAGTCTCCAGGTGAACAATAACCAGCTTGAGAAAAGGCAAGGGATGTCTTCCCATGTGTAAACCAGGCCTGAATCTTGGCTAGCCAAACCAACCTGAGACATGCAACCACCCACAGCTTCTAGACAACTGTCTAAACATATCTATCCTCTGATACATTTCAGAATAAGACTGCCAAAAGAAATAAATAAAAATAAAGAAATAAAATTTTGACACCTTCCCCACTCTGTAACATTTCTTTCAGATTTTTTTCCTGCTCTAGTACTCTTTTAATTCTCACCTGAGCCAATCTAGCAGAGTCCCTCTGACCCATTTGGAAATATGGACTGGCCAAATGAAATGAGTCTTAATCAAATTTCTCTCATCTAGAAAAGGTGTGGCCTATTTCCAGCTATATAAGCTCTACCTACCTCTCCTAGACAAACTCAGTATCTAGAGGGATTGTTCTGTTTCCTTTATGAAAGCCATCCTCGTCATCTTTAGAGGTATATATAAACACAGCAGGGGGGAATACTTTTTGTACTACAACTCTAAGGCCGTTACTACTCTACACTGTTATGGTGCTATGATTCCACTTTCAACATCCTGTGGAATTCTGGAGTTTGTAGCTTACTGAGGCCAAAGAGCTTTCTTGCTGAGAATCCTAAATGCCTGTCCCTAAACTGCAAACCCCAGGATTCCATAAGGTGTTGAAAGTGCAATAACAGCATTAGAACAGTGCAGTGCAGAAAGGCTCTTAGAATCCCTATGTACATGCTGGGTGGAGGTTGGTAGTCTGTAGTGTGAAAAAGTAACTTTTCCTAGCTCTGTCTATATTAGTAACTTTTCAGGGGAGGCCTGGTTCTTCAAACGTTCAGGGAAGAACTAAAAGTCTTCCTTCTGGGAGAAGTTCTAAGTCGGCACTGAGAATTCTTTGAACCCTGGGCTAGAAATCTCACAGCCCACTCACCCCGACAAGGCATGCTAATTGTGGAGACTAGAACATCTAGAAGGCCAAGGCTTCCTCACCTATTTATGGGCAATGTTAACACTCATGTTTCAAAATATCAAAAGTCTTGGGATACCTTGATTATCAGCTTTTTTTTGTGAGTTGCTTCATCTGATGCCTGGGAATATTATCCAGAATTTCAGCCATGTATACAGTATACACAAGGTGTTTTATGTATGCAGGAAAGGGGTAATATTCAGGCCAGAGGGAAATGAAAAAGACAAAGTACAAGCAGTAACAATCTTCTTATTAATGGCATCCATCACAAAACTGCTGCTTGTAATACCAACAGCTTGGCATCATGAAACTGACCCATGTATACGTTAACTGGGACTAGCTGCAGAGACCACACAACTCCCTTATTGCAAGAGCTCCACCAGCTGGCCGTCTTTTTCCACGCACAATTTTAAAGCGCTCAGGTCCGGGTTATCTGAAAGACTGTATTCTTCCCAACAAACCAGCCCATGCTTCGAGATCTGCTGGGGAGGCCGTACTCTCTATCCTACCACTCTCATAGGTATATCTGGTGGGAACATGGGAGAGGGCCTTCCCAGTGGCTGCCCCCAGGCTCTGGAACTCCCTTCCCAAAGAAGTTAAGACTGGTACCTTCCCTACTCTCTTTCTGCAGACAAGTAAATATTTCTTTTCAGACAGGCGTTCGACAAGTGACTATATAAGGCTTATCTTACACAATGCACTGGATATTGCTGATTGCTTTGCTGGTGTGTGTGTTTTTGTAATGTTGTATGCTTTAATCTGGTTTTAATTTTAATTTTGTTTCAACTGTTAAAAATCCACAAGATACAAAAATGTCTTTTCTAATTGTTTTAAACCTTTTTGAGTCCCAGTCTAAGAAAAAAGTGGGATAGAAATAAATATAATAATAGTGAGGTTGATATAACCCCCCCCCCAAAAAACTTTATTCCAATTCAAAGTGCTCCAAAAGTTTTGATCGGGGTGTTTCATTGTTGCTTTATTCACATGCAGAAACAATATTCTCATATTATTGCAAATTACTGTGTGCTCTGCTAAAATCTGTCTCATCCTAATGGGCAAACCTGCTTTTAACAATCCATGGTTTGTTAACCAGTTGCAAACAAAAGTATGAACCCACTGGTGTTTGACAGCTTATGAACTCTAGCTTGTTCAAAATACAGCCTGTTGCGACATTTAAACTTAAAACCACAGGTTATGCTTGGCTTATTTCCCCAGATGGCCACTGCAACAAAGAAATCAGAAGACAAACCATGGTTTACTTGTTCACCTGCTGTAAAAATATATGCATTAAGCAATAAGTAATAATTAACACAAACCATGGCTTATTCTAGGGGTGGAAAATTCACAGTCTACAGACTGCACGCAGTACTTTGGAAGCATCTGCAAATTTTCAAAACCACCTACCAAACAAATTTAGCTGATATTTTTTCTGCAAAAAGATGCCATAACTGCTGCTTCAGGAGTAGGAGATAAAGACTTGAAAAGTGACTGAGAATGACATTATATATGGCTGCCCAAAATGGCAGGGCACCCTGTCAGAGCTCTGGAGGAGCCCTAGAGTTTGCCCACCCCTATTTACTGTACATGAGAACTCACCCTTAATTGGCCTATCCTATACCAGGGTGTTTTACATTATCAGCAACGACCGTTTTCTTAATGGTGAGATTGTCACTGACTATTAATTTCTGTGCAACATTAAAAAGCACTTTAACCTTAGAATCACTCACATACCACAGACACAACAGGGATGCCTGAAATTCTGGATAATACTTTGTGCATCTGATGAAGTAGACTGCAGCTATTAAAACAGGCCAAAATAAATTTGTAAGCGTTTGAGATACCACAGAACATGACTGTTGTTTTTGTGCAACAAGATTAAGAATGGGTATCACTCTAAAATTTGGTGCGATAAAGACATACTAATTATTTTTGGCTATATCACAGATGAAACATATCTGTGTTGAATGTATCTTATTATTTGGTGTTTCAAGAAAAATAAGCTAGGTGTACAGTCTACAAATCACTGTTTCTTTTCTTGGTTTTGTTTTGTTTTTGGGTTTTTTTTTTGCTGCTTTTCTCATTTTCTTTGGCCTCCTCTTGAGAAACTAGAGGAGCAGGACTGACTCCACATGGAACAGAGTTTGGTATTTGGAATGCAACTCCCAGAAAACCCAGACTGTAAGGACTATGTTGGTTGGGGATTCTGCGAACTGCTGTCCAAAAAAGTAACTTTAGCTCTGATGGGAAGACAACCATATCGAAGGTGATTGATTTCAGTGTGCTGCAGATCTAGGTAACCCAGTATAATGAAATGCACAGTATGCTGAAATAGCATACTTGGCTTTAGAGCCAACATATCAAATTGATCAGTACTGCTTAACTATAAAAATAATTAAGTAGTGCTGGGGAAATTATTCTTTTGTTATTGTTCTGTTCAGTCTAGTATTTTTTTTATTTAAATCTCTTCTCCCAGCATAGGAGAAAGTAAAGTTTGCTTATTAGTTACATTTATCGGCTATCTTTCCTCCAACAAACTCAAGACTGGATACACTGAACTCCCTACTTTACCTCCACAACAACCTTCTGAGTTAAGTCAGACTGAGAATATTTCTGCACCAATGTCACCGAGCCCTCTATGGAATCTTCCTCTTCCAAATCCAACAATCTAACACATGGATGGGCAACTTGTGGATTTCTTGATGCTGGGACAGCAACTCTCAGCAGCCCTGGCAAATATACCTGATAGTGACTGGCCACTGCAGCTGCAGTCCAACAGCACTGGAAGGGCCACAGGTTAGCTATTCCCTGCTCTTAACCACTGTAACACATTGGCTCTATGGGTAGTGACAGACTCAGAGGATTCCAAATCATGTCGCCCTGAACTCCTGGGAGGAAGGATGAAATCCAGATGTGACTAAATAAATCACCAAAAGAAGAAGAACATGGTTTAACTTAGTGCTGTTCAAGATGGGGGTTGATGGACGGGTGTCAGTCTATAAGCCACCAGCTGCCAGACCACAGATTTCCAGAAGAGAAAGTTGTTGCCAACGGGCACAAAATATGGTATTGGTCCCTGGCACCCTAGAAGGAAAAATCCCTGCAGATTCCCACATCAGATTACCTGAGAAGTAGTGATCTAACCCACCAGTTCTTAACCTGTGATCCATAGACACAGGGGGGCCATGAAGGCTTGAAGAAACATTATGATCTTTTACAATTAGAATAGAAAGAAAGAAAAAAAAGAAAGCAAGAAATAGGAATGCATTCATTTACTTATTTCTCCCTTCTCTCCAAATTCAAATATTTAAGGCACTTTAAGGTTTTAAATCTTATGGGTCTGTAACAACAAAACATATTTAAAGAGGAGGTGGTGGTAAAGAAAAGGTTAAGAACCACTCATCTAATCCATTGCTTCTGAGACTGAGGCTTGGAGAATGAAATCTTAGTGGAAGTGAGTAGGTAAATTAAATTGCTCCCTGATCTTTTATTATAATTTTTGAGCAGCGAAGGTTTGCTGAAGGAACAAAAGGTGTACTTTTGTTACCAAACACCTCTGACAAAGAAACCATTTTCTACTTTTAAGTCTTTTTATGGCCACTCAATCTGTCACTTTTTCTTCCTCATCTTTCTAGCTGGAGGTTTTTAAGCAGTATCAGCATCAGCAGGATGACAGAAATGCTGGAGAAACACAGGCAATTTCCACACTCGACTGTTCTAGTGCTATCATTCCACTTTCAACATCCTATGGAATCCTGGGGTTTGCAGTTTAGGGAGGGGCCTTTGAGGATCCTTTCTTTGAGGAACCCCGCAATTCCACAGGACGTTGAAAGTAGAATAATAGCACTATAACAATCTAGTGCAGGAAAAGCCCCGGACTTTCAGTGTTGGGTTGCAACAGTATGTGCGCAGAAAAAATCCAATAAAATTTGAGCTGGGAAAAAATAGGATTCTAGCCAATCCTACTGTAGCTGTGTGTGCTCCCCTTCAACAAAGGAAACAGCAGCTGCTACCAGATTCCCTTACTGAGCATCTGTAAACAGCAAAACGGAGAAAAACGAGGAATGGTGATATGCTTGCCTCACCAGCTACCCTCACCATGTTTTAAAGAAAAAAATCAAGCAGTTTGGCCATCAAATTGGAATCATAAGCCAGGGTAGGGAGTCTTCCCTCGATACTTCTTAACAGAGCATCAACTTTCAAGATGTTTCTAGAAGATTCAAAATATTTTTGTTTTTACTTAACACACAGCATATCTGACCCGGGTTGAAATCCTGTTGGTTATTCTCAAAGAGAGTAAACCCACTGAATCAGTTGTTAAATGGAGAGAGACGGCATGGTGTAGGCCACTTTCACACTACATTGTTATAGTGTTAGTATTCCACTTTCAACATCCTGTGGAATTCTGGGGTTTATAGTTTACTGAAGCCAAAGAGCTCTGGGGCTGAGAATTCCAACCACAAACCCCAGGATTCCACAGGATATTGAAAGTGGAATAATAGCACTATAACAGTGCAGTGCGGAAACGATCGTAGTGATTTGAGCACTGGACAACAACTCTGGAGACCAGGGTTCAAATCCCTGTTTGGCCATGAAACCCACTGGCTGACCTGGGGAAGTCACACTCTCTCAGTCTCAGAGGAAGGCAAATGCAACCCCCCTCTGAACAAATTTTGCCAAGAAAAGCCAGTGACAGAGTTGCCAGAAGTTAGAAACAACTGGAAGGTACACAAAAACACATGGGTAAATCCCACTGATTCAACGGGTCTACTCTAGTTAGGACTAACGACAGGAATTGAGGCCCTGATTGTTTCATTTCACATGTACCTATGTTTAATTCTAAATTAAAATTTTTGCTGAAACTTGCTCTACTTTTTTGAGGTGTAAGAACCTAGCCTTAATCTTTCCATGTTGTGTCTGCAACAATTCCTGTGAAACAAGTATTCCTCTGGAAGACATCTACTTCACTTAAGTATACCGAAATTCAAAATACCGCCGGCAGAAGTTGAAAAACGTCTGGACTCCAACTCGGAGTAGGTGGAGGTGTGGTCACATCTCCCACCAAAGAAGGAAATAAAAGCACCGAAGGGTGATGAGCTACAGGGGGAAGCTTAGAAACAAGGCGATGCTCTGAATGAAAGGCTCGCAATCACCGATGCCAGAGATCTTCGCATTACTTTCCCGATCTCCCCCACCCCTCGATTTTCTTAAGGTTTGCAGACTTGGTGAAATCACATCCAGGATTGTACGTCGCCTCCACCCCGCTTCCTCTCATTGCACCGGAGCGGCGACCACTGCAACCTGGGAACAGTGAGCAATCTCCTTTCTTCCTCCTCCCATCGCTTTTAATTTCAAAACACCGCTTCTCCTCCCGAGATCGGACCCACCATGGGGCTCCTCCAGCTCCCCCGATCGATGCAACACACACATCTTTTGCGTTTGTGAAGCTCCTCCCAGCTGGCCACGGGAAGCCCCCAAAAATAGGCCACGAGTGATGGGGACTGGAGGAAACCAGATAATCTACCTCTCTCCACCCTCGGGATTTTTCCCTCCCAGTATAGCCCCAGCACCCTCCACCTCCGCGCCGCCATCGACGCCCCAAACCTGTGCAACTCCCGCGCTTGCACCCTCCATGGCCTCGCGCCGCGGCGGCGGCGGCAGCAGCAGCAGCAACAGCAAACCCGGCCCCGCACTGACGTCACAGCCGCGAGCGAGAAAGGGGAGGGGGAGGAAGAGGAGGAGAAGTGTGTTAAAGGGACAGGGACGAATTAGTCCCTTTCAGACAAAGAACAAATTGGAAGAAGAAAGAGGAGGGGGAGAGGCTTTCCCCAGCTGGCCTAACCAGCCTACTTGGTTATTTTAAAAAATGCTGGGAGTTGTAGTTCAACAAGATCTGGAGTCCTGCATGAACAGAAGCTGCTGGCATCTCTTCTATCTTGCTAAGCATGCATTTCTACATCTTGTAGGTACAGAAAAGCACACAATGGGCAACATGGCACACTAGGCCAGTTTTTTCTTTTCTTTCAACTTTTTGTGCCTAGTTTTGGGTCATTATGACTGAAAATTTCTGGGTATAACCTGAAAGATCACACCATTTTTGTACTGCTTTTGTATCATTTTATGGCTTTAATCAAATGTTGTTTGCCTTTCGGTTGCTTTTGTTGTTTCTGGATGTGCAAAGTGCTTCACATAGCAGGGGCTTGGAACCTTTGGGTCTCTGGATACTTTGAACAGAATATCTTGTAACTTTAAAGTTATTTTTGACATGCAACTTTTAGAAGAATAAATCCAATGATATGGTTAAGTATTCCGTAACAAAGAAGGATGAAGCTCTTGATATCGTTGAACTTCAAGTCCCGTCATCCAGGACTAACAGCTATGCTGCTTAGGCCTGGTACAAACTGGGAGTCTGGAAGGCCAAAGTTTCCTTACAAGTATGGTGTCTAGATCAAGGGAGGTAATGGTATCACTCTATTCTGCATTGGTTAGACCTCATCTGGGCACCTCAATTCAAGAAGGATATCAACAAGCTGGAACGTGTCCAGAGGAGGGTGACCAAAATGGTGAAGGGTCTGGAAGCCATGCCCTATGAAGAACGGCTAAAGGAGCTGGGTATGTTTAGTCTGCAGAAGAGAAGGTTAAGAGGGGACATGATCCCACGTTTAAATATTTGAAAGGCTATCATGTTGAGGAGGGATTGGGCTTGTTTTCCGCTGCTCCAGAGACTAGGACAAGGAGCAATGGATTCAAGCTGCAGGAAAGGAGATTCCACCTGAACCTCAGGAAGAACTTCCTGACAGTCAGGACTGTCCAGCAGTGGAATCTGCTGCCTCAGAGTGTGGTACAGTCTCCTTCTTTGGAGATTTTAAGTAGAGGCTGGATGGCCATCTGTTGGGAATGCTTTGATGGGTGTTCCTGCATGGCAGGGGGTTGGACTCAGTGGCCCCTGGGGTCTCTTCCAGCTCTAAGATTCTATGAAAAGAGATTCCACTTAACCCTCAGGAAGAACTTCCTTATGCCTGGAGCTGTTCAGCAGTGGAATATGCTGCTTCAGAGTGTGGTGGAGTCTCCTTCTTTGGAAGTTTTTAAGCAGAAGCTGGATGGCTTTGGGAGTGCTTTGATGTGTGTTCCTACATAGCAGGGGGGTGGGCTTAATGGCCCCTATGGTCTTTTCCAACTTTATGATTCTGTGGACTGGACAAAAGGAAGAGAGCTTCATCAAATGGAACCTCCAGGTTTTAGAGCAGTATACCTCAAAATTTCAGATTGGGAGTCAATCAACAAGAAAGTGCCATTTCCTGCATGCCTTTGCTTTTGCACTTCTGTCTTTCAGCTGGGGGAGTTACACTAAAGTGATGGAAGGAAACTTTCAGTGTGTTGCGGGAGGGCAATTTTTCGCCCTCAGGATTCTCCCCAGGCTACACTAGGTCCCAAAATACCGTGATAATTTTAAAAAAGGTAAATGGAGATCTATTTCAAGTTTTGATGTGGGGGATATACCCTCCAACATTTCAGAGATGAAAACTGGGACACGTGTGGCCAAGCAACATCAGAAGCCATTTCCGTACTACACTGTTATAGTGCTATTACTCCACTTTCAACATCCTATGGAATCCAAGGGTTTGCAGTTGAGGGAGAGGCCTTTAGAACTCAGCCAGAGAGCATTTTGGTCTCTGTAAACTACAAATCCCAGAATTCCACAAGAGGTTGAAAGTGGAATAATAGTACTATAACAGTGTAGTGCAGAAATGGCCAAAGTAATCAAGATGGCAAGCATTATTAATGAGGAATAACACAGAGGCTTAAAGATGAGTTTATGTTTGCATGAGCCTACTGGGAAGTGTGATATTCTGCCCTCTCCTCTCCTTCTTGTTAACTGGATGCCAGCTCCTTTTGCACTTTGAATTCAGTTTGAGGCAGTTGAAGTAAGCTGAGGATGAATGGAGAAAGTGGGAAGAGAGAGAAACTGGGCCATTTTAAAAGCAGCTAGGGAAAAAAGGGACAGGAGAGGATTGATCAGGAATGTCCCTGCCAAATCAAGACAATTAGATAGCACGAGATCTTTTACTTTGATCTGTGCTGGGATTAACAATGATGTGCCTGAAAAATGTTAGTTCCTGATTAAAATAATTAATAAATAAACTGTAGGTTGGTATGTCTCATGACCATCATGTTTTTCTTTTCAAAAACTGCCTTCCTCTGGAAGGTGGGTAATATGCCAGTTAAGAGAAGAAAGGAGTAGAATTTCTAATGCATAGCTTGGAAACATTACTTTGGGGAATTACAGGTCGGAAAATCATGCAGGCAGCATGAATATTGGCTTGCATATAAACATCCTGAGATCCCAAGACTTATGAATGCGTAAGTGGTGTGTTGATGTTGATTCTGGCCATTTCCGCACTAGACTGTTATAGTGCTATTATTCCACTTTGAACATCCTATGGAATCCTGGGATTTGCAGTTTAAGGCTGCAAACTGCAAAGCCCAAGATTTCATAGGATGTTGAAAGTGGAATAATAGCACTGTAACAGTCCGGTGTGGAATTGGAATTGGGCACCTAAGGTGCCAGAATTGGACACCTAAGGGGCCAGAGGGTGATACCAGGTGCCCAGACAGAATACACATTAGCTGACAAATGGCAAAGGACTCTCAAATCTTCAGTCTATGGAGACAGAAGTGGGAAACCATGTCTGTTTCAGCCTTCTTACATGCCAGTGTTCAGGGTGAGTGAGCTTCGAAGGAAGGTTGTGAGGATAATATAACAGGTTCCACTCACTACCATCTCCAGCCATGTTCAATGGCACAGAGGTCACAGTCCATGGCCACATCGATCCCTGTGGTCCCCAGCGACAATAAAACGTTTCTCACTCCACCTCTATGTACAGAGGCATTATATCTCTGAATTTTGGTTGTGACTCACCTTCAAGTCATTATGGTAACCCTAAGGAGTATGTATCATGGGGTTTTCTAGGCAGAATTTGTTGCGGGGGGGTGCCCTTGCCCTCCTCTGAGGCTGAGAGGGTGTAACTTGCCCAAGGTCAACCAGTCTGCTTCCGTGACTGAGTGGGGATTCAGACCCTGATTTCCCAGTCTTCTAGTCCAACACACCACAACACCACACTGAGGCCATTTCTGCACTAGACTGTTATAGTGCTATTATTCCACTTGCAACATCCTATGGAATCCTGGGGTTTGTAGTTTCGGAAGGGCCAGCTGGGGCCTGATTCTCATATCTCTGAATAGCATCTGTTAAAATAGCAAACTGCCTTCTGACTCCTCAACATAACCAGGAAGAAGTGACAGCTTAGCACATTTTAAAGTTAACGGCAAGGTTGCTGTTCCCTCCTCTGGGCAGCCTGTTGTTTGCTGCAGTTTTGCTTAAAAAGCATGGTTTTTCTTGGCAGATTGAATTTGTTCTGCAGGGGTCAATGTAATCACAATCCAAGAAAATTCAGCTGCTGGTGATTTCCCATGACATTGACCCCATTGAAGCTGGTTGTCTTCTTGGCTGCCTTGGGCTGGAAGATGGGGTCCCCTATTGTATCATCAAAGGGAAGGCCAGGCTGGGTTGCCTTATCCATCGGAAGACCTGCACCTGTGTGGCCTTCACTAAGGTTAATCCAGAGAACAAGGAGCTCTGGCCAAACTGGTGGAAGCTGTCAAGACCAACTACAATGAAAGTTATGGTGAGATTTATCATCACTGGGGTGGGAATGTCCTTGGGCCAAAGTCATTAGCTCGCATTGCTAAACTTAAAAAAGCTAAAATGAAAGAACTGGCTACTCAGCTTGAGCCGATGTGTAGGATTTGCCCTTAGTTTTCCTGTACATAAAAATAAAATGCAGAACAACAAAAAAAACAGGCAACCCCAGCAATTTGGCTAATAGGCAACATAAGGAAGGTAGCAGGTGATGGGGATAACTTTGTTTGTTGAGTCCACTATTAACAGCTTCCCAGCAGTTTCACAGGACAGTGAATATTATCGATCCAAATTAGCCAAACAAGACAGTATCTTAAAAGCCTTAAAGCTTCATTTGAAGAGAAAATTACTAAGGCTCCGTAGAGCACTCCTTACTATGTCTCCGCCCCAGTGCTCGTTAGTTCTCCTTCGATGGGGATAGTTGTGGCATCTCTCCCCTCCTCTTAAGAGGATTCCAATGCATTTATATAAGTATGCATAGCAAAAATTCGTGCTTATAAGGATTATAAATTTGTAGTCAATTTATGCTTGGGCAAATCAATGGAAGTTTCTTTCCAAGAATGTTATAGACAAGTAAGGTTAGATCCTGAATAATACTTTCGACTTATATCTCAACTTAATCTACAGATACAGATATACAAATTTACAGTTATTTACGGTTTCCTTCTGATAACAGTAGAACAGATATAGCTATTGTATTTTGTTCCTGGGGTTTTAGTAATATTTGTAATGCTCACAATGTTTTGTAAAGTTGTTAATAGTTAGCACTGTCATGATGGAACACATTGACATTATTTACTTACTTTAAAAAATTGTAAAAAAAAGAGAGAGAGAGAGACAGACACACAGAGCTTTGTGAGGCCAGGTATTCCTATACCTCTGACTCAGTGCCTGGTGACTCCCATCTCAATGGAGCAGTGAATCCACTACAGAGTTCTGTCTGAACTTTAAAGGAGCTGTCTAATGTGCTGACAGAGGCTTTAGCACCTCTGGATTACAAGCCAGAGCATATTCACTAGTCCATTGACTGGGGATCCATCAACTGCAGCCGCCCTCAAGTGGAGTGGAGAATGCTGTCCTACCAACAGTGTGGAAGACAGGTTTAATGGCCTTTCTGATCAACTTTCTTACATGGAACAGAGGAGGGTGCCATTTTGTCCCTTGCGACAGGCTGCAAAATGTCACGGGTTGACCTCAGGTTCCACTCTTCAAAGCATTCCAAGGCAGCCAGGTAGGCTAGGCAGGCCTCTGGTTTGGCCAACCAAGGCAAGCAGTTTTTATGCTTCAATTTTCTCATCTTCTTCTCAGGTCTCTTCTCTTCGATACTTCCACAGGATCTTTCCACAGAACATGCATTCCCAGCAATCTTGGTTCCATTCCCTACTGGTTTAGTTCAGTGGTTTAACAAAGCAACAAAAGTACAGCAGCTTTTATTGGTTTTTATTTTTATTTTTTTAGAAAAAATGAAAAACAAAAAGCTAGTTAGGGTCCAGGAGATCAGAGTCAATACCATCATTGAGGAGAAAAATGTCCACATCCTATTGTCACCTCTGGGACGAATTCCATGACTGTAAGGATTCTGTGTTAAGTAGGCATTATTGGTACTGGCTACAGAATGCAGTAATCCAAAGAATGTCAGTTCCCTTTTTTAATTTTTTTTTAAAAAAAACCAAGTTTCTAGTCCTGAAGGCTGTGGTGATCGATACCTGAAATGTGTGGGTAATGCTTGCTACTATCTCAGACGGCAGAGGTAGGATTAATCAGGCTTTCCAGTGGCCAAGGCTAAGTGCTCTTCCACTCCTTCAATTTTTATTTGCAGAGGAAATTATATAGCACAGTCAGAGACTGTGGATTTGGTTTGATTTTCCTCATTACAGAACCCAGCTTTTCACAGCTCAGAATTTTTTTTTTTTAAATAGTTAGAACAAAATTTATGTCAGTGAAAACAGCCTAAGAGACCAGTTGTCCATTTCCAGCCTGGCTTCAAGTGAAAAGAAGCCCCTTTCAGCCATGGCCATCATGGCACACAAGAGGGTGAGCTGATTTCATGCCCATAGGAGCTACAGTTTTCTCTAGAACTTCAAAGTCCACCACCAGTAGGAGTCCAATGCAGCAGACCAAAGGGTGGGAATCATGTGGCACTCCATAGTTCTTGGATTGCAACTCCCAACATTCAACACCCTTGAGTATGCTGGGTAGGGCTGCTCGGAGATGCAGAGAGCCATACAATTCCCACCCTGGCATACAGATCTATTAAAAAGAATCTCGAGCTTTGCATTTCATTCTGAACACTAAAACTGAACAGAGTAGGGTCGTTCCATGCCAAAATTGGTTATGGGTGCCGTGCTAAATTCATATGCAATTAGCATTCTTCAAAAGTACAATTTTAAGAAACTAGGGAAGTCGTTTTAAGTGTTAGGAGTCAAAATCTGCACCAATCTCAAAAAAAAAAAAAATTACCTAGCGATACACCGGTAATGTCCCTCATTTGTTTGCAATGAATTCCTGCTTGCTTGCTTGCTTGCTTATGGCTGCCAGGGAACTTGTTAAGTATTAAGTGTGATGGTGAATATAATGATACAAAGGGCTACCTACAAGAGAAAGGGCCCATATCCTTCTCTGGATTGTAACCAGCAGTTCTGGAGACATGTGAAATTAATACTTTGAATGTTCATTTCGTGCCTTTCTGAGTGTTTTACGTACTTCTAATATACCATCTCAGTGGTTACAATTGTTATGGTCTCCATATTATTGGGAAGAGCATATGGCTTAATTTTATATGTAGTTCAAGGCTAGCTATGTTTACCCAGAAGTAAATCCAGTTGAATTCAGTGGGGCTTTCTTTCTCAAAAATACACACAGAAATGCAACCATAGCATCTTCACAGCCGAGAAGAGAGATGAAGGAACAGCGTTGGCTCACAGTTCAAGCCTGTGTCCAGAGAACAGATCAGTTTCCACAGAAATGGGAAACGTGTAACCTGCCAAATGTTACTGGGCTACAATCTCCATTAACCTTAGCCAAGCACAGCCAATGACTAGGAATAATGGGAGTTACAGGCCAGCAATATAGAATCATAGAGTTAGAAGAGACCACAAGGACCATCACGACCAACCCCCGCCTTGCAGAATACACCATCAAAGCATTCCTGACAGATGGCCATCCAACCTCCAAAGACGGAGAGTCCACTGCACTCCCAGGCTGTGCATTCCACTGTTGAACTGCTCTGTCAGGAAGTTTAGATGGAAACTCTTTTCCTGAAGTTTGAAGCCATTCCTCCATGTCCTAATCCCTGGAGCTACAGAAAACAGGCTTGCCCCATCCTCCATGTGACATCCCTTCAAATACTTAAACATAGCTATAATGCTGCCTCTTAACTTTCTCTTCTCCAGGCTAAACATACCCAGCTCCCTAAGCCTCTCTTCATGGGGCATGTTTCCCAGGCCTTCAACCATTTTGATTGCCATCCTCTGGACACGTTCCAGCTTGGCAATATCCATCCTAAACTGTGGTGCTCAGACCTTAACACAGTATTTCAGATATGGTCTGACGAAAGCAGAATAGAGTGGTACTATCACTTCCCTTGACCCAGACATTATACTGTTATCAATGCAGCCCAGATTCACATTGGCCTTTTTAGCTGTTGCATCCCACTTATGACTCATGTTCAGCCTGTGGTCTAGTGAGACTCCTAGAAGTTTTTCACATGCACTGTGGTCATATCTATTAGGTGGATCCCTGTGAAATCAACAGTAGCTAATCAAGGGTCTTAAAGTTTAATAAATAATAACTTCCAAAAAAGGATAGAGGACTCTTCCTCTTTGGAAATCTCCAAAGCAGGGGGTTAGATAAAATAACATACAACTCTCCTTCCAACTCTATAATTAATATCAAAATTAAAAGGCTTTGCTTTCTTCTAAATTAGGCTAAATCCTTGATCTGTATTAACTCTGGGTATATCCACACCACAGTTATAGCAGTTTAATATAGTCATGGCTGCCTTCTACAGAATCTTGAGATCTGTAGTTCTGCTAAGTACTTAGACTTTCTGTAAGAGTGTACTAGTACTGTAATTTAAGGGAGCACAGAGAAGTGCTTCACCACACTCCAAATTCTAAGATCTTTTAGGATGGATATATTACCTTTAAAATGGAATCAAAGTGTGATGGGAATACAGAGGCAGATTCTTATACAAGACAGGTCATCCCAGCTGGGGCCTTATTGTGGGGCTTAGCAAATTAATTGGCTCATCCTCTCAGAACCATAATTTTGGTGGTATCTGGAATCCTAGACTGAAAAATAAAAGTTTGAAATTTGTCTAATTTTGATTCTTAATCTTTGAAAAGGATGGCCATTAAGCAGTGTCATCAATTCATCTATGAGAACATCTTAGACTTTTTGAGGCAAGGCAAAACGAAACAAAGAAACCCCTGCAAGGGTGGTGAGAATATAACAGAAGTGTATGAAACATGGATACTATTTTGGGCTACTACTTCCAGAAATCTCCAGCAACATGTGGAGTTATAGTACAAAAAAATAACAGTTCCCAGCTGTGTTTCTATTTCCCTCATGTTCTGCTTGTGGGCTTCCCAGAGAGACCAGATTGTTTGCTGTGATTATAGGATTCTGGACTATATAGTTCTTTGGTCTGATCCAGCAGTATTCTTCTTGCACTCAGTTTTGAATCTAGCTGTTTGGTGGAGTCTGGGATGCTGCTTAAAAAAAAACAAAGCAGTAAACTCCTTTGCACCTGAAATTAGCTTCCTGTCTTTTTAATCTCTGTGCTGTAACTTGCAGTGAAGTGAACTGAAGTGAATCAGGTATTAATAAGTTGCATTAGTAGATACCACACAGCAAGTTTCAAGAATATATTCACAGCCACGAGGACTAGGAACTTTACTTGAGTCCCTAAGTTGTTTCCAAAAAAATGTTTTGGAAGGCTGAATTTGTATGATCACAAGCTGTTATCACAGATAAGCAGAACTCGCTTAAACTTTCTACTCCCCTTAACAATTACTCTTCATGTTCCACTCATTTCCTCTTGGACTACTGGCTTCTTGATATTTGGACAAAACTGCACCTTATTACCCAAGATTAGCCGACTTCTGAAGTCAAACTACACAGTAGAGACTCTGTTAGTCCAGAACTTTCGAAAGGTCTGGATCTCAGGACAAATTCACACATTAACAAATTAACACATTAAATTTAGGTTGCTGCCAACTTCCCTTTCATTACGATAATCATCCAGTGTCTTCAAACCAGATGGGGTGGCAGTGCTTCTCTACCACAGACTGTCATCAACCACCCCACTATTATTGAAGAACAGTAGACAAATGCCAGAATCTTGTTGGTGCCATAAGCCAGCAGTTGCATTGCTCCAGGGTTCTGCAGCAATGGGAAAGGAAACCAGACAAAATCTGCTAGCTCCAAGCAACCTATTTGTCCAATGTTTTACTTGCCACTATGCCTTTCTACTTCTTCTCATCACTGCCTGGTGTGTTGAGACCAGCATAGGACACCAACTGGATTCTGACACTAGACAAAGGTGACCGATCTAAGATAGCCCCTTGAATGCCTTATGACGACTGAGGTCAACTCACCCTCCCTGCTGACATCATGTTGTTTTTAGATTTCTTTGGCTGCTGAGATAGAATGAGGTCTCTCATCCATGCTCCTTTTAGCTGAGGGGGAGGTATTTTTACTGAGTCATGTGCGTCTCCCCAAATAACCCAAAGATCACAATCCTACACCCACTTACTTCAGAACAGGATCCACTGATTTCAGTGGGACTTACTACCATGTAAATACGCATAGGATCTGGCTTGAAAAGAGGTAGTGGTTTCTGGTAACAGGGCGTTAGGGGCAGAGGGATGGGAATTGTGAAGAAAGAAAGAGAACAGAACCATGGAATCCTGTACCCTCACTGCCCAGATCCCCCTAATCTGACTGACTAAATCCCCTTCACCTCCCAAGCAATCCCGGAGCTTTACCTCCCACAGACTTCTCATATGACCTACTCTTCTCTTCTAATCCACTAGCCCTTCCCACCCCCAAACTCCTTCCACACAATCCAGGAGTTCCATCCCTCTAGTATACTAGACACTAATCCTATCCCAAAAACCTCAAAGGGGTCCTGGCTCGCCACCCCTACATTCTAACCACTACATCCCACTTCCCTCCCTCAGAGCTCAGGAATTCCCTTCCACTTCCCGCCACTGCCAGCCTGCCACCGCCACTTCTGCTGCTGCTGGTGCTTCTGCTGCTCCTCCCTCAGCGTATGAGGACGTTGATCTCGGTCACACTGGCTTCCATGACGTTCTCGGCTGTGGTCTTCCCATGCTGTTCCTTGAGGTGGCGCCGAATCGCGGGCTTGTGGGCAAAGCGGACATCGCAGTAGGAGCAGCGGTAAGGCCTCTCGCCGCTGTGGAGGTTCATGTGGTCGTGGAGCGTAGACTTTTGGGTAAAGCACTTCCCACAGATGGTGCAGGAGTGTGACTTAACACCGCGGTGGACATTCATGTGCCTGTTGAGGTTGCTGCTGTGGTTGAACTGCTTGCCGCAGCGGGGGCACATGAAGATGAAATGGTGGGCCCTCATGTGGAAGACCAGCTTCTCCACGCCTTGGAATACCTCCTCACACTTGGTGCAACGGATGATTCTTGAGATGCCACTGCCTCCACCGCTTCCACCTCCCCCTGCTGCTCCTGAGCCACCACCTCTCCCCACAGCGGGAAAGGTGGAGAAAGGACGCCCACTCAATCCCGCTAGCACCAGCCCCATCCCGCCACCACTGCTCTGGCACTCAGCTGCAACAGCTGCTGCCTCGCTCGTCTCCTCCAAATAGCTTCCGCCTGGGATGAGGAGGAGGCCTTCGCCCTCAGCATCCTCAGAGAGGCTGTAGGAGGCCTTTACTACACCATGTTGAGGTTTCTCTGCAGTTGATTCTGGAGAAGAACCCATGGTTTCAGCCACTGTAGAGTTGACCTGAGGCTCCTCCTGGTCTCCAGATCCATCCTTGTTCCACCCTGGTGGGGGAGAAGATTCTTTGCCCCAAGTCTGTGGGGGAGAGCTTTCCTTGTTCCAGCTCTGTTGCGGTGACATATCTTTGTTCCAACTAGTGCCCGCCTGTTGTTGCTGCTGCTGCTGCTGTTTCTTTTGTCGCTGGGCCACCTCTATGGCCGACTCAATCTTCACAATGCAGATATCAGAGACAGCATCTTCATCACCATAATCCTCTTCTTGCTCCTCGTCTTCATCCTCTGCCTTCATCTCCAGCTCTTCTTCCAGTGGAAACTCCAGCTTCACCGGGCGCTGCATGGACCTGCCAGCCACAAGGACACCAGTATTAGCACAGCAGTCAGAAATCTATCTGAGAGCTGACCTAGCAGCTTGCCTTAAGCTAACTTCTAAGGTCTTATGGCTCAAGGTCACCTACTAAACTTGGCAGTTGACCTAGAACCTGTGGCTGGGTCTAAGTCCAATGAGAACCAGTAGACCACACCAACATTCAGTGCAGAGCATCTGTTCTAGCCTTCCCAAACAGAATGCCCTCCAGTTGTTTTAATCTATAGATCCCGTAATGCCTGTGCACTGGGCATGCTCCAAAGAGGTGCCGTCCAAACACCTGGAAGACACTTCATTGAGAAATTCTGTCTCATACCAAGTCAAAGAGTAAGTCAACCAAGGCCAGGGGTAGGGAATCTCTGAACGTTGGCCAATGGAACTTGAAGTTCAACTAAGTCCAGAGGCTCCTAGGTTCCCCATACTTCATCTTAGCCAGTGAAGTCTGTTCTGACTGACTGCTTCCATCTATCCAAAGTTCCAGAGGCAAAGCGTCAATACAGTTGGCCCTTCACATTTGCAAGGTTTAGGGGTGCATGACCCTTCAAAAAGTGGAAAAAACCACAAATACGCCAAGGCATGGTGGAGAGAGCAAGCACTCAGGGCCCAAACCAGGTCAGGGACTGAGGGCGGGTCAGCATAGTGACCCTCTACTTCCTCTCTCTTCCATCTCCTTCCTTGGGTGTGAGAGAGCATTGGGAGAGGGTTTGTGGTGCTGAGAAACTAGGCTGTGATCCACCCTTAGCTAGCCAAGCAGTGGCTGGTGGAGGAGTAAGAGAACCAGAGATGAGTTTTTAAAGGGCTGTGTGGCCTGATTGGAGCTGCCAAGAAGGAAGGTTCCCTCAGAAAAATGCCTGGGGTGGTGGGGGCAGGGATTGAAGAACCTTGCAAATAATCAATTCCATGAAAGTTAAACCTGCAGATGTGGAGGGACAACTTTATTCTTGTAGGTTGGGTGACAATTATGTGAGCCTCCAGGTGTTGTTGGATTCCAAGTCCCAAAAATTCTGAGGCCCACATTTTGTTCCTCGCCTTTTTGTCACCGATTCGCCTAGAGCAGTAATGGGAATCATATGGCCCTCCACATGTTGCTGAATTTCAAATCCTTTCATTCCTCACTTTTCTCTCTGTTGCTGAGGGTTGCTGGGTTTCAGGGTCCAGCAACATATGAAGGCCCACATGGTTCCTACATATTTTAGGTAGTTAACTCAGCAAATGAATATGAAATGAATATGAAAATTTCCACCTGCAAGTCACAGGTTTCCCTATGAGCTGTGTGACTCCAAGAGTAAGGATGTCACTATTACAGCAGGTATCTTGTTCTGATATTGAGGGCCTAAATGCCTTGGAGGCACAAGATCCCATCTGATCTTGGAAGCTAAGGAGGATTAGCCTTGGTTAATGCAAGCAGGAAGGCTGCCAGCAAGTACCAAATGCTATAGACTGTATTTCAGAGGAGGAAGAAAGTGGCAAGACCACCTCTGAGTATTTCTTGCCTAAAAAACCCTAGGAAATTCAACAGGCAGCCTGAAGCTGAGACACACATTTTTCTGATATTACAGTAGGGATGTTTACAAGCAAGGGGTTAGTATTGTTGTTGCTATTGTGTGCCTTCAAGTCATTTCCAACTTATGGTGACCCTAAGGCAGACCTATTATGGGGTTTCTGGGGCTGAGAGTGATTAGTATTATAGCAGGCTTATTCTTCTCATCATCATCCATATACCTTACCGTATACATTCGACTATAAGTTAATCTCACGAGTAAGTCAAGGGCAGATATAGGGCTCCAAATTAAGGAACTTCCTGTAACCTGTGGATAAGTTGACCCACCACCACCACAATAGGCTCCCTGGAAGTCCCCACAGGGAGCCTGTGTTGCTTGGGGCAGGGGGTGGACTGAAGGAATGGATCATTGCAAACTCCTCCCAGCAATCCACTCCCTCAACCTCCACCCAGCAGCATGGGCTCCCTGGAGATCTATTGACTCATGGATAAATCAAGTCAAGTTTTTATGCTTGGGTTTCTTGACTAAATTTTTTTGATTTATACACTAGTTCCCCCACTTCCATGGGAGGTTTGGAGCGCAGGACCCCCACAAGTGAGAAATCCGCAAATATATCTTAAGCCTCTCCCCCAAAACATATGTAACATGCTTGCTGTCTCTCTTCCTCACTTGCTCACAAGCTTAGGCCAAGCAAACAAGCGGGCACCAGAAGGGAGGAAGCAGAATGGCAAGAGGTTGCTTCTTGGCTCCTCCCTAGCAGCAGCCCTCTCTTCCTGCCAGCCCTGCCCTTCTTTTCCCTCCCTGCAGGGCCAGGGTGAGAATGGAAGGGCGTCAGCCCCTCAGACCAGTGCCTTCTCTGACTGAACCTGCCACTCTCACCAATAATGATGTATGTCACTACCTCATGCTCAGACAGAGGATCCAATATGTGATCCACTCCAGGACTTGGAGATTTTTTTTTTAATTACAGCTCCCAAAATCTCCTAACCACTTGCATCAACAGCAGTGATGGCTGGGGTATAATGGAAACTGTATACCAAAAAGTAATTTTTCCAAGCGCTTGGCTGACACATTCACTGCAGACTAACATTTCTACAATCACTGTAACTCTTCCTCCAAGTGGTTGCTCTCAAGAAGATTGCTATGATGCCCTTGTATTTCTGTCTGGGGACGCCATACCATAAATTACATCCATCTCATGACTGCATCCTTAAAAAGATAGGGGAAGCATTTTATACACGTGATTGTGAGCATGTGATCCTTTTTTTTTTTTAGCTTAATTCAACAGGTCAAGAAAGATTTAATTCCAGCTGAAGCAGATGCTGTGATCATTACTCCTGCCACCAGGAGATGGCACTGTTGCCTTGCTTACCCAAGTAACAGTTTAACAGATGTCATTGAGAACATTAAGTCGCTTGCCTTGGTCACCTAAGGCAGGTAAGAATCACCTCTAGGTGACCAAGCAGGGAAATTGGACAAAAGTTATGCTCCAAGTTGTGTTTGTTTTCCTTTTAGGAAGGAACTTGACTAGCAGGGTGTAGTGGTTTAAGCACTGGACTACGACTCTCAGAGACCAGGGTTCAAATCCCTGCTCAGCCACTGAAACCAACTGAGCGACCTTGGGCAAGTCACACTCCCTCAGCCTCAGAGGAAGGTGAGGGCAAACCCCCTCTGAACAAATCTTGGTGAGGAAACCCCATGATAGGTTTGCCCAGTAAGCAAGTGGACTTATTTGCAAGCATGAGAGGAACACAAACTCTTCAGCAAACCTCTTGCGCGAGTGTTCTCTGCGGGTAGAGGTAGTGCAGCCCACTACGCTGGGGGACTTGGACCTCCGGTGGCTTCCGTATTTTGCCGTTTCTTCCTTGAGGCTGATCTTGGGCTCTATGAACTGGGACAGGGCGTTCCGACACTTCTCCACCACGTGCTCCATCTGCAGGTAGCTGGCCGCCGTCAGGTAATTGACGATGTCTCGGACAGCAAACTCCAGGGCCCCTGTGTAACATGAGAGGAGGAGGTCAGCTACAATCTTGGCGCTGTGCATGAGGGAAACCTGGAGCTCCGAGGAAGGGTTGAGAAGGAACTGGTCCCTCAGGAAAGGGGAGCAGGCGGCCAGGATGACCTTGTGGCCCCGGAACTTGAGGCTGTCAGCCACAATGGTGACGTCACAGAAGCGCTCCTCGGATCGAAGCTGGTTCATGTTGCGCAGGGTGGCCGCCTCATGGCCGGGGAGCTGGAACCGAAGGAGCTCCACGCCAGATGCCATTGGTTCTTAGCAGGACGGAGAAGGGGGTCCAACTGTCTTGCGTGGGAGGAAGAAGAGTGGAAAGAGAGCCTGAAGCACTGAGGGCTGGAGGACCACTGAAAACTGAAACAACGGAAAGGAAGAGAGGAAGGGGATGTGAGTTTTGACACTGCAGTACCTGGACCCCACTTCTATGGCTTTCAAAGCCCCCTACAAGTCCACCAAGGCCCCTTAATTTTTAAAAAAATGGTTGGCAATTTCAGGTAATTTTCACTCCAACACCACAGAAAACCACCCCCCACACATAAAAACATGTGAAAATACCCACCACCACAAATACCCCTGAACCCCATACAAATAGGGATGCCAGAGTGAAAACTAGGAACATCTCCTGTCCCTTAATTGTTGTATGGAAGAGAGAATGGTAACAGCTTCTGCTTGTTAGCTGGTTGCAGGAAAAGCGACACTTGCTCAAATTCTTTCTTCTATGCAGCCATTAAAGGGACAGGAGATACCTTCAGTTTTCACTCTGGTAATCCTACCCAGAAATACAGTTGGCCGTCAACATTTACAGATTTCACTTTCACAGATATGATTATTTGCGAGTTTCTCCAACCTCTGGCCATCCATCTCCGGTGCTTCTTTTCTGGGAGAAACTTGTCTCTCAGTTGCTTTGATCAGCTTCTGCAGCCCTTTAAAAACCTGCCTCTGGTTCTCCTCCTCCTCTTCCACCAGCAGCTGCCTGCCAGCTAAGGAGAGATCACAGCCTGATTTCTCAGCACTACCAACCTTTTCCTGATGCCCCACACACACCCAAGGAAGGAGATGGTCAAGGGAGAGGAAGTACAAGGCCACCATGCCAACCCACTCTCTTCCCCTCTCCTTTCTCTGACCTGATTTGGATGCTGGATGCCCACTTTCCCCACCACATCTCAGCCCTTTCTCAATCGGAGAAGCAGACACACCAATCTTAGCTCTTCTCTAAACTTTACAGGATAATTTTTCCTGTTCCAGAATGCCCATCATTTCAGACAGTGGATCAGTCCCAGAATCTATATCTGCCTATATTGATTCTTTTTTAAAAATCATTTGTACCTAAGACTAAATCTTACATTAAGGATACCACTGATTTAAAAAAAAATTCATTGATACAACAAAGGTGGATTCTACACCTATTATACTGGTGACAATAGACATCATGTTGTTATGTGCCTTAGGAGGCAGCCTTGAGAGTTATTAAGGAAACATTTAATAAAAGAAAGAATGTCTCAGCTCCACCTTCCCTTTTTTTTTATATGCTTTGGCCGAAATAGCATTAAAAAAGAACTATTTTCAATTTATGGGAGAATACTATTGGCAAATATCAGACACAGATATGGATTCCAGGTTTGCCCCAGAACTGATACCTGTATGGACTGGTTTGAACAAACATATGTAATACATGAAAAAAAAAATCCTTATAAAGAATATAGCATGATGAACAAAAGATATTTAGATGACATTTTTCCGACACGGAAAGGTGGAAGAGACCTTATTACGGTTTGGGACATACTTTAATTCCAGTATCAAGTCTGATATGATATATGATTCCAGGCGCATTAACTTTTTGGATATTGAAATCACAAACAAAGATGGCTGTTTATTCACTGTTTTTAGGAAACTTACAGATGTTAACTCTTTCCTAAGATATGGTGGGTTATTATCCTTCATATCTTGAAAGGACTCTTCCATATTCACAAATGTTGAGGATAAGATGAAACTGCAGCAGTTTAGAAACCTTCTTCAAAAAGCTAACATTCTTAATCAGTAATTCTAGATAGAGGATATCTCCTTAGAATTTTGAAGCAAGCTATTTATAAGGGGAAAGCCAGCACGCTACAGTGATTTGTGCATTAGCCCTTGTGGACCAGGGCTCAGTTCCCAGCTTGGCCATAGAAACTCACTGGGTGATCTTCACACACTCTCAGCTCTGGAAAACACATAAGTCAGGAACGACTTGAAGACACACAACAATGTATAGGGCAAGGAGAAGAAATAAAAGTGATCTTTTTCAAAATGAAACAACACCAAAATAGACAGAATGATTATGCCACTGGCTTATGATAAACATACTGCTCAAATTAGAGAAATTATAAACAAATACTGATTTTTGCTGCAGGACATTCCAAGATGTAAACAAGTCCCCATGATTACTTTTACATATGGTCAGAATTTGAGGGATATTCTGGTGTACAGCAACATTAGCCACCCTATAAGATCAATGGATACTCCTATGGACGGCAGCAGGTATGTTGGACAATTTCCATGTGGAAACTGCAGTGTGCGTTCTAACTGTTGCAGGTTAAAATTATTCAATAACCCAATGGACAACAAACAATATGATCTTAACCAGCTATTTACTTGCAACACACAAGGAGTAATGTATGTAATCTATTAAACACAGATATGACAAGGAAAATAAAAACGAATATTTGTGAATCAGAACCAAGAAAAATATATGCACCATTAGCAAAGCATTTTCATGAGTTTAAGCATGAGGAGAAAGATAGCAGAATCTGGTGCTTAGAGAAAACTATTGTTAAAAAAAGGGAAGGATATAATAAACAGAGAAAAGGGGAATGACATTGGATTCACAGACTGAATACTATAATTGCCAATAGTTTAAATGAAGATATAGGCTGAATGACAGTATTCTAGCTGGTTACATCTTCATTGTTTTCTGTTTTTGGCTGTTTATAGTTTATTTTGACTATGTATAATGCTGTAAACTTGCAATTCCAATCATTGTCTTCAAATCTTGTATTCACATTATGTGTATGTGCAGGTAATCTGTAACTGTTTATGTCTAGCATGTTTGTGCTTAAAGTACTTGCTGAACTGTTGCTGTAATGTAGGATTTATTGTGTTAGTTAACATTATCTGTTCCTCTTTGAAATACTTTTGAAAGTCCTTTGCCACTGTTTTATTCTAGCATTATTATTTACTATGTTTGATTGAAAGTAAATTATTTCTATGTGTGATACAATGGATTCTAATTTAATTGTTATTTACAGATAAAACCAGACAGTCATATATTTTAAGAAGGATTTGTTATTTTTAAAGGCTTGTTAACTGTAAGTTCACACGAATCTGTAGCCATCGTGGTGGCTGGAGTGGAAGCCTTACTGTATAAACAGAAACTCTTGAGTGTTGGCATTAGACTGTAGGAAATGAAGGAGCAGAGGCATTTGTATTTTGCATAAATCTATATTCCAGAGTTGGTAAGTATTGGATTAAAGTTGGTTCTTTGTAAATATATGTACTTTGAATATTGTTATCATTATGTAGGGTATTTTTTAACCAATAGTTCAGCCTTTTGTTGGAGGAAATATTGGAGAACATAAGATTTACAGCAGCCACTGAAGAAAGCTACTAGCCGAAAGTTTGCAGGTGCTGAAACTGTTCCCTCTTTGCAAATGTGGAGCAGTTCGGACACGCACACACATATCTGTACTGCTGCATCCCTGGCGAACGGGACATAACAGCAGGCACGTGCACATGCCCAAACTATGACTCTAGAGACCAAGGTCTGAATCCCCACTTGGCCATGGGAACCCACTGGGTGACCTCAGGCAAGTCATATTCTTTCAACCTCAGAGAACGGCAAAGGCAGCAAATCCTGCCAAGAAAACTCTTATGATTGGTTCACCTTAGGGTTGCCATGTCAGTTTTCAAAGGGGAGAGATCTGCTGGCTAGAAAGAACCTCCCCCTGTCAGTGGCACGTTATTGTTCTGGGCTTTCAAGTCATTTCTGACTAATGGCAACCCTAAAGTGAACCTATCACAGTTTTTTTTTCTTTGCAAGATTTGTTCAGAGAGGGTTTGCCTTTCCTTCCTTTGAGGCTGAGACAATGTGATTTGCTCAAGGTCACCCAGGGCATTTCTGCACTACACTGTTTATAGCGCTATTATTCCACTTTCAACATCCTGTGGAATTCTGGGGTTTGCAATTGAAGGAGGTGCGTTTAGAATTCTCAGCCAGAGAGCTCTTTGGCCTCAGGAAACTACAAACCCCAGAATTCCACAGGGTGTTGAAAATGGAATAATAGAACTATAACAGTGTAGGGTGAAAATGGCCCCAGCGTCTGAGCAGGAATTTGAATCCTATTTCCAGAAGCCCTTAATATATAAATAAATATTTGAGTATTTAAATAAGTACTTGGATATTTAAATTGTGAGTTAAGTCTTGGGGGACCCTGGCAACAGATTACATTTACAGAAAAAGTTAAGAACCACTGAGTTGGAACCAGCAAACGGATTAAGGCCTAGGTACAAACTTTTCCATCAAGATTGAAATGCTTAATATGTTTAGATCTACATGCAGAGAAAGGGCACCAGACCAGGGATTAAGCATGCAAGTCCATATGCTGACTGCACAGTGTGTATTTCACCAGAATATGGGCACTGGGAACACTACCTAAGCACGTGACTTACAGTAGGTGCTAATATTAGCAACAGTGGGCAAGTTTCTGACTGACGTATGGGAGGGCACTAAGCGACAGGACCGAGGTGCAGGCTCTGATATCTGAAGTCCCCCAAGCCTCACATAGAGGTGATGTAAGTTAGTATGTTAATTTCATTTCTTATGGGAAGTATAGATGTGTATGTTTTGTTCTGCACCTCTGATTTGGGATTTGATTCCCCCGGGGACATCTCCTGGGGCATTTACTTACTACACTGTTATAGTGCTGTCATTCCACTTTCAACCTCCTGTGGAATCCTGGAATTGGAAGTTTGGGGAGGGGCCTTTAGAAGTCCCAGCCAGAGAGCTCTTTGGCCTCAGGAAACTACAAACCCCAGAATTCCACTTGAAGTGGAAAGTGGAATAACAGCACTGTAACAGTTTAGTGCAGAAACAGCCTTGGTTTCAGCCTGGGTTGAATAAAAGATTTTTTTGAATCTCCCCCGGGGGTGCACCTTCTGGTTGTGTTGCACTCCAGGGGAACCTGCCCAGTGTCGCTAACACTACTACTGGTAGGTCCTAACAGTGCACAAGGATGTCTTACCGGGCTGGTTGCGGGGCAGCTTCCTAACGCACGTGCGTCCTGCGCAAGGCAAAAAGTGCGACATCTGAAAGGCAAACTCCCTCTGCCTGGATGGTACCCTCAGGGCACACCAACCCAACGCCGGAACAAAGCTTGTCCACCTTCTCCCGCTTCCATGCTTCCTCCCACAAAGGATCGCGCCCGTCCTTTCTCAGGTCCCTTCTTTTTGCCAACTTGTTTCTTCCCCTGGAAACACACGCAAGCACGCCTTTTCTTTTTTCGCACACTTTTCTGCACGCAGCGAGGTGCGATCCACTGAAGCTTTGTTTGTGTTAAATGCTTTGCTAGGCTCCCCACTGGAACAATATGCCCGCCCAGCCTCCCCTTTCTTTTCTTCCTTTGCAAAGAGGCGCCCAATGCACCCACCGACCCACCCACCTCCCTCCCCTCCACCCCAATTCCCAGCCCCTTCTTCTTCTTCTTCTTCTTCCTCTTCTCCCCCAGCTGCCCCTCCTCACCTTCCACGCACGGCTCCCCCTCTCTGAGCGGAGAGAGGGGGCGGCCACCCCAAATGGCCAAACAAGGAGGCAAAAGCCAGAGAAAAGGATTAAAGGGGGCCTCGTTAAAGGGGCCAGGCGGCCTGAATGGAGGGGCAGCAATATTTGTCCGCCACATAGAAATAAAAGAGGAGAAAAAGGTCAATGGAAGAAGGGCGGAGGGGGTGAGCGACAGACATCCCTCCCTGGTATCGTGGGAGAGTTGCTGAATTCCTCCGGGGAGCCTTTAAATCCACTCCCTCTTCCCCTTTAAGGCCGGTGACGTCATCAAAATGCGCCTGGAAGGCAGATGGGAAGGTGCGGGGCTTTTTTCCCCCTCCTACAAATCACCTTGGTAACTGATCCCCCCCCCTCCTCCTCCTCCTCCTCCTGAAATAGGAGGGTTCAATTTACATTTTTTCACCCATTGAGGAAGGAAGAAATTCTTAGATTTACTGGGAGCAGTATATATTCATTGGTCTCGAAGTGTGTGGCTTCTCCTTCTTTTAGCTCCGTGCAGTTTTTTTAAAAATATATATATAATTTAAGATAAGAGTACCACGTGCATGAGTAGTTTAAGTCAAAGAGAAGATATTAATGAAGGAGTCGTTAACTGTATAGCAAAATTACAAAATATAGTAGAATGTAGGTTGTTTAAA